>NW_020871944.1:76884-87659 GCF_003789085.1 Penaeus vannamei
TATAGTGTGTGTGTGTGTGTGTGTGTGTGTGTGTGTGTGTGTGTGTGTGTGTGTGTGTGTGATATATATATATATATATATATATATATATATATATATATATATATATATATATATATATATATATATATATATATATATATAATGTAATAAGTAACTTCATTAATGTACAAGTGACACCTATTGTGTTATGCACTCTAAAGGCTAAATTACATTCAGCCTTCAACCTCCATTCCATCCTTTTATCCGTTTACTGTCCACTCCTTTATTTCTCCCTCCCCCCCCATGCGCCATGACAAGTCACCCCGATCAACCCCCTTCCCCTTCCCCCTCCTTTCCCTTTCCCCATCCCTTCCCTTTCCCTCCTTCCCCCTTCCCCCCCCTCCCCACTTCCCCTCCCTTCCCCTCCCCCCTCCACCCTAGCTCCCTTCCCTGTCGCCTCCTTCTGGTCATTTCCCTTCCTTCTTCCTTTTTCCTCCTCCTGATAAGGCTCCCTTCTTTCTCCTTTACTCTCCCCTTTCTCCCTTGGCCGGTTTTCCCTTCCCCTCCTTTTCCTATTCTCCCTGTCGCAGTCTCCCTTTCCCTTTTTCTCCTCTCTCTCTCCCTGACGGGTTTCCCCTTCCCTTCTCCGTGATATCAGCCCCCTTGTCTCTCCCTTTTTTCTTTCCCCTTAAATTGTCTCCCTTTTTTCTCTCCCCTTAACCAGTCCCTATTCCCCTCTCCATCCCCCCTCCTTTTTCCCTTTATCAATCTCCCCCTTCTCTCCTCCCCCTAACATGTCTCCCCAACCCCTACTCACCCTCCCCCATTATTTTCCTACCCCCCCCCCAACACGCTTCCAGCTTCTCCCCCCCCCCTTCCCCATCCCGCCCGCACTTGTCCCCTACCCCTCCACCCTACCCCCACCCCCACCATAAACAGAGCGCCTGTAGCAGTATGCGGTAAGGCAGCAGACCCCCCCCACCCCCACCTCCCCCCTCCTATCCCCGCCCCTCCTTTTTTAAAGTCAGGGGCGGCTGCGGATGGACCACGTGGTGTTCGTTGTAGACTTTGGCGTCAAGAAGGAATTTTTGTAATGTACAAAAAAAAGAAAGAAAAAAAGGAAAAGAAAAAGGGGGTCTCATAAAAATTTGTTTTTAATGTAATTGTAGTTATTACCATTCCCATTCCTTTTCTTATTTGACATTTTTAACTTGTAAACTGCTTTCATGTCCAACGTTTGGCCTGAAAAGGAAATTTTGTTACGTATTAAAAATATTTCTTTACAAAATTGTTCTTGTTATCATCATCGTTATTATTTATTATATCAATCTGTAACCCGCTTTCATTGTTGTCATGGAAAGGATTTTTGTAACGCATTCAAAACGTCTGCCATTGATAAAATTGTTCTTATCATTATCACTATTGTCATTCTTTATCGTTATTCTTATCTTATCTTCTTGTCCACGAATTCGCCATCAAAAGTAAATTTGTAACGTAATATAAATCTTCTTCTCACCTTCTATTAATAAAATTGATCTTGTTATCCTCACCATAATCTCTGACAATTATTCTTATTAAACATGTTAACCTGTAACCTGCTTCTACCTCTACTCTGCTTTACCTCAGCCTGTGCGGTTTTGTCCTGCTTTGTGAGGCTTACAAGAACCGACAAAAACACCGTCGCTTTGTTTATTTTGCGAGAGTTTATCTAAAATTTTCCGAGAAGTAAATCCACGTTGGTTTCGCCGCATTCTTTCGGTGGAGATGTTGCTCCGTTCCAATGCCTGATGTTGTTGTGCGCTGATGAGGTTACTACTCATTCGGACGTGCATGTATTTAAGTTTTCCTCGTCGTATTGTTATCAGTTTTCTTTCTTCCTCTTCTTCGTCATCCCTTTCTTCGTCATCTCTTGTTCTACCTCTTCTTATATTTTTCCTTCCTTCTTTTCCATTTTCTTTCTTCCTCTTCTTCGTCGTAATTTTCTTCGTCATCTCTTCCTTTCTCCTTCTACCTCTTCTTATATTTCTCCTTCTTCCTTCTATTTTTTTTTTCTTCCTCTTCTTCGTCGTCATTTTCTTCTTTTTTTCTTCTACCTCTTCTTATATTTCTCCTTCTCCCTTCCATTTTCTTTCCTCCTCTTCTTCGTCGTCATTTTCTTCGTCATCTCTTCCTTTCTTCTTCTACCTCTTCTTATATTTCTCCTTCCTCCCTTCTAATTTCTTTCTTCCCCTTCTTCGTCGTCCCTTTCTTCGCCATCTCTTCTTTTCTTAAACTTCCTCTTCTCATATTTCTCCTTCCTTCCTTCCATACAAACGACATAATAGAACGGGCCACACACTCACACTTGCTAAACATCGCAAGTATTTTTTTTCGTTGCTAATCCATAGGTTCTGCATTGCATCGTCCTTGCAACAAGCGAGTCATCAAAACGTGGAATAAAGATATCCTTACAGAAAATGATTCCTAAAAAGTTCCATTGCAATTTGTGTAATATATGATGTATATGATATATAATATATTTGATTTATAATGCGATAGATAATGTAACAGCGAAAATAGATATTCTTAAGGCAATGCATTTTCTTTTTCTTAGGTTTTATCATTATTCTTTCTTCCCCTTCTTCGTTTCCTTGTTATTCTTCTTTTTATATTGCTTTCTCTTCTTACAATTCTCTCCCCTCCCTTCCATCCTCCTCTTTTTCATCATCTTCCCCTTTTTCTGCTGTTTCTTTCTTTGTTCACATTAAAGATTTTCTTCATATCTTCCTCATCATCAATTATACATTCTTCTTTTTCTCTTCCTTTTTCTTCCTCATTCTTTCCCCTCTTGCACCTTCTTATTATTGTCAATCTTCGTATTTTTCTCCTTTCAATTATTATTTTTTCTCTTATTTTTTTCTTCTCATTCCTCTCTTCCCTTTTCTTTCTTCTGATTCTCCCTCTTTCTTTTGATTCCTCTTATCAATCTTATCATTCATATCCTTTCTTCCCAATCATCTCCTTCCTTTTCTTCCTTCTCTCTCCCTCCATCTTTTCCTTCCTTCTTCCTCCTGCACTCCTCCATCCCTCTCTTCCTTCCCCTTCCTCCTGCTTCTCTCCTTCTCCTCCATATCATTTTTCTTCTTCCTCCTCCTCTCCATCCCCTCCATCCCTTCCTCCCTCTTCTTCCTTCTCTCCTTCTCCATCCCTTCTTTAATTCCTTTCCCTTCTTCTCTCCTCCTCCTCCATCCTTCTTTCCTTCCTCCCTCTTCCTACTCCATCCTTTACTTCCTTCCTCCTCCTCCTTCTCTCCTCTATCTTTCCCTTCCTTCCATCCTCTTCCTCCTTCTCTCCTCCTCTACCCTTCCCTTCCTCTCCTCCTCCTCCTCTTCCTTCCCTCCTTCCTTCCTTCCTTCCTCTCCTCCTCTTCCTTCCCTCCTTCCCTTCCTTCCTCCTCCTCCTCCGCTTCCTTCCTTCCACCTCCTCCTCCCCTCTCCTCTCCTTCTTCCCTCCTCTACCCTTCCCTTCCCTTCCTCTTTCTCTCCTCCTCTTCCACCCTTCCTTCCTTCCTTCCTTCCTTCCTCTTTCTCTCCTCCTCTCATCCTTCCTTCCTTCCTTCCTTCCTACACCCCCACCCCCTCATCCCTCGCGAGAAACCCCCAGAAAAAAAGGAAACAGAATTTCTTAAAAGTGCTATTACCTTCCTCTCTCTGTCGGAGATCCTGAGATAGAGAGTGTCCTGTGTCATAAACACGCATAAGTTCGTATAGCCTCGCCTGTGTTGAAATACCTTGGAGTGTGTGTGCGTGTGCGGGGAGGGGGGTTGCGTGCTAGAATGAGGCGGATGTTGGTGTGTGGGTGTGGGTGTGTGTGTGAGTAAGTGTGGGTGTGTGTGGTAGTGTGGGGGTGGTGGGTGGTGGGGGGAGGAGTTTTGGTGGTAGAATGAGCTGGATGTGATTGTATGTGTGTGTGAGGGAGTGTTTGTTTATGTGTGTGAGTGAGGGAGTGTGTTGGTGTTTGTTTGCGTGTTTTTTTGTTTGTATGTGTGTGTGTGTATCATGACTGTACTCTTCCTTGTGTTGAAGTACCTGAGAGCGGATGCGTGTGCTGTAAGGAGATTTTGCGTGGTAGAATGGGACGGGTGTGTATGTGTGTGTGCGTGCGTAAGAGAGTGTTTGTTTGTGCGTGTAAGTGTAAGGATGTGTGTTTTATTTTTTGTTGGTAAAAGCTTGTTTTTTGCGTGATTGTTTGTTCGCGGTGTTTTTGTTTGTAAGTGTGTCTGTGTGTATGTGTCTGTTGGTTGTAGTCTTCCCTTTGTCGACACATCTAGAAGCATGTGCGTGTGAGGGAAGTTCTACCCGGTATATGGAGTGCGTGTTAGAGCGGGATCGGTGTGTTTGTGTGTGTGTGTGTGTTTGTTTGTTTCGTTGTCCGTTTTGTATGTGAGGGAGTGTGTTTATTTGTTTGTTTGTCTTTTTGCCTTTATGTATTTGAGGGATTGTGTTTCTGTGTGTGGTTTTGTTTGTTTGTTCTATTTTGTGTGTGCGTGTGTGTGTGTATGTGCGTGCTTGTAGTTACATATTGCAGAAACAGCCATTTTTCCATTTAAGATGAATATAAGCATCAAACGTATACTATACATGCGCAGATGTAGATACACATGCTACATTTACAAAACGCGACTGTGTACATACGTAAGCGCACACACACACACACACACACACACACACACACACACACACACACACACACAAACGCACACACAAACACATACACACACCACACACACACACACACACACACACACACAAACACACACACAACACATACACACACACACACACACACACACACACACAAACACTAACACAAACACCACACACACACACACACACACTAACACAAAACAAACAATAACTCAAACACACACACAGAAAAACAGAGGGGTAGGTAGGTAGACAGACAGACAAATAAGAATAAAGATATAAGCATAGATACACACTGGCTTCGACGGGGCATCCTTACGTTAGCACGAGTCAAGACTGACCCAAAAGACCATAAAATCTCAACCGAAGATTTTGGCCACGTCGTCACTGCATAGGGAGGGGTATGGGTAAGGGGAGAGGGGGGAGGGAGATGGGTAAGAGGAGAGGGGAGGGGGAGAAGGGCGAGGGTATGGGTAAGGGGAGAGGGGGGAGGGAGATGGGTAAGAGGAGAGGGGAGGGGGGAGAAGGGCGAGGGTATGGGTAGGGAAGAGGGGGAGGGGGCTAGGGGTATAGGAAGAGGGGGAGGGGGGGTTAGGGAAGGGAGATAGGGAGGGGGTAAGGGTAAGGAAAAAGAGAGGAAGGCGACGAAGGTAAGGGAAGGGAGAAGGGGGAAAAGGAAGGGGAAAAGGGGGAGGGGGAAATGTAAGGACAGAGGGGGGGTGGGGTAAAGGAAAGGGAGAACGGGAGTAAGGGAAGAAGAGGAAGGGGGAGGGGAGAAAAGTAAGAACAGAGGGGGGAGGGGGTAAAGGAAAAGGGAGAAGGGGGGGGAGACAAAAAAAAAAAATAAGGACAGAAGAGAGAGATAAAGTGAGGGGGGGGGTAGGTCTGCTCAAAGAATGGGGAGGTGGGGGTCTTTTTTAAGAGGATGGAGGGGGGGGGAGGGGGGGGTCTTCCTCGTGGTTTCCCGTGTGTAATGACTTAACTAGCGGGTGTTGTTGGTAACGAGCGAAATGGAGGCTGTTCGTTACTTCCCCTTGTGGTTAAGAGGTTTATTTATTTATTCATTTATTTGTCGTATGTTTTTTTTTATTTGTTTTTGTTTTTTTATTGATTTATCTCTTTATTCATTTATTTGTCGTATGTTTTTTATTTGTTTTTTTTTATTGATTTATCTACTTATTCATTTATTTGTTGTGTTTTTAATTTGTTTTTTTATTGATTTATCTCTTTATTCATTTATTTGTCGTATGTTTTTTCTTTGTTTTTTATCGATTTATCTCTTTCACTTATTTGTCTTAAGTTTTTAATTGATTTTTTTACTGGTTTATCTCTTTATTCATTTATTTGTCATATGTTTTTAGTTTGTTTTTTTTTTATTGATTTATCTTTTTATTCATTTATTTGTAAATTTATTTCTGGTCTAACCTATTCATCTATTCTTTAATCTATTCAGTTATCTTTATATCTTTTTATAAATCTGTTAATGCTTGTATGTATTTATCTATTTATCTGTTAATGTATCTATATATCTATTTATTTCGTTCATTCATCTATGTATTTATGTATCTATCAGTGTTTTTTTCACTCATTTACTCACTTCCTTATTTGTGACTTTTGAAAATAAAGTGACAGAATAGCTAATAGTTTGTTTGGTAATTAATGAAGAAAATCATTAATGTGAAAAAAGAAGAAACAGCAGAAAAGGGGGAAGATGATGAAAAAGAGGAGGATGGAAGGGAGGGGAGAAATGTAAGAAGAGAAAGCAAAATAAAAAGAAGAATAAAAAGGAAACGAAGAAGGGAAGAAATAAAATTATATATATATATATATATATATATTATATATATATATATATATATATATATATATATATATATATATATATATTTTTTTTTTTTTTTTTTTTTTTTTTTTTTTTTTTGAGGGTGTGGGACTTGAAATACTTAAAGACCGAATCAGACAGAATTTCAATCTATCTCGTAGTAACAAATTTATCAAATCTATTCTCCCCTCCAGACTAATTGCTGAAAGGAAATAAGCCAAACTATCAAAACGTTTCTGAAATCTATTCTGGGCAAGGTAATATATACATAAAAAAAGTCAGTTAAAATGTCTTGTTTGTGGTTAACAGGTAATTAAAACGGAAAACACTGAGGTAACCGGCGTTGTCCTGTCTTTGTTGGGTTGTCAGGTGGGAGGGAAATAAAGCAATATAATTTCTGTAAGTGTGAGAGAGGGGGGGGGGGGTTAGAGAGGGTGGTAAGGAGGGGGGAAGACATGAGTGGGAGAGGGCAGAGAGGCATGAGGGAGAAGGAGGGAGGGAGAGGGAGGGAAAGAGAAAGAGGGGCGGGAGGAGAGAAATACAGAGGGAGAGGAGAAGGAGAGCCAGCGAGCGAGGGAGAAAGAGAGAGTGAGAAAGACGTGGGTGGGGAGAGGGAAAGACAGCGAGAGAGAGAGAGAGAGAGAGAGAGAGAGAGAGAGAGAAGAGAGAGAGAGAGAGAGAGAGAGAGAGAGAGACGAATAACTGAAATGGCATGGAGCAAAAGTAAAAACAAAATTAGAGAGAAAGAAATCCAAAATACCTATTTCGTTCTCCCCGCCTTCCCCCCTTTCCTTTTACGTTCTCTATTCTCTCTTTCTCACCGTCTCTCTCTCTCCCTCCCTTGCTCCTCTCTCTCTCTCTCTCGTTTCTCTCTCTTCTCGCTCCTTCTCTCTCTGTCTCTCTCTTCTCCTCTCTCATTTCTCTCTCTCTCTCTCTCTCTCCTTCTCTCCCCTCTCTCCCCTCTCTCCTTCCTCTCGCCCCCCTCGTCTTCTCTCTTCCTCTCTCTCTTCCCTCTCTCTCTCTCTTGCTCTCTTCTCACTCCCTCTCGTTCTCTCTCTCTCTCTCTTTCTCTCTCTCTCTCTCTCTCCTCTCTCTCTCTCTCTCTCTCTCTCTCTCTCTCCTCCCACGTCTCTCTCTCTCTCTCTCTCTCCTCTCTCTCTCTCTCTCTCTCCCTCTCTCATTCTCTCTCTCCTCTCATCTCTCTCTCTCTGTCTGTCTCTCTAACTCTCTCTTTCCTCTCCCCTCTCTTCCCGTCTCTCTCCCCTCGTCTCCCCCCCCTCTCCCTTGTCGTCCTCTCCTCCCCCCTCTCTCCCCTCTCTCGCCTCTCTTGTCAATCCTCTCCCCTCTCCTGCCCTCTCCCATCCTCCTCCCTCTCCGCTCCTCATCTCTTGGTCATCTCTCCCTCTCACCCTCTCCCCTTGTCATCCTCTTCCCCTCTTCCCCTCTTCCCCTCTCCCCCTCTCACCTTGTCATCCTCTCCCTCTCACCTCTCCCCTTGTCATCCTCTTCCCCCTCTCCCCTCTCCTTGTCATCCTCATCCCCCGCCCCCCTCTCTTTCTCGTTGGCCAGACCGTCAAGAGTCCATCAATTTGTGTGCAATCAAGCAAACTGCAGACGATTAATTTTCAATAATATCATAGGTAGCCTTGATGAAATGACTTGATTTCTTAGAGATGGAGTTAATGAAGTGTTTTTTTTCTTAACGATGTAAATGTTAGGATTAATAAGCATTAGTAGAAAATTAATTATCTGCCTCGATTCTAACAGATCTTATGCTCAGATCTCTTGGTAATGAAATGAGTTTTTTTTAATTATCATCATTATTAGTGATTTATTAACTACAGCTTCGGAATACATCATAATGTTTGTCTGTCTGTTTGTCTGTCTGTCTGTCTCTTAACCAATTCTGTCTATGTATCTCTTCCTCGGTTCTCTCCTCTCTCTCTCTCTCTCTCTCTCTCTCTCTTTCTCTCTCTCTCCTCTCTCTCTCTCTCTCTCTTCCTCTCTCTCTCTCACTCTCCTCTCATCTCTCTCTCTCTCTTCTCTCTCTCTCTCTCTCTCTCTCTCCTCTCTCTCTCTCTCTCTCTCTCGCTCTCTCGTCTCTCTCTCTCTCTCTCTCTCTCTCTCTCTCTCTCTCTCCTCTCTCTCTCTCTCTCCTCGCTCTCTCTCTCTCTCTCTCTCTCTCTCTCTCTCTCTCTCTCTCTCCTCTCTCTCTCTCTTCTCTCTCTCTCTCTCTCTTCTCTCATTTCTATTCTCTTTCAGTTTCCGTTTCTATGTCTCTCTCTCTCCCCCTCACCCCCCTCTCTCTCCATCTATCTCTCTGATTAAGGTGGTGATAATAGTGATGATGAAAATGATACTGATCATGATGATGTATAAGATAAGATAAGCAAAAATAATAATGATATTAAAGATTATTATGCTATTATCATTTGTCTCATTACGATCTCCTTATCATCATTGTCATTATATCGTTATTATATTATCACTAATATCAATCACCAATTGTTATCAATAAATTGCAATTATACTAATAACATTATCATTTATTGCCAATCGTCATCATTAATGCAATATAATCGTTTTCTTCTCATGGTATTATTATACCCTTATTATCATCAATGCATTTCCGTTATTATCGATAATATTATTATTCATCAGTATCATTATAAACATTAATAAAGTTATCTATCAGTATAATTATAATTATAACATTAGAATACAGGAAAAAGTAAGTTACAGGATCAGCTGAGAGGGACAGAAGATAAGGGAGATGACCGAAGAGTAACAGGGAAGGGAAGAATATAAGGGCTATTGTCCCGGCAACATCTATGATGCGCTCGACCTTATGAGTAAGTCGTAACCTTCACCTCTAAGAAAGGGAGGGGGGGAGGAGGGGAAGAGGTTGGGGGAAGGGAGGAAGGAAAGAGGGGATAGGAGGGAGGGAGGAGAAAGGGGAGATGGTAAGGAGGCAGGAGAGGGTGTATGAGGGAAGGGGAAGGGAGAGGAAGAGAGAGGAAGGAAGGGGGGAGGGGGAGGAAGGAGGGAGGAGGGAAGGGATAGGATAAAGGGAAAGAGAAGGTAGAAAGGAAAGGGAGAGGAGGTACACAAGACAGAAAGGAAGGGGGGGGGGTAGGAGACGAGGGAGGGGGGAGAGGGTAAGGGAGACGAGGGAGGAGGGGATATGGGACAGGGAGGGAGGTATAGAGAAGGGAGGGGAGAAAGGAGGCAGAAGGGGAGGGGAGAGGGGGCGGGGAGGAAGGAGGAGGGGCATCGGATCTTAAATCTCGTTTATTATGTATGTTTCTCCATCTTCTGGTTTGTGTCTCCGAGACGGTTTTTTCTTTGAGCTTCCCCGGTCGCGTGCCTCGCTTGCCTTATCCCCCTCCCTGCTTGTCGGGATGTCTCTCTGTCTGTCTGTTTGTGTCTTTCTCTTTCCCTGTCTGTTCTGGTCTAGTCTGTTCCTCTGTCCTGTCTGTTTCTCTGTCTTCTCCATCATTGTATGTTTCTCTGTTACTTCACTCTGTTTGTCTGTCTGTTTTGTTTCTCTCTTTCTGTTTCTTTGTTCTTCAGTCTGTTTGTTCTGTCTATTTTGGTTTCTTCTTCTCCTCTTTCTGTTTCTTTTTTGTTCTTCAGTCCTGTTTGTTTCCTGTTGTTTCTCTCTTTTTCTGTTTCTTCTCTGTCTGTATCATTGTCTGTTTCTCTCTTTCTGTTTCTCATGTCCCGTATCCAAACTGGATGTTTCTCTTTCTTCTGCCTGTTTGTCGGATGTTTTCCTTTCTCTGTTTCTCTTTTACTGTCTCTCAATTTCTTTGCTTGTCTCTGTTTTCTTCTATTTCTCTGTGTCTGTCTGTGGCTTTTTGTCTTTAAGTCTTTCTAGCTGTTATTTCTTCGACTGTCTGCCCGTGTGTGTGTGTGTGTGTGTGTGTGTGGGGTGTGTGTGTGCGTGTGTGTGTGGTGTGTGTGTGTTTGTTGTGTGTTGTGCGTGCATGCGTGTGTTCCTCTACATTTCCATCTTCTCTTAACTCTCTCCTTTCATTTTTCTCGCGAAACTCATGTAGTACATTCCCTTCTTGCCCCCCCCCCACCCTTTTCCCCCAACATTCCACACCCTCCACCACCAACTTACGCCACCCTTTCCTTCCTCCCTCTCCATCATTCCCCTTTCCTCTCCCCCCTCCCGTCCCTTCTACCTCTTTCCCCTTGCCTCTCCTACTGCGCCCCGCCTCCCCATCTTGCTCTTTCCCCTTCGCCCTCCTCCCCCTTCCCCGCTCTTCCCCCTCCTT
>NW_020871945.1:4662-23596 GCF_003789085.1 Penaeus vannamei
CTTAGTTGATGTCATTCCGATCCTTATTGCCATCCTCGATCCTTTTGATGATCATTCATGTCATCTCGATCCTTTTGATGTCTCGATCCTTATTGATGTCATCTCGATTTATTCATGTCATCCTCGATCCCTTATTCATGTCCATCCTCGATCCCTTATTGATGTCATCCTCGATCCCTTATTGATGTCATCCTCGATCCCTTATTGATGTCATCCTCGATCCCTTATTCATGTCATCCTCGATCCTTATGATGATCTCGATCCTCGATCCCTTATTCATGTCATCCTCGATCCCTTATTCATGTCATCCTCGATCCTTATGATGTCATCCTCGATCCCTTATGATGTCATCCTCGATCCCTTATTGATGTCATCTCGATCCCTTATTATGTCATCCTCGATCCCCTATTGATGTATCCTCGATCCCTTATCGATGTCATCGATCCCTTATTCATGTCATCCTCGATCTTATTCATGTCATCCTCGATCCCTTATTGATGTCATCCTCGTCATCCCTTATTGATGTCATCCTCGATCCTTATTGATGTCATTCCTCGATCCCTTATTCATGTCATCCTCGATTGATGTCATCCTCGATCCCTTATATTGATGTCATCCTCGATCCTTATTCATGTCATCCTCGATCCCTTCATTCATGTCATTTTCATTCCTATCCTTATTCATGTCATCTCGATCCTTATTGATGTCATCTCGATCCTTATTGATGTCATCCTCGATTCTTATTTGATGTCATCTCGATCCCTTATTGATGTCATCCTCGATCCTTCATTGATGTATCCTTATGATCCCTTATTGATTCATCTCGATCCCTTATTGATGTATCTCGATCTTATTGATGTCATTCCTCGATCCTTATTGTCATGTCATCCTCGATCCCTTATTGTGTCACCTCGATCTTATCAGATGTCATCCTCGATCCTTAGTGATGCCATCCTCGATCTTATTGATGTCATCCTCGATCCTTATTGATGTCATCCTGTCCTTATTGTCATCCTCGATCCTTATTGATCTATATCCTTATCATGTCATCTCGATCCCTTATTGATGTCATCCTCGATCCCTTATTCATGTCATTCTCATCATCCTTATTCATGGTCATCCTCGATCCTTATTGTGATCCTCGATCCTTGATGTCATGTCATCCTAGATTTCCTCTTATTCATGTCATCCTCGATCCCTTATTGATTGTCATCCTCGATCCTGTATTTGATGTCATCCTCGATCCCTTATTGATGTCATCCTCGGATCTTATTCATGGTCATCTCCGATCCTTTATTGATGTCATCCTCGATCCCTATTGATGTCACTCCTCTGATCTTATTGATGGATCTTTATTGATGTCATCTCGATCCCTTACGGATGTCATCCTCGATCTTATTCAATGTCCCTCGATCCTTATTGATGTCATCCTCGATCCTTATTGATGTATCTCGATCCTTATGATGTCATCCTCGATCCCTTATTTGATGTCATCCATCAGATCCTTATTGATGTCATCTCGATCCGTTATTCATGTCATCCTCGATGACTTTTCATGGTACTCCATCGATCCTTATTGATGTCAATCCTTCGATCTTCATTGATGTATCCTCGATCCTTTTGTGTATCCTTCAGATCCTATTGAACTGTACCAGTCCCAATCGATTTATGATGTATCCTCGATCGCCTTATCATGTCCTCCTCGATCCTCTCTATTGATGTTCATCCTCGATCCCGTTATCTCATCGTCATCTCGATCGCCTTTTGATGTCAGTCCTCGATCCCTTTTCATGTATCTCGATGCCTTATTGATGTGACATCCTGATCTTATTGATGATCATCCTCGATTTCCTTTATTGATGTCATCTCGTCCTTATTCCATGGTATCATCCTCGAATCTAATTGATTCATCCTCGATCCTTTATTGATGTCATCCTGATCCCTTTATTGATGTCATCCTCGATCCCCATCCCTTATTGATGTCATCCTCGATCTTTTATGTCATTCCTCTCGATCCCTTATTCATGTCATCGATCCCTTATTCATTCTCGATCCTTATATGATGATCATCCTCGATCTCTTTATTGATGTCATCTCGACCCTTATTGATGTCATCCTCGATCTTATTCATGTCATCCTCGATCCTTATTCATGTCATCCTCGATATTATCATGTCATCCGATCCTTATTCAATGCATGTCTCGATTCCATTAATATGAGTCATCCTGATCCCTTATTGATGTCATACTCGATCCTCTTGATTGAGGTCATTACTCGATATACTGGAAACTTTACTTCTACAGTCATGTTTTTTTTTTTTCTTTCTCTCTTTCTTCTTTCTCTTTTCTCTTCTTTCTTTCTCTTCTTTCTTTTTTCTTTCTTTCTTCTTTCTTCTTCTTTTTTTCTTCTTTTTCTTTTTCTCTTTTTCTTTCTTTCTTTTCTTTCTTTCTTTCTTTTCTTTCTCTCTTTCTTTCTTTCTTTCTTCCTTCTTTCTTTATTTTATAAATACACTTGGCATACATAGAAACATATCTTTTACACGCATGTAAATAGGTATACACATGTACTAATCAGAAAAACCACACACACACGTCACCACACACACACACACACACACACACAACACACACACAGCACACACCAATACACACTACCACACACACAACACCACCCACACAAATAAATAGGCCTACAACAAAATTCTAACCTATGAACCTTTCGATATAACCCGAATAAAGCGTAAACAGCAATATATGAAGAATGGGAAGGCAAAATACAATAAAACAAACGAAGAATAAAGACAGGAAGTGAAAAGACAAGATAAAGATAAAAGCTAAAGAATAAATCACAGAATTCGAAGAAGTGAAAGAAGAAAGATAAGGTGGGTAAATGAATCATAATATAAAATCAACTAGAAGTAAATTCAACAATGAAAGAGNTTATTGAATTGTCATCCCTTCGGATCCTTAATTGAAATGGGGGTCAAATCCCCTCGGGATTTTTTCCTTTTAATTCCAATGGTTTCAATCCTCGATTCCCTTTTATTTGATTTGGTCCCATCCTTTCGACTCCTTTAATTGAATGTCATCCTCGATCCTGAAATTGGGGATTGTCCTCTCGATCCTTTTATTCATGGTCCATCCTCCGATCCTTTTCATGTCCACCTCGATCCCTTATTCAATGTCATCCTCCGATCCCTTATTCATGTCATCCTCGTCCCTTATTCAATGTCATCCATCGATCCTCATTATTCATGTCATCTACTCGATCCTTATTGGATGTCATCCTCGATCCTTATTGATGTCATCCTCGAATCCCTTATTGATGTCATCCTTCGATCCTTATTTTGGTCATCCTCGATCCCTTATCATATGTCATCCTCGATCCCTTATTCATGTCATGATCATTCATGTCATCCTCGATCCCTTATTGATGTCATCCTCGATCCCTTATTGATGTCATCCTCGATCCCTTATTGATGTCATCCTCGATCCCTTATTCATGTCATCCTCGATCCCTTATTCATGTCATCCTCGATCCCTTATTCATGTCATCCTCGATCTTAATTCAATTGTCATCCTCGATCCCTTATCGATCATGTCATCCTCGATTGATGTCATCCTTATTGATGTCGATCCCTTATTTGATCGAATCCCGATCCCTTATTGATGTCATCCTCGATCTTATTGATGTAAATCTCGATCCCTTATTGATGTCATCCTCGATCCTTATTGATATCCTTGATGTCATCCTCGACCGATCCATTATTGATGATCATCATCCCTCGATCCTTATTGATGTATCCTCGATCCCTTATGATGTCAATCCTCGATCCTTATTCATGTCATATTCGATCCTTATTGATGTCATCCTCGATCCTTATTCATGTCATCTGGATCCTTATTGATGTATCGATCCTTATTACATGTCTCCTCGATCCCTTATTATGTATCCTCGATCCCTTATTCTGTAATCCTCGATCCCTTATTGATGATCATCCTCGAATCTTATTCCATGTCATCCCCGATCTTATTGATGTCATCCTCGATCCTTTAATCATGTCATCCTCGATCCTTATTGATGTCATCCTCGATCCTTATTCATGTCATCCGATCGATCTCATCCTCGATCCCTTATTCATGTCATCCTCGATCCTTATTGATGTCATCTCGATCCCTATTTGATGTCATCCCTCATTAATCGATCCTCATCCCTCGATCCTTATTGATGTCATCCTCGATCCCTTATTGAATGTCATCCTGATCCCTCATCCTCGATCCTTATGATGTCATCCTCGATGATGTTCTCCGATCCCTTATTGATGTCATCCTCGATCCCTTATTGATGTCATCCTCGATCCCTTATTGATGTCATCCTCGATCCCTTATTGAATCCTATGTCATCCTCGATCCTTCTTTGATTCATCTTCGATCCCTTATGTTCATCCTCATCATCCCTCACCTCGATCCCTTATTGATGTCATCCTCGATCCCTTATTCATGTCATCCTCGATCCCTTATTCATGTCATCCTCGATCCCTTTGATGTCATCCTCGATCCCTTATTGATGTCATCCTCGATCCCTTATTGATGTCATCCTCGATCCCTTATTGATGTCATCCTCGATCGTCATCCGATCCTTATTGATCCTCGTCATCATCCTCGATCCTTATTGATGTGATCCCTTATTGATGTCATCCTCGATCCTTTATTGATGTCATCCTCGATCCCTTATTGATGTCATCCCTCATCCCTTATTGATGTCATCCTCGATCCCTTATTCATGTCATCCTCGATCCTTATTGATGTCATCCTCGATCCTTATTCTGTCATCCTCGATCCCTTATTCATGTCATCCTCGATCCCTTATTGATGTCATCCTCGATCCCTTATTGATGTCATCCTCGATCCCTTATGATGTCATCCTCGATCCCTGATTGCATCCTCGATCCCTATCATCCCTCGATCTTATTGATGTCATCCTCGATTATTGATGTATCCCTCGATCCCTTATTGATGTCATCCTCGATCCCTTATTGATGTCATCCTCGATCCCTTATTTGATGTCATCTCGATCATTCATGTCATCCTCGATCCCTCGATCCCTTATTCATGTCATCCGATCCTTATTGATGTCATCCTCGATCGATGTCATCCTCGATCCTCTTATTGATGTATCTCGATCCTTTATTGATGTCATCCTCGATCCCTTATTGATGTCATCCTCGATCCCTTATTCATGTCATCCTCGATCCCTTATTGATGTCATCCTCGATCCTTATTGATGTCATCCTCGATCCCTTATTGATGTCATTCTCGATCCCTATTATTGATGTCATCCTCGATCCTTATTGATGTCATCCTCGATCCTGATGTCATCCTCGATCCCTTATTGATGTCATCCTCGATCCCTTATGATGTCATCCTCGATCCCTTATTGATATCATCCTCGATCCTTATGATGTCATCCTTATTGATGTCATCCTCGATCCCTTATTTGATGTCATCATCTCGATCCCTATGTGCATCCTCGATCCTCATCATCGATCCTTTATTGATGTCATCCTCGATCCTTATTGATGTCATCTCGATCCTTATTGAAGTCATCCTCGATCCTTGATTCTACTCGATCTACTGGAAACTTTACTTTTACAGTCATGTATTTTTCTTCTTTCTCTTTTTCTCTCTTTCTTTCTTATCTTTCTTTCTCTCTCTCTTTCTCTCTTTCTTTTCTCTCTCTCTTTCTTTCTTTCTCTTTCTTTCTCTTTTTCTTTTTTTATTACATTTTATGGGTGGTTGTGATATGTATTGTAGCCTTTCTTGGCATATATAGAAACATATCTTTTACATGCATGTAAATAGGTATACACATGTACTATCAGGAAAAAACACACACACACACACACACACACACACACACACCAACACACAACACACACACCACACACACACACACACACACACACACACACACACACTCTAACACACACATACCATAGGCCTACCACACATAAATTCTAACCTATGAAACCTTTCGATATAACCCGAATAAAGCGTAAACAGCAATATATGAAGAATGGGAAGGCAAAATACAATAAAACAAACGAAGAATAAAGACAGGAAGTGAAAAGACAAGATAAAAGATAAAAGCTAAAAAAGAAAATCACAGAATTCGAAAGAAAGTGAAAGAAAAGATAAGGTGGGTAATGAATTCATAAATAAATAAACAACAAGAAAAGTTAAATTCACAAAGAAAGAGATTAATCATAAAACAAATAAATGGAAAAATAATACGGAACGGTAAAAGAACCTTAGGCGTGTTATATATAAGTTATACAGTATTAGTAAAATTAGAAATTCATAATAACATATCATTATACTTATCAATATGATTGCCTTGATATATTTTATTGGTAACATTAATCGTTGAGTGTAGACCATGAATACACATTACGGCAATTTCCTAAATAATTCCATTTTCTGGTCAATCTTAAACGTTTTTAATTAATAATTTTAAGCACTGTTTTTCTTAATCTCAAACATTCAGCATTTTTATTACTCTTAAGCATTTTGGGGGGTTAACAAACATTTTTTCTGTTCAATCTTTTTTTTTAAATCTGGTTAATTCTATACATTTTTATGATTAACCTCAAACATGCTAATTCTCGACCCAATCCAATTTATGAAATTTCATCTAATCGTATATCGGTCATATTAATCATTCTAAAACATACAAACTAAACAACCTTTCGCTCTTTGTGTTTATTGGCCCATATATACAACCATAAATCACTCGTTCTTAAACTACAATACCTTGCACGCAATCTCAGGATAACAAAGGCATCGGAAAATTAATCGACCTTATCAATCCAATCTCGCAAACATCACAGAGGCCATTGCAAATAAAGACCAACCTGCAAATACGTCCTGGGTTTTGCAATATTTAATCAGGGGGTAAATAGCTCTCTGATGACACAACGCTGAAAAAACATTTGGTTCCAGATGTTATTTTCGCTTGGGTGTGAATATGTCGGTGCGTCCAGCTGGGTGGAAGTGAGAGATGGGGAAAAGTAAGATGAAATTGTTCAGAAAGAAAGGAGAAATGATTAGTAATGATGATACTAAACGGAACTGTACCTTAAGTCAGTTGAAAAGTCGTTCCTCCAGCCATGGTGACGTCATCTGGGAATCCTAGGTCAAAGGAGGTCACGGAGAATCCTGAGCTTCTACGGTGACGAATCGTTTTTTCTCTCTTCTTATCGGCAATAAAAAATGAATTTCTATTCTTTGATTGCATTCCCCCGTTCGTTAAGGATCGAGCATCATTTCCAACAATCTCTCATGGTTTGTACATTTGGAAACGGAGTGAGGTCGTTATGAAAACTACCGTATTTATACCGCGACCTCGTTCGGTACTTGGAAGAAGGGAAAAGAATGACCAAACCACTCACACATACGTTTGTTTAGCTTAGATGGATCTAGTATAACTTTATTCACAGCGAAAGCTTTTGGGTGTACATGTGTACGTTATAGCCCGGCCAAAGACTCGAGGTAAAGCCTTACACAGACACAACTGGATTGTTCCGGCACACTCACCTACGGACACTTTCGAACTTTTAATTTCCATCCACTAATCTCGCTTTTGTGTATTCTCAGTGCTGTATCTACAGGAGCCAGTATTACGGAAGAGGTGGAGGAGGAAGCACGGTTTCTCTCGCTCTTGCAGATGGGAACGTCGAGGTCCCACGCTTCGCAAAGCCGTGTGCTCCTCCGACGCTCACACTGGTAATGCCCCTTGGCCCGCGATGCCACGGAGATCGTCTCGTCTCGGCCAACGGGCAGGCATCTCCGGGCACCTTGAGGAATCGGTCGCCGCCGCTGACCGGATGCGTCGTAATAGAGAGCTCGGCAGCGAGAGAGGTTCGACGCGGGAGCGGTACACCCTCCCGTGACGACGCGCAAAACGGCACTGAAGGGAGAGCGGACGAGTCTCGAATCCCGGCGGCGGAATGAGGAGGTGGGGAGGGGGGGGGGGTCGAAGGCTGTACAGGTAAAGCCCGTTACTCCAATCTGATCAGAGGTGATTAAGTGGGAACTGCTCTCTCTCGCATCGTACGGACAAATATTACCAGCAGATGGAGGCCGTCTGGTGTAAGAACAAGCACCCTGTAGTTCGTGTTGTCACATAGCGTCCTCTGCCACGTTAGTATCTAATTCTCTGTAGGTTAAGTGATACAAAATTCACCATGTGATATATACCAACTACCTTTTTCTTGACCGGAACATAATGATGATTCACCAGCGCGTACCTCGATATCTGATGCTTTTGAGTTATTAATAACTATATGCATATCCGTCTTTTGATGACATTCAGGTTAGCTCAGTTAAGGCCCCTTTTCTCTCTCTTTATTATGCCTTTACCTTTCTCCTCCCTCTAGGGTGTAACTTCTAAAATGCTATTTTAGATACTGCACTTTAATATCTATTGTTATCAATGGAGTTTATTACTACTCTTACACTTATAGCACTTCTAAAATGTTATTTTAGATCCTGCTCTTTAATATCTATTGTTATCAATGGAGTTTGTTACTACTCTTGCACTCTATACTAATAAAATCACAGACGTATATAAATGGAATACAATCAGAACTGGATATCTTTTTTGCTTACATTTTTTTTCTCAAATAAGTTAATTACTGTTGCCATTACGTTATCGACGAGGATAAATGTCTCCACATAACATATTGCATTTTTTATCGTAGTGTATATCTATATATACCTACATAGTTATCCTCATGAAACACCGATTGAATCCTGGGAGTTATTGGCTATACGTAAATTTTACAAGTGTAAAGATTAATCCTTACGTAACACCAGGTGAATTAAACTCAGTACAGAGGTTAAATACATGCATACATACTTACACGCACGCACACACACAGACACACACACATTCACACGCACATACACAAGCACATACACGCACACGCACATACACGCACACACACATACACACGCCACACACGCAGGCTCGCACGCACACACGCACATACAGCACACCCACACACACAGACACACACACACACACACACACACACACACTTGCACACAAACACACACACATACACACACGCTTCTGTTATATATACCTCTGTTCACTACCATCTCCATTGTCAATTATCTAGAGTAATGCTCAACCGCGTTTACCTTGATGATAAATATGTTATTATTAATTTTAATGTTGTTACTACTACTGCCACTGCTATTTTAATATTATTATCATCATGTTAATATTATTATTATTATCATGTCAATATTATTATTATCAGTATTACTATTATCATTGTTATCATTGTTGTTATTGATGTTGTTTTTGCTAATATTATTATCATTATTATTATTATTTTTATTGTTGTTATTATTATTATGAACAATGATTTTATTAGAAGTAATAACATTATCATTATCGTTATCATTGTTATTATTATCATTAACGTTATCATTGTTGTTATTATCATTATCGTTAGCATTGTTATTATTATCATTATCTCTATTATTATTAGCATTGCCATTATTTCGATTACTCCTACTCTTATTATCATCATTATGTTGGTGCAATTTCCTTTTCGATGTTGTTATAGCAGCAAATACAATAATGATAGTTTTGTAATAGTAGTGATAACAATACTTAGTAATAATGGTAGTATTAATAATGATAGCGTTAATGATGATAATAGTCATAATAATGATAATGACGATTATGATATTGATGATAATGATAATCAAATCATAATGGTGATAATGAAGGTAAAGGTAATGATAAGGATAAGTTGATGAAGATGCTAACGAATTGGAAGTCGAAGCTTATTGATTAATGCTAACGATTATTTAAACATATTAATACTCATGATAAAACGATAGAAACAATGACAATGTTTGTCTATTTTTTAATAAAGATGATAAACATAAAAAACACAATGATAAACATGAATACTAATAAAGAGGTGACTTTCAAAGATCAAATATAAGAGAATACTCATGATAAAAAGATAGAAACAATGACAATGGTTTTTCTTTAAGTAAAGATAATAAACATAAAAAAAACACCAATGATAAACATGAATACTAATAAAGAGATGATTTTCAAAGAACAAAGATAAACATAGAGCAGAGAATCCTTCAAAAGGAGGAAACACTACACAGACTATTTTCAAACATTTATTTTCCGCCTATGATCGATGGCGCTTCAACAGTATTATTGAAACCGGGCCATAGAGGATGTACTAAATTTAAAACTACTTTTCTTTCCAAAAAAAAAAAAAAAATTCGTCAGGCTTTGAGTTCATGCTATATTCTTTCTTCGGGTCATTTCTGTTAAGGTTGTAATCTTAGATCAAAGGTTTATATAAAGACGGCGCTCTCTGTGTCTTTATGTCTGTCTTTCTCTGTCTCTGTCTCTCTGTCTCTCTTTGTCTCAGGCTGTCTTTTTTTGCCTCTGTCTCTGTGTGTCTTGCTTTTTCTTTATGTCTATGTCTGCCTGTCTGTCTTTTTTTCTCACTCTATCTATCTATCTATTTATTTTTCTGTCTATCTCACCACCTCTCTCTCTCTCTCTCTCTCTCTCTCTCTCTCTCTCTCTCTCTCTCTCTCTCTCTCTCTCTCTCTCTCTCTCTCTCTCTCTCTCTCTCTCTCTCTCTCCAAATCTCTCTCTATCCTCTCTATCTCTCCTCTCTCTCTTCTCTCTCTCTCTCTCTCTCTCTCCTCTCTCTCTCTTTATCTCTCTCTCTCTCTCTCTCTCTCTCTCTCTCTTCTCTCTCCTCTCCTCCTCTTTCTCTCTCTCTCTCTCTCCTCTCTCCTCTCCCCCATCTTCTCTTCCCTCATCTTCTCTCTCTCGTCTCTCTATCTCTCTCTCTCTATCTCTCTCTCTCTCTGTTCTCTCTCTCTCTCCTCTCTCTCTCTCTCTCTCTCTCTCTCACTCTCCACCCCTCTCGCCCTCCTCTCTCTCTCTCTCCCATCTCCCCCCTCTCTACTCTCTCTCTCTTCTCTCCTCTCTCTCTCTTCTCTCTCTCTCTTTCTCTCTCTCCCTCTCTCTCTCTCCATCCTCTCTCTCCTCCCTCTCTCTCTTCTCTCTTCTCCTCCTTCTCTTCCATTCTTCTCTCCTCTCCCTCTCCACCCCCTCTCCTCTCTCCTCGTCTCCATCCCCCCCCCGCTCCCCCCAACCCTTCTTTCTCTCTCTCTCATCTCTTTCTGGTCTCTCTCTCTCTCCTCTCGCTCTCTCCTCTCTCCTCTCTCTCTCTCTCTCTCTCTCTCTCTTCTCTCTCTTCTCTCTCTTTTCCAACCCCATCTCTCTCTCTCTTCTCTCTCTCCTCTCTCTCTCTCTCCTCTCTCTCTCTCTCTCTCTCTCTCTCCTCCTCTCTCTCTCTCTCTCCTCTCTCTCTCTCTCTCTCTTCTCTCTCTCTCCTCTCCTCCACCCTCGCCATCTCTCTCTCCTCCTCCCTTTCTGCCTTCTCTCTCTCTCCACCCTCCATCTCTCTCTCTCCCTCTCTGTCTTTCTCTCTCTCTCCCACCCTCCATCTCTCTCTCTCTTTCTTGTCTTTCTTTCTCTCCTCTCTTCATCTCCACCCTCCCATCTCTCTCTCCCGTCTCTGTCTTTCTCTCTCTCCCACCCTCCCATCTCTCTCTCTTCCCCTCTCCTGTCTTTCTCTCTCTCCACCCTCCCATCCTCTCTCTCTCCCTTTTCCTGGCCTTTCTCTCTCTCTCCAACTCCCAACTGTTGCTATGTCAAGGGAAAAGGGGGTAAGGGGAGTGGTGGAAGGAGGGAGGGGGGGGGGTTGTAAGCAGTAGTAAATCCATTTTCAACCTTTCCGAAAGAAGATGAAAAACTAAGTAACTTTTCTTTGATTGTCATTTCCGAAACTTTGGGAATGATTGGGTAAACTGTGTTAACTTATCGTCTTGTCGGTGACCATTATGGTGATGGCGTGGTGATGGGATGGTCAAAGGGGATTATGGACGCTGCTAGTGATGATGGTGGTGGAAGTGGTGAGTGATGCTGGAGTGAAATGATTGTACTGGTGGTGTGGTGATGATTGTTGTCGGTGGTTGATGATTGTGTTGGTGGTGATGAGTTTGATGGTGGCAATAATGACTGTGATGATTGTGGTGGTGGTGACTGTGGATGATGGTGATGCTTGTGTTGATGGTGGTGGTGATGAGTGTGATGGTGGTGATGATGAGCTGTGATGGTGGTGACTTGTGTTGGTGATGATGATTGTGTTGGCGGTGGTGATTATTATATTGGTGATGGTTAATGAACTGTGATGGTGATAACACATGAATAATAAAATGAAACAAAAGGTCAAAAAAAGAATCGACAACCTTATACTAACCTTATCCACAAAAAAAAAATCCCAGAACCAACATACTGTCCAATGATAGATTACTAACATCAATTAAATGATAAGTGCTTTTATCCTAGAAGATTAAAACCCTTCTGATTTAGCACATGTTGGATATAAGGATCATTAAACAAATTGATTAGGGTTAAATGGGTGATGAAATTATTATGGGAAACTCATCCCGCTCGTCCTCATCTTCAACAAAGGCGGAAGTAAGTAGTGAATGTGTGTAAGTAGAGTATGTAATGTAAGGTAGAGAAAAGTAATGTAAAATGTATGTAAGTAAAGAGAGTATGTGATGTGTGTAAAGTAATAGAGTAATGTAATGTAAGGTAGGAGAAAGTATTATGTATTTAAGTAAAGAGAGTAATGTGATGTGTGTAAGGTAAATATAGTATGTATTGTAGGTAAGAGAAAGTATGTATGTATGTAAGTTAAAGAGAGTATGTGATGTGGTTGTAAGTAAAAGAGAAGTATGTGCTGTGTGTTAGTAAAGAGAGTATGTAATGTAAATAAAATAGAAGTTATGTAATCTGTGTAAGTAGATAGAGTATGTGATGTATGTTAGTAAAATAGTAAATAAGTTGTAATATATCTATGTAAGTAAAGAAAAGTCTGCAATCCATGCATGTATACACTATAAGTAGATATGTAAGTAAAGTGGTATGTATTGGGTAAGTTAAAGAGGAAGATGGATAAAAGAGAGAGCGTGGATAACAAAAAATAAAAAAAAATATGTGATGGCGATGAAATGATGATGAAGGTGAATGATGAGGATGGATGGTGGATGACGATTGATAAAGATGATGATGATGAAGGTGATAGACGAATGATAAAGAATGATGATAGATGAGATGGATGATAGATGATGGATGATGATGATGATTGAGATGATAAAGATGATGATGATGGTGGTGGTGGGTATTATGACTATGGGCGATGGAGGGAGAGGAAGGAGGAAGAATAAAGAATACTGATAATGAATGAAATGCTTGGGATGATTAAGGGTCGAATGAGAGGGAAGGAGAATGAGAGAGAAAAAGTTGGATTGTGATGATGATGATGAGAAGGAAGATGAGACTGGGGTAACAGGAAAATTATGATGATGGCCGATGAAAAGGAAGAGGGAATGAGGACAAGAAAAAAAATGATGAATGATGGTGATTAGAAGGAACAGGAGAGAATAATGATGAAGAACGTAATGATGATATGATAACAGAGATAACAATAACAAAAGGAGAACGAAAATGGAAGAAAAAATGATAATGACGATGATGATAAAAAAGAGAAGAAAAAAAAATAAACAATATAATAATGCAGGAAGAAATAGAAAATAATTTTAAGAAAATCGAGTCTGCCAACGAAGAAGGAATAAGAGGATAGAGAAAAAAAACAGACCTCTTGAAAGAAGAAAGTTATAACAAGATGGCAGAATTCCAACCAAGATATTTGTCTTGGAAGTTGTTGCTCTTGAGTGTCTTGTTTTTGTTGTTTGTTTGTTTGGAATTGTTTTTTGTTCAGAATTTTGTTGTCTTTGTTTTTTGTTTTTTTCTGATTTGTTTTGTTTGTTTTTTGTCCAATTTTTTGGGTTGTTTTTTTGTGTGTGTTTTGTTTTTGTTTTTTTTTTGTTTGTTTTTTTGTTGTTTTGTTTTTGATGTTTTTGTGCTTTGTTTTTGTTTTTGATGTTAGTGTTTTTTTTGCTTAATTATTGTTTGTTTTTGTTTTTATTTTGTGTTTTTTGTTTTGTTGCTTTGTTCTTCTGTTTTGCGCGGTTTTGGGTGGTTTGTTTTTTGCTTTTGTTTTTTGTCTTTTTGTTTTATTTTGCTTTGTTTTTAATTTGTTTTTTATGCTTTTGGTTTTTGGTTTTGTTTGTTTTTTGTTTTTTTCTATTTTATTGTTTTTATTTTTCGCTGTTTTTTTGCTTGTTGTTTGTTAATTCTTTCTCATTCTCTCTCTTTCTTGTTTTGTTTTTGTTGGTAAGTGTAACTTGTATCTTATACTGTTCTCGCTTATTCTTATTCTTAATTTTTATTCTTATTCTATATTCTTCTATTATTATGATTGTTCC
This sequence comes from Penaeus vannamei, assembly GCF_003789085.1. NCBI lineage: Eukaryota > Metazoa > Arthropoda > Malacostraca > Decapoda > Penaeidae > Penaeus > Penaeus vannamei. The sequence goes on from NW_020871945.1 coordinate 19,128, forward strand.
TTTACTCATCGTTTCCACCATCACTATCATTATCCTTATCATCATATCATTATTGTTACTTTTATCATTACATCATTATCAATTATATCATATTCAATAACTAATCATCGTTATCATTATTATCATTATGCTCATCATATTATTATAATCAATATTGGTTTTTTTATGTCATCATTATCATTAACATTATCATTATTTTTTATTGTTATCATCATCATTATTGTCCTAACTATTATTTTTGTTATCATTATCATCATCATTATCATAATTATCTTATTGTTCTCATTATCATTATCATCGCCACCCCTATAGCGTGCGTTATTGCATAACGCGCGAGTGAGATGGTGTGTGTGTGAGTGTGTGTGTGATAGAGAAGAGAGGAGAGAGAGAGAGAGAAGAAGAGAGAGGAGAGAGAGAGAGAGAGAAGAGAGAGAGAGGAGAAGAGAGAGAGAGAGAGAGAGAGAGAGAAGAGACAGAAGAAGAGAGAGAGAGAAAGAGAAAGTGAGAAGTGAGAGAGTGAGAGAGAGAGAGAGAGAGAGAGAAGAGAGAGAGAGAGAGAAGAAGAGAGAGAAGAGTGAGTGAGAGTGAGAGGAGAGAGAGGAGAGAGAGAGAGAGAGAGGAGAGAAGGAGTGAGTGAGAAGTGAGAGAGGAGAGAGAGAGAGAGATGGAGAGAGAGAAGAGAGAGAGAGAGAGAGAGAGGAGAGAGAGAGAGAAGAGAAGAAAGTGAGAGAGGGTGAGAGAGTGAGTAGAGAGAAAAAGAGAAAAGAGAGAAGAGTGAGAGAGAAAGTGGTATGAGAGCGCGCGTGTGTGTGCGTACAGGCGTGTGTGTGTGCGTAAAAAATGTTCATCTCATTTTAACACCGAACGTCCCCAAAAACCTCAGCCAGTAATATAGTAATAACGAAACCGTACACCTCATTACCTCATTTCCCTTTGTGCTGATACCTCACCCTCCCACAGAAGGAAATCAACGCCAGATTCTGTTGCAAAAATGTTTCATTTTGCCAACGATTTTCGCCGAAGTGACATGAACACCAGACACTGCACAGCCAGCTTTTGACCTTCAGACGTATACTTCGCAGGACCTGCTCCATGCGCTCATCTGACGAGAGGAATAGAAAATTAAAAATGATAATAATGAATAAAAAAAACTTTTTTGTTGTGCCCTCGGGTTTGCTTGTTTTGTTGTTGTTGTTGTTGTTATTGTTATTGTTGTTGTTGTTGTATTGTTGTTTGTTGTTGTTTGTTGTTTGTTGTTGTTGTTTATTGTTGCTGCTGTTGTTTGTTTGTTTGATTGTTTGGTTTTGGTTGGTTGTGCCTTTGTGGTTTTCACGGTTGTTACACACAGAACATAATCCAACATAGATTAACACCGGGACAAGCTGAAATGCAACAATAAAGATAATAAAATGGAAAAAAAGATGCAGAATAGGAAAGTCGTTATATGATAATACTAATTAACAAGAAACAATATTAATGATAATTACAAATGAGTTTGCTAGCAAATAACAGGATGATAATGAATGATGGCGTTAATATTTTTCATTAATAGTAGTTTAATTATTACTTACAGAAAAATATCATGATAATTACGATGATTTTGATAGTAATATGGATACTAATAAAGATAGTGTTAATTATATATCACTTTATAAGGTAAAGTTTAAATACTAACTACAAGGAAAATATGCATGAATAATTATAATTATTTGATAAGTAATATGGATATAAGCTAATAAGATAGTGTTTACTTGTATGATGAATTTCATAGTGATAAGGACAATAATGAAGATGGCGTTAATTATATATCCCTTACAGATAATTTTGGAGTGAATATCGGGAAGTAATCTATATCTTTACTAAAAATCTTTGTCTTCGACCTCTGACCGATCTGAAACTGCAATTTTATTTCAGGCTGAAAACTGAATGCTCTTTATGCGAAAAATGTTCAGTTAATTACTGCTTGGAAGCTGAGTTTAGAATAGGAGAGAAGAGCAGAAGAGAGTAGAGAGAGAAGAGAGAGAGAGAGAGAGAGGAAAGAAGGAGGGAGGAGGGAGGGAACGGACGGTACAAGACCGGAGTATACGGAGGGAGCGGAGGGAGGGAGGGAGGGAGGGAGGAGGGGGGAAGGGAATACTAGGGATGGTGAACAGGGAATGGGAAAGGTGAGTATGTGGGAGTGGATGGGAGCGGGAATTTGTTGGAGGGTAGGAGAAGAGAGAGGTAGAGAGAGATGATTTATTAAGAAATAGGATGTGGTGGGGGATGAAAGGGTGAAATTAGATGAGTTAGAGAGGTTAGCTGGAGAGCTGAGAGTGGTGATGAGAGAGAGAGAGGTGGGGGGAGGGTGGGACGTGGGGAGAATGTATGTCTGTGTGTTTGCGAAAAGGTGGTATGTGTGTGTGTGACGTGTTTATGTGTGTGTAAGGTATAGATCGATACGTAAATAATAAAATGGGGTGGGAGCGGTGGGGTTTAGCCGTGCTGCCAGGGTGAGGATAGGAGGTGGGGGGGGGGGTTGTTCAAATCGGTTGGGGTGGAATCGGAGTTGAGATCGAATCGCTGCTTGGTTCTGATCTTTTCCTCGTGAGAGGAGAGTGGGGAATCAGGAGAGTTGTGGATGAAGGTGAGGAGAGGTTGAGCTGTGGGGTGGCTGTGGGGGGTGGGATCGAGCTGTGGAGTTCAGTGGGATAAGGGTTACGGATTTGAACTGTGGGGTAGGGGTGGGGTTGGTGGGCCTGAACTGTGTGGGTGAAGTGGGAGTTGGTTGGCTGAACTATGGGGTGGGATGGGGTTTGGTGACTTCAACTGTGGGGGTGGGGGGGCTGAATAAGTGTTGAAGTGGGGGGGGGGGGGGGGGGCTGAACTAATGGCGGGGCAAATGGCTTGGTGGGCTGAACTAGTGGGGTGAGGTAGGGTTTGGTGGCCTGAACTTAGTGTTGAAGTGGGGTTTGGCTGAATGAAGTGTGGAGTTTGGACGGGGTGGCCAAGAGGGTCGAATATGGAAGTAAAAATGGACTGTGTATACGTTTCATCTAGTCACTGCAATTATTCCATTGTTATAATATTGGCGAGGAGCAATATATGGATTATTGCAGCCACTGTATATGGTAACTGCTGCACTTGCCATCCTGTGGCCTATTAAAATCTTTCATTTAGGGGCCTATGTTTTAAAAACGCGAAAATATCTAAAGCTCACGCAGTAGAGCAACTTTGGTCCAAACAGTAAGTAGTAACGTGTGTTGGCATGTTGGTATATCCTAGCAAATACTGCGGTTTCTTATAATCGGGTATGATTATCAATAGGTTTCCCTTAAAAATGTGTGGTGCTGTGTGTGTTGTGAGGAGGGCGGAGGAGGAGAGAGAGAGAGTATGGGTGTGTGTTGTGGTGTGTGAGAGAGAGTAGGAGAGAGGGGAGAGTGCATGGGTGTGTGTTGTGTGTGTGTTGTGTGTGAGAGGAGAGAGAGAGAGAGAGAGAAGAGAGAGAGAGTGTGTGTGTTCGTGGTTTGTGTGTGTGTGTGGTGGTGTTTGTGGTGTCCCTGGTGTGTGTCTGTGTGCGTGTTGATGTGTGTGTGTGTGTGTGGTGTTGTGTGTGGTGTGGTGTGTGTGTGTGTAGATGAGAGTGTGTGTAGAGAAAGGGAGATGTATGTTGTAGTGTGAGTGTGTGGTCGGTTGTATGTTTGTGTGTGGTGTGTGTGTGTGTCGTGTGTGCGTGCGGTGCGTTGCGTGCGTGTGTGTGTGTGTGTGTGTGTGTGTGTGTGTGTGTGTGTGTTGTGTTGTTGTGTGTGTGGTGTGTGTGTGTGTGTGTCTGTGCTGTGTGTGTGTGGCGTGTGTGTGTGGTGAGTGATGGTGTGGGGTGTTGTGGTATATATACGCATAACACATCAATATTCTATCTGTGATTCTAATCCGTTTGTCAATTACGTTTTGCGGGTCTTATCAAGTCGGTTTTTATTAACAATTAAAGAGGATATTGTCATAGAGGTTCAGGAAACATATTTAAAAAAGAAGAATCTATCTTTTATATATAAAACACTACGGCCTGACCTATTAAAAGTTAATGGATGAGTGTGGTGTTTATGTAATTTTAAAGTTGATTTCTTCAGTTGCAAATTACCTGCTAACCAAGTACCGATTAAACCCAGAGAAAGAATTAAACTATTAGCTGTGCCTTTGGCGTTCTTGTTCCGAATAGTAGCGAGAACTGCGTCTCCTCTTCTCTATGTATATATATTAATTATGGGTATTGGGTGTGTGTGTGTTGTGATGTATATATGTAAATATATTAGTTTATATATTATATATTATATTATATATATATAATATACTAGTATAATATATATATATAATAATATATATATATATTATATATTTATTTATTTATTATCATTTATTTCATTATATGTATACACACACACACACACACACACACACAACACCACACACACACACCGCATATATATATATAT
>NW_020871946.1:0-5000 GCF_003789085.1 Penaeus vannamei
TATATGATATATATATCCCTTTCCTCTCTGTCTGTCTCTTTCTCTCTTGAAATGAATATATATGTCTATGTATATATGTTTCTGTGTGTTCGCGCTCCCTTCAACCCCCCTCCCGCCCCTCCCCCCCCCAACCTCTTCATCCACGGAAAGAATGAGTGGAACCCAATGTGCCGCGTGACAGGACGTGACATGTGACAACCTTGTGACAAGCGATTCGCCGGAGAGAGGAATCGAAGAAGTTTCGGGGGACCACGTGTTTCTCTACTCTTTCTCTTTCTTATTCTCTCTCTTCTCTTCTCTTCTTCTCTCTCCTCTCTCTCTCTCTCTCTCTCTCTCTCTCTCTCTCTCTCTTCTCTCCTCTCTCTCTCTCCCTTTCTCTTTCTCTCTCCCTTCTCTCTCTCTCTCTCCCACTCCCTTCCCCCCTCTCTTCTTTCTTTCTCTCTCTCTCTTCCTCCCCCTTCTCCTTTTTTTTTCTCCTCTTCTCCCTCTCTTTTTGCTCTCTCCTCTCTGCCTCCCCCCTTTTCTTATCTTCTTCTCTCTCGTCCCCCCCCCCTTTCTACTCTCCCTGTCCTCTCTTTCTCTTCTCTCTCAGGCTCTGTTTTCATTAACTCTCTCTCCCTGTCGCTTTCTTTCTGCTGGTCTTTCTCACTCTTTCTTAACCTCTCTCTTCTCTCTCTCTGTCCTTTCTCGTTTCTCTGCTCTGCTCTCTCTCTCTCTTTCTCTCTCTTCTCTCTCTCTCTCTCTTCTCTCTCTCTCTCTCTTCTCGTCTCTCCTCTCTCCTCTCTCTCAAAAGCCCCTCTCTCCCCACCTCTCTTCTTTCTTCTTGCTCTGTCTTCTGTCTGTCTCTCTCTCTCCCTCTCTCCCTGTTCTCTCTCTCTGCTCCTCTCTCTCTCACACACACACACATACTCTCTTGTATCCCTTGTTATTTCCTGATTTCAGAATTAATTTTCTCTTTCACAGTGGCCTGTAACTATATAACACTCTGGCTCACGCCGCGGACGCACATGCATCCACATGCGAAGCGACATTCAGAGTACCACTTAAATATATACTCATTTTACATCCATTAATATATATATATATATATTTTATTTATATATTTTATTCATTTTCTATAGTATTTTTTATATATATATATATGTAATATATAGTATTTATTAGTAGTATATACTATATATGTATGATCTTTACCTAGGTTAATATATCACTATATATAATTATTATAGTATTTATTTATATTATATATATATTAATATATATATATATATATAATATATATTATATATAATATACTATATATATATAATATTATATTTTTTTTTATTTTTTTTTTTGTTTGGGGGGGGTTGAAGACAACAACACATCACTAAGAGAGACAACAGTCACACTCACACACACACAAGAGAGAGAGAGAGAAGAGAAAGAGAAAACGAGAGAGAGCAAGTGATTTTATAAAGAGAGATGACGTGATTATTGATCGAGAGAGGAAAGTAGCGAAAGCGGGAGATCTGATTTAGAATAGAGAAGAAGAGAGAGATGCGTTTCTGAGCTAAAGAAAAAAGAGGAGAGATGAGGAATAAGAGACGAGAGAAGAGAAAGAAGATCGAGAGAGAAGAGAAAGACGATTGATGAGGAGATAGAGAAAAGATCGGATGAGAGAGAAGTGATGAGTTAGATGAGATAGAGTGAGTTTTTGGAGAGAGTCTTTGATCCAGGACCGAGAGAGGACGAGACGAGAGGATGACGAGAGAAGAGAGAGAGAGAGTAGGAGACGAGAGAGGAGAAAGAGACGAGAGCAGAGGGAGAGACGTCAGACGAGGAGAGACGAGACGTGGTTTTAGGATTCCTGCCTACTTGAGAGCAGTAGAGAAGAGACGGGACAAGATAAGGATAACGACGGAGGATTAGATAAGAAAAAAGAGAGAAAAGAGAGATGGATAAGCAGAGTTGGGGGGGGTGGGGTTTGTAGAAAAGAATTCTCGAGAGAGAGAGAAAAGAAAAGGAGTAGAGACATTCCTTTTTTTGCGTTTTGGGTTGACTATGTCGATGATTATGAGAGATCGATAGAGCAGAGGGAGATGAGTGGAGAGAGAGAGAGGAGGAGAGAGCGAGAGAGAGAGAGACTAGAGAGTACGAGAGAGAGAGAGAGGAAGAGAGAGAAGGAGCTGAGAGAGACGGAGAGAAGAGAGAGAGAGAGAAAGGAAAGAGAGAGAGAGAAGGGAGACAAGAAGGAGAGAGGAGAAGAGACGGAAGAGGAGAGAAGAACGAAAGAGAAGGAGGAGAGAAGGAGGCAAGAGAGAGGAGAAGGAGAGATGGAGGAGAAAAGAAAGAGAGAGAGAGAAAGAGAACGAGAGAGAGGAAGGACAAAGAGAGAGAGAAGAGAGGAGAGAGAGAGAGAGAAGGACAAAGAGAGAGAGAAGAAAGACAGAAGAAAGAGGAGAAAGAGAAGAGGGAGAGAGAGGGACGAGAGGGAGAAGAGAGGGAGAGAGAGGGAGAGCAGAGAGCATCTGAGAGCGGGGAGGGGGAGGGTGAGTGCGTGATTTTTTGGGTATTGATGGATGGTACGTCGATTGGAATTTGGTGAGATGGACGGACAAGACGAAGTGTAATGGATGTCTTATTAGTTAGTTACAGAGAATTGAGATATTGAGAACCGTGAGGACAGAGAGAGAGGAGAGAGAAAGACAAGAGAGAGAAGGAGAAATGATTGATGAGAAGATGGACGAAGAAAGAGGGAAAGACCCCGAGGAGAGATGAGAAGAGGAAGAGGAGAGAAGTATGCAAGGTATGAAATGATAGAAGAAGAGTATACTGAGAGTACGAGAAGGACAATAAGAGATGAGAGAGAGGAGTTTAGAGATGAGAAGAGAGAGAGAGGATGATGGGATGATGATTTGTTAGTTGATGAGTAGAGATGAGATGACGATGAGAGAGAGAGGATGAGATGAGAGACAGAGAGAGAAGAGAGATGAGATGAGAGAACGAGAAAGAAAGAGAAAAGAGAGAAAAAAAAACAGAGTCAGAAACAGAATAGAGAAACAAATAGAAAAAAACACCAAAACCCCATCACCGGAAGAAGAAAGAAAAAGAGAAAGAGAGAGAGAAAGAAAAAAAAAGCGAGAGAGAGAGAGAGACAGAGAACGAAACCCAGAGCCGAGAGCGCAGAGGGAGAAGCGAACGCGAGAAACAGCGAGATCCGACGAGAAATCAAGGACGAGGGCGGAGCGAGGCAGCGGAGAACAAAGGAGAATGGAAAATTCGTCCCCGATGGCATCAAACGCCGAGATCAAAGGGCGCCGACCAAAGAACAAAAGCCTCTAACCATTGATGGTTTGGTCGCCAGCCTGTCATATGCGAATTTATGGCGACAGCGACTGCGACGCGGGCGGCTACCGGCGGAGGCGAGGGAGGGAGGGAGGGAGGTGGAGGGAGGTGGAGGGCGCATGCGGCGGAGGTGGAGGGTGGGTGGTGGGGGGGGGAGGAGGGTGAAGGAGGGCGGTGGGCGGGGGTAGGTGGACGGGCGGTGGTGGAGGGAGCAGGAGGTGGGGGTGGAGGGGGGGTGGGGATGGAGGCGCATGCGGCGGGAGGTGGAGGGAGCAGGAGGTGGAGGACGCATGCGGCGGGAGAGGTGGAGGGCGGTGGGGGGGGTGGGGGTGGGGTGGGGAGGGGGGGGGAGGGAAGAGGGCGCATGCGGCGGGAGGTGGAGTCGGGGGTGGAGGGTGAGGGTGGGGGTGGGGGATGGGGGAGGAGGGGAGGAGGAGGGCGCATGCGGCGGAGGGAGGGGGGGGAAGGAGGAGGAGGCGCATGCGGCGGGAGGTGGAGGGGGGGAAGGAGGGGAGGAGGAGGGCGCATGCGGCTGTGGGCGGTAGGTGGAGGGGGAGGGAAGGAGGGAAGAGGAGGAGGAGGGCACATGCGGCGAGGGAGGGGGGAGGAGGAGGAGGCATGCGGCGGGGGAAGGAAGGAGGAGGCGCATGCGCGCGGAGGGAAGGGGGGGGGGGGAGGAGGAGGGCGCATGCGGGTGGAGGGCGGTGGGCGGGTGGGATGGGGGGATAGTCTTTTTTTTTTTTTTTACTTTTCGTTTATTTCGTTCGTTTGGTTTGTCTGTTCTGTTATTTATTCGGTTGCCATTTATGCCATTTTTTTTATATTGTTCAGTTATTTGTTCAAAAGTCTTTTATTTCATTAATTTTTTTTAGTTATTTATTCAGTTGATCTTTTTGATTTTCATTTATTTCGTTTTATCTTGTTTGGTTATTTCTTCAATCGTTATTTATTTCATGTATTTACTTTGTACAATGATTTATTGCATTTTTATCTGCCTTATTTATTCTTCTTCGTTTACTTATCTTACTTTCATTTTTTTTATTGTTTATCTGTTTCATTTCATTTATTTATTTATTTTATTTATTTTTTATCATCATCTGTTGTATCTCCTCTTCGGTGATTTATCTATTCACCTCTTTATTGTTTCTTATTTATTTGTTCATCATATTCCTCTTTCTTTTTTATTATTATTATCATTTTTTTTTAGGATATCTGTTTTATCATTTTTTGAATGTGGTTTTCGGTAAATTATTTATTTATTTATCTATTTATTTGTTATTATCATATCTATCGTATGTGGTCTCCAGGTATTGTCTTTATTCATTTATTTATTTATCTTTTTGTTATTATTTTCTATCTGTTTCTTTGTTAGTGTTTTTTTCTGTTGGTGTTATTTTTGTTATTAATTATTGTTATTATCATTAGCATTAGTATTACTATTGCTATTACGATTTTTTTTGTATTGGTCATTTTTTATCATTAACATCATTATTACTATTACAATTATTTTTCTTTTTTTTGTATCAGTCATTGGTATTATTATCATTATTATTACTACTATTACCATTATTGTTTAATGTATGTTAATAATTATCATTATTGATATTATTATTATCATTTTCATTATCATTATAGATATTATTATTATCATTTTCATTATTATAATCATCGTC
>NW_020871946.1:10000-25000 GCF_003789085.1 Penaeus vannamei
GCCAACGACCAGTCCGACTGATGGACGCGAATGAGAAGGAAAATACAGCTGACAGCTTACAGGAGCGACTGTCAATTAGCTCCAGCGTCGTAATAACAGGTTGTAAAAGACGCTTTTGTCGTAATAAAAACCGAGCAAGAGCCGAGAAAACAAACTTGCTTACAAGGTACGCTGTTTGGAATTGAAATTTGTGAATTTCTTATGTTAATGTGCGCCTGGCCCAACCCCTCTGTGGGGAGGAGGCGGGTGGTGCGGGCTGTGAGGGAAGGTCGCGTGTGTGCGGATAGGCGGTAGGCCACAAATTCTCGGGGGAAGGCGTGTTGCCTGTAGGTTGCGGGGTGGGTGGGTGCGGTTAGGATTATGCGAAACAATCTCGGGGCAAGGAGGGGGTGGATGGGGGTAGGCCAACAATTCACGGGTAAGGAGTGGGTGGTAGCGGTGGGTGGTATTGCCAACAACCTCAGGCGTGGTGATGGTGCGGTAGGTTGCGTCGGCTGGATGGTAGGCCATGCTCTTATGTGGCAGCATTGCGGGGACGTGATTGTTAAGGGCGGGAAGGGAGGTGGTGAAAGATCGTGAGAGGGAAAAAACACTTGAGCGATGAGAGAGAGAAGGTGGATATGTTAAGAATGAGAGGAGGAAAAGCAAAGCGAAAATGTACGGAGAAGACTCGAGGAAAGAGAGAGAGAGAGAGAGAGAGAGAGAGAGAGAGAGAGAGAGAGAGAGAGAGAGAGAGAGAGAGAGAGAGAGAGAGAGAGAGAGAGAGAGGAGAAGAGAGGAGAGAGAGAGAGAGAGAGAAGAAATGTTATCAGTAAAGGCATCAATATAGCTAACTACCTAGATATTATAGAGAGATGATAGAGAAGGGAAACACACACACACACACACGCACACACACACACACACACAACACACACACACACACACACACACACACACAACACACACACTCACACACCACACACACAAACACCCTCAGCCAAAACACAAGACAGCAGTTCTGACCTTAAAAAAAAAAAGAAAAAAAAATAACACCTTCCCCCCCCTTCCCCCGTCCCCCCTCCCCCCGCACGCAAATGGAGGGGTGGGGTGGGGGGTACTGACAATGGCGACGGGCGACACGGAATTCCAAATCGCGTCCGAGCTAAAGCGGGCGGATGGGGAAGCGGATATTTGTATACGTGTTTGGATTTTGTCTTTGTTTTTATTTTATTTTCTTACTTATTATTATTATTATTATATTTTTATTTTATTATTATTATTATTTATTATTATTATTATTATTATTTATTATTATTATTATTATTATTATCATCATCATTATTGTTTTTATTTTTTATTTTATTATCATTATCAATATTATTATAATTATTATTTAGTTTTGTGTGTGTGTGTGTGTGTGTGTGTGTGTGTGTGTGTGTGTGTGTGTGTGTGTGTGTGGTGTGTGTGTGTGTGTGTGTGTGTGTGTGTGTGTGTGTGTGTGTGTGTGTGTGTGTGTGTGGTGTGCATGCGCGTGTGCTTGTGTGTCTTTGTACGTGCTTGAGCGTTTGTGAGCAACTGAGTGAATGTGTGTACGTGTTTGCTTCGACAGTCGTGTTCGTATCTTCGTGCGTGTGCGTTTCCCCTTCTGTTCGTGCGTTCGTTTCCTCGCGTGTCTCTCCTCCTCCGCGTGCACGGCTTGCAGGATCACGAGCGCGGCGGCAATCCTTGAGGACCAATACTCACCGCACACTCTGCTTACGACGTCTCACGGGAAATGGCCTTACCTGAAATGGAAGGGAATGCATTTTTGTTAACTGTTATAGCGATTATCACAAAAAAAATCTTCAAAGCGATTTTTGCTAATACCATTCTTTTCTTATTTTTATTCTCCTTCCTCCTACTCCTCCTGGTATTCTCCATCTCCGTTTTTCTTCTTTTATCTTCTTCTCTCCCTCTTTCTTCTTCTTAATATTATTATTTTACTTCTTCACGACGATGGCGAAGAAGAAGAAGAAGAAGAAGAAGAAGAAGAAGAAGAAGAAGAAGAAGAAGAAGAAGAAGAAGAAGAAGAAAAAGAAAAAAGAAAAAAGAAAAAAAGAAGAAAAACAGAGATCTCTATAAACCGTATCCCGATGAATATTCTTAACGAAAAAAAGACTCGTTTCATAAAGGTCTCAGGAAAATTACCGAAAGGAGAGTACCAGGAAATGATCCTAAAACAATTTCCAAAAGAAATAGCAGTTAAATTTCCGATATTGTCTGGGAAAGTAGTACATTATGGCATACAATAGCCTGGGGAGGAATGCAAATCCAAAATGTATATCTGCATATTAAGTTGTCTGTTTATTGAATTTGTATAGGTACTACAATAATAACAATAATAATAATAATATTGATACTGATGATGATAGTAATACACGATGGTGATGATAACAGTGGTAGGAACACACACGCACACGCACACACACACACACACTCAGCCACACACACACACTCACTCCCACCCACCCACACCCACACAAACCTCCCCACCTTTCTAAAAGTGGCACTCTCTATCTCCTCCCCCCCCCCCCCCCCGACCGACAGCGAGATAATAGCGAAACGGGAAGCGCCGCCGCCGCCGCCGCCGACGAACCGCACGCCGTCTGACCTTTGCAACTTCCGGCATCCCGGGGGAGGCTTTCAACGAGATTGCCGACGGGATTCGCAACCCGTTGGAACACAAGCGGATTTATTCCGTAAAAAAAAAATGATTGTCTTTGATAAATGATAGAAGATCGAGGAAGAAAACGAAAGGAAGGGAGACGTGCACTCACACAACACACACACACACACACACACACACATACACACACACACACACCCACACACACACACACACACACACACACACACACACACCACAACACACACACACACACACACACACACACACACACACACACACACCCACACACACACACACACACACACGCACGCACGCACGCACGCACGCACGCACGCACGCACAAAAAAAAACTCCCTCGCTCTTATCAAATACAAAACAACTAAAGAAAAAACAGAACGGTAACAAATACAAGAAAGAAACGAAAGACGAAAGACCAAAGAAAAAGAAAAGACATTAAAAGAAAAAAATAAAAAGAAAAGAAAAGAAAGAACATGAAAGGAAAGGAAAAGAAATTGGAGAAAAGAACAAAAAAAAGTCAAAAGGCCCGAAGCAGGAGCAGAAGCAGATCCCAGCGACGCGTCTTTGGGCCTCGCACTAATGGGCACCGCCGGAGGGGCTCGGCACGGGGGGAGGGAGGGGGCGGGGTCCTCGCGAATCGCCCCGCAACACACGTCGGGAACATGTCGGTTCGTGCCTCAGATGCGGTTTTCTTTTGCGGGCGTATTAGTGTGTTGTATTGATAATGATTGTGATAATAATAATATAATTATTATTATTACTATTATAATAACGATAGTAACAATAGTATTCATGACAATAGTGATAATAATAACAATAATCTTAATGACAGTAATAAAATGTTGATGCTGATGATGATGGTAATCATAATAATAGTAATCGTGATAATGATAATGGTGATAATAATAATAATAACAACGTGAAATGATAATGCTGGTGATAATAATAATAATAACCAACAATATAACGATGACGATAAAGTACGATGCTAACAACAACAACGATAATAACGAAACGACCGCAACGAAGTCCTCAACGGCACCTGAGACTCTCCTCCTCCTTGGCCCGTCGAGATTCCTGCGGCTCCTCCTTAAAGACCGCCGAGGAAGAACGACGGTGAAAGATGGAAGAAATCTTTCCTTTTGCGAAAGTTTTTTTTTGTGTGTGTGGGAAGTTTTGAGTTCTGTTCGATTCATTATCTGTTTGGTTGGAGTGTTTTGGGTGAATCGCCGATACTTTTGTGGGAAAGGGGTGGGGAAAATGTATCTTTTTTCGTGTTTCGTTTTTGATTGTCTGCTCCCCTTTTTTCTTTCTCTTTCCCTCCCTCTCCTCCTTCCTTCCTGGTTCATCCTTTCTCTTTCCTTCTCTTTCCCTCCCTCTCCTTCTTCCTTCATGGCTCCCCCTTTTTTTTCCTTTCCTTTCCCTCTCTCCCTACTTCTCTTCCTCCTTCCTTCCTGGCTTCCCCTTTCTCTTTCCCTCCTTCCCTCTCCTTGTTCTTACCTCTCCTTTTTCCTCCATCGCTCCCCCCTTCTCTTTCCCTCCCTCCTCTCTCCCTCCTCCTCCCCTCCTCCACCCTCCCTCCCCCTCCCTCCATCTCCCCTCTTCCCTCCCACCCTCTCTCCCTCCCTCCTCCTCCCACCAAACCAACCACGAAAGAACAAAAAAGCATAAAACTCATGCAAAGAACAGGCGGTGGATTCCTCTTCAAGAATTCGGACCATAACTTGGAAATCAATACGTCACAGGGTCTCTTGTGGTGATTATGATCTGCCCAAAATATCGGAGAAAAAGAAAAAGAAAAAAAAAGGAAAAAGGAGGGAAAAAGGAGGAAGAAAGAACTCGCATAATTACAAATCAAGATCAAATTCGTCAGCGAGGAGGGGGGGGGGTGAGAAGGGGGGAAAGGGGAGAGTAAGGGGGGGGACTTCAATGGGAATGTAATGGTGAGGGAGAAGCAGTTGTGGTGCGCATCAGATAGATAGATAGATAGAGAGAGAGAGAGAGAGAAAGAGAGAGCGAAAGCGAGAGACAAACAAACAGAAAAACAAAACAAAAACAGAATACCTCCAAAAGGAACAGAAACACAGAATAAAAAAAGAAAAAGAAAGAAAGAGAGAAAAAGAATCGCGGCGGAGCGAGAGGCGCGGAGGATCGGCCACAGGATCCCCGGCCCGATGCCCCGAGGCGGCCGCGTCACTCGAGGGCAAGCAATTACTGGAGTTTCCGAGAAGGAGGGGGGGGATGTCCAAGGGGGAGGGGAAATGAGGGGGGAAGTCGTCCAAGACGGGAGGGAAGGGGGTGTCGTCCAAGAGAGAGGGGGGAGGCTGAGGGGGGAGGGGAAGGGTATGTTGTCTAAGGGGTCGAGGGGGAAAGGGTTGTGCGCAGGGGGAGGGGGAAGGGGTGGTCCGTCCAAAGGGGGAGGTGGGAAGGGGATACTGTCCCAAGAGGGGGAGGGGAAGGGATGCCTGTCTGAAGCGAAGGGGATGGGGGTGCGCGTCCTAAGAGAACGGGAGAAGGAGGGTTAGGATAGGCAGGGGAGGGAGGGGAGGAGTCAGGAATATAAGGGAGAGAGGGAAGAGTCAGGAATAAGGAGGAGCGGGAGTCGCACAGGAGAAGGGGGAAGTGTTGTGTCTCAGGGAAAAGGGGGAGGAGNGTAGGGGGAAGGGGAAGCGAAGGAGGCACCTGTTCCAGGAGATTTACTGGCGGATGGCGCCGCCTTAAAGAGCCCCAACCATCCACTCCAAGAGGGTCGAATATCCTTCACGAGCGTGTTCAGGCGCTCCCTTACGAGAAAGAAGGATAAGGCTCCGAGGATAAAGAGGAGGAGGGCAGGGAGGAAGGAAGGAGAGAGAGGGTGGGAAAGAGGACGAGAGACGGAGGGATGGAGGGAAGGAGAGACGACGGGAGGGTAGAGAGAGGGATGAGGGAAGGAGGGTAGCTAGTGGGGATGGAGTAAACGAAGGGAGGATAGAGAGGGAGGGAGGCGGTAAGGAGAGGTGAGAGAGACGAGGATGAGGGGAGGTGCTGGGGGGGGCGTGCGGCAGGCGAATACAACTTTACTTGCCTGGTCACGCGAGAGTGGCCTGGATTCTTGATGGCGTCGCTGGGGGGCGGGTCCTGCGCGCCCGGGCTCTCTCTCTCCCCTCCCTCTTCCTCCTTCCCTCCCTCTCTTTCTTTTCCTTCTTGCCTCCCCTTTTTCCTCTCCCTTCTTGTTCCCTCCTCCTTTTCCTCTCCTTTCCCCCATCCCCCTTTTCCTCTCCATCTCCCTCCCCCTTTCCATCCCCCATCCCCTCCCTCCCTTCCTTCTCTCCCACCCTTCCTTCCCCCATCCCCTCCCTTTCCTCTCTCCACCCTCCCTTCCCCTTCCTCTCACCTTTCTTACCCTGTCGTCTTCCTTGCCCAAATTTGCCGATGAAAGGGTTAGAAGCTTCCACTGACATTAGCCTCACGTAAGCGCCCCCGGGCCCACTTCGCAGGGCTGTGGCGAAACCGCGCGTTATCGGCGAGATGGAGGGTCCTCTTCACGCTTTTTGAATTTTCTTTTCCCTCTCTCTCTCTTTTGCTTTCTCTTTCTTTTCTCTTTTTTTCTCTTTCTGCCCTCTTTCTCTTTCTTTCTTTCTGTTTTTTTATTCCTTCTCTCTCTCTTTCTTTCTTTATCTTCTTTCTTTCATTTCTTTTGTGTTTCCCTTTCTCTCTCTCTTTCCCCCCCCCTCTCTCTCATCACTCTTTCTCTTCTTTTCTTCCATTCTTTCTTTCTCTTTCTATCTCTCTTGGCTCTCTCTCTTTTCTCTTTCTCCCCCCCCCCCCGCTCTCTCTCTCTATTTTTACTTCTGGTCATTTAGGCTTTTGTTCTAATCTATCTTATCTCAATTCCTCTCCCCTTTCTTTTCCTAGATTATCTTTCCTTCTTTTATTACCCCCCGCTTTTCCCCTCTTTTCTAAATTATCATTTCTTTTCCTGCCTTTCTTTTCAAAATATATCTCTCTTACCCTTTCCCATTTTTCTTTTTCCCTCCTTTCCTTTTTCTTTTTTCTTTTCTTTTCTTCCTTTTTTTACTTCTTACTCCTTATTCCTTCTTTTTTTTCTTTCTTTTCCTTTCCTTCTCGCACTTCTTACCCCATATTCCTCCTCCCAGAACTTTTCTCCTTCTTCTTAAAAAACTCCAAACATTTCCCATGCAACCCAATTCCCCCCCCCCCCAACCCACCCATCGGGCCTAATCTGCAACGCCAAACAAGCGAAATGCAACACCAAGCGGCCAAAACTGCAACTCCGAAGATTGCATTGCAACCTGGATAATTACCATTCATCATTCGTGTGCTCTTTTTTCGTATTTGTTGCAGGGGGGCGAATGTTGCACGCCTTCTTAGCCACTGAAGAATGCAGGGCTGCGCAATGTGGCACGGGAGCCAGGGGGAAGGGAGGGCGAAAGGGAGGGGAAGGAAGAGCGTGGACAGAGGAAGTGGGAAGGGGAAAAACCAAAACGAGGACAGAGAGGGAAGAGGAGAGGAAACTAAAGAGGAAAGGGAAAGGCGAGAGGAAAGGGAGAAAAGAATAACAAAGGGAAGAGGAAGAGGAAGAGAAGAATCAGGAAGAAGAGGAAATGTGGGAAACGATGAGGAAGACAACAAGAAAAGAGAAGTAGGAGAAGTAAGGGAGATAAGAAAAAAAAAAAAACAGAAGAGAAGGGGAAAGAGAGGACGACGAAAGGAGACAAAAAGAGAGAAGAGAGGGGAGTAAGAGGGAAGAAGGGAGTTAATAAATAAATAATTCATAAGGCCTAAAAGCCGTCCGCGCGAGGACCGGAATATAATGAAGTTCTCTCGGATAGGTCTTCGTGAATGCAGAGAGGGGCGGGGGGTCACGAGAGGAGAGGGGGTGATGGGGGTCTCTCTGAGGGAGGGAAGGGGAGAGGAGGAGGAGGGGGGAGAGGGAGGGAAGGGAGGAGGGGGAGAGGAAAGGGAGAGGGAGGAGGAGGAGGCGAGGGAGGGATCAAGGGAGGGGGAGAGGGGAGATGCATCTCTAGGGACGAGGGGAAGGCCTCTAGAGGGGGAGAGGGAGGAAAGAAGTCCTATATGAGGAATGAGGAGAGAAGACACACATCACAACACACACACACACACACACCACACACACACACACACACACACACACACACACAACACCACACACACACACACACAACAAACACACACCACAACACATAACACACAAACACACACACACTTAACAAACACATTACCACACACACACATACACACACTTTAAAAACACACACATAATACCATAAGTAAACATCAAATCAGACGTACGCCACGCCCCGAAGCACACGAACCGCCGCTCTCCTTCCCTTCGAAGGAATAAGAGAACACAGAGGCAATTGCAATAATGGCCTCGCGCAGACATAAGTCGCGGGAGCCGGTGAGTGCCAGCGAGTGCCATGAGTGCCACATCCGCGGAGAAGCGAACGTGTGCGAGCCGTGCGAACCCCCTGTGGCACGGAGGCACCTGTAGGGAGGGACCAACGGAGGGAGAGGGAGGGAGGGAGGAGGAGAGGGAGGGGGAGAGGAGGGGTAATGGGCGGGCGAAGGGAGACTGGGAAGAGGGGGCGGACAATAGGGGGAAGGAGGGGAGGGGAAGAATGAGGGGAGGAGGGGAGGGAAGGAGAGAGGGAGGGGGTAATGGGAGTCTTGGGAGGAGGGGGGGGACGAAGGATGGGAAAGGAAGGGAGGGAAAGATGAGGGCGAGAGGAGGGGAGGGAAGGTGCGGGAGGGGGGTAATGGGGGTCTGGGGGAAGGGCAGGAGGAGTAAGAGGAGTCTTTGAGGAGCGGGAGGAAGGGAAGTTGAGGGGGGGGGTAATGGGGGGGGGGAGGGAGAGGAGATGGCCGTGGGGTGACGGGAGGGAGATAAATGAAAACATGATTGACAACAATGATAGTGATGATGGAGATAAATATATAGATAACAGATGGATAGATAGAGATGATGATGAGAGAGAGAGAGGAAAAGAGAGAGATGAATAAACAGCTACGCCGAAATGAAAATCAAACAAGGAAAATAAAAACAAACAAAGAAAAATAAATCACACGGAAGAAGAAACAAAAGGAAAAACAGAAAGCACAGCATCCCCGCCGAAGAAGAAGCTGTATCCTGACAACCGCATTCTGCAGGACCGGTTGCCGCCCCACTCGCCCCAAGCAACGCCCGGGACCATGTTTACAAAGGAAGCAACGATTGTGTACGGACGACAGGAAAGCTCATTGACTTCTGCGGACAGTCAATAGATGGCGCCCACTGTGTCAACCCCGGCGACATCAACGCCATTTCTTGGGAAAACCACAAGATATATTACCCTTCCCCTCAGAGAAAGAAACCGAAAAAAATAAGAATCAGTTAAGGCCAACAGGAGCCACGTAAACGAATAATAAATAAAAGCGAAAGGGGGAGAAAGAAGAAAAAAAGGAAAGAGCTCTCCCTTCTGTCGTCTCGTCCCACGCAACATCCCGAGAGATCCTTTAAGACGCGAGTTTATAACTGTCGTCAGCGCGCCGAAGGAGATTCTGCGAGCGATTTCTGCTTTTAATGGCGTTTGTTTTTCGCGTTACTGTTTTCTTACTGCTTTATTTCTTCGAATTTTTTCTATCTTTACGTCCATTGCGTTTATAGTTCTAGGTCCATTCTCCAAACCATTAATTCAAAATGAAAGATAACCACCATTCACACAGGCGACATAAATCATCTGCTTAATGCCGATAACCATTAAGTAAAGATAATCATCATTAATGCAAAACAATAATGAAAAAAGCACGATAATGCACCGACATCAATAAAACAGTTATGTCGACACCTCAAAAATCTAGTCATTTTAGACATTTCCAACAACGTATAACAATAACGATTACTAAAAAAAAAGACACAAAAAATGACCTTACATACAATACCGCGCAGTAATTACGTTGCATAATGACAAAGAGACGACAGCAGTAATGACAACAGGAACAACGTTACCAACGTGCCCACGCACATTATATATATATACATATATATATATATATATATATATATATATATATATATATATATATATATATATATGTGTGTGTGTGTGTGTGTGTGTGTGTGTGTGTGGTGTGTGTGTGTGTGTGTGTGTGTGTGTGTGTGTGTGTGTGGTGTGTGTGTGTGTGTGTGTGTGTGTGTGTGTGTGTGTGTGTGTGTGTGTGTGTATATATATATATATATATATATATATATATATATATATATATATATATATATATATATATACATATATATATATATATATGTTCCGCTTTTCCTATCGCCATGAACGACATGATTTGCCAGTTGCCATAAAAATTGATATAAATCCATTAGTAATAACAGTATCAACAGTGATGACGTCACTACTAATGAGACGCTCGTTCGTTAGTGTTAATTAGTGTTAATTCCAATTCGAGTAAATAATAGTTGAAGAGGAGGAAGAGAAATAATAATAAGAAGGAGGAGGTAAAGAGAATTAGGAAAGGACGTGAAGTACGAGGGAGAAGAGATGGAAAATGAAGAGGAGGAAAAGAAATAATAATAAGAAGGAGGAGGTAAAGAGAATTAGGAAAGGACGTGAAGTACGAGGAAGAAGAGATGGAAAATAAACATAGAGGACAGTAGGGAAAATTGTGATAGAAGGGAAGGTGCACGGAGAAGAGAAAGTGCTTATGACGATTGATGATTGATAATGATTCGTGACGGTGACTGATGATCAGTGGTGGCGATGATGATGATGATGCAGTGATGATGATGGTGATGGTAATAATGATGATGATTGGTGATGGTGATGATGTAATAATAAATGGCGATGATTGGTGACGATGATGATGATTGGTGATGATGATGATTAAATTGGTGATGATGACTGATAATGTTGATTATGATGATTCGATGTTGATTGATTATGCTGCTGCTGATGATATGTGACGTAGATGTTGATAATGAACGACGATAATGACAAAAAAGATAACGATAACGACGACAACGACAACAGCAACAAAACCAATAATCATAAAACCCCGAATTACCCCCCCCCCCACCCCACCCCCCCCCCAACTCCCAGCGTTCACCGGAAGAAGTTGCAAGCAAGTCCTCGCCCCTGACATTTGCGAGGGGCTGACGGGGAGGCGAGGGGCGCGTCAGCCTTTCTTATAGGCCTCCTGACATTTGGAGGGGGCGGGGTCGAGGAGCCGGGGAGGAGGGGGCGGGGGAGGAGGGGGAGGAGGGGCAAGGAGGGAGAGAGGGGGGGGGGGAGGAAAGTCTAATTGTATTAAGTATCGAGAAAAGGAGAAAGAACGGGGGGATTGGAGAGAGGGAGACTAATTGGGAAGAGGGTGAGTGTAGATTGGGAAGGGAAAATGGGATTAGAGAGAGAGAGAGAGAGAGAGAGAGAGAGAGAGAGAGAGAGAGAGAGAGAGAGAGAAGAGAGAGAGAGAGAGAGAGAGAGAGAGAAGAGAGAAAGAGAAAGAGAAAGAGAAGAAAGAGAGAAAAGAGAAAGAGAAAGAGAAAGAGAAAAGAGAAAGAGAAAAGAGAAAGAAGAAAGAGAAAAGAGAAAAGAGAGACAGAGTAAGAGAGAGAGAAGAGAATAGACAAGAAAAATATATATATACCGAGAGAGCAGCCAAGGAAACCGAAAAATCCCCCCCCCTCCTCCCCCCCAAAAAAAAAAAAAAAAAAAAAAAAAAACAAAAATACAGAAACGTAATAAAAGCGAACGAAGAGGAGGCAAGAGACGAGAACAAAACCACCGAATAATCCTCGGGCTCTTCGTAGAGGCCATTCTGCGGGAAAAATGAAATCCTCGAGATGTGCCGACTTTCGTCTTCCTTTACATGTTTCCTTTTCCTTTTTCTTATCTTCTTCTCCCTTTTCTTATTTTTCCTTCTTTCCTTTTTTTTCTCATTTTCTTCTCCATTTTTTCATCTCCTCTTTCCTATTTCTTTTTCTCCCTTTTCTTATTTTTTTTTCCATTTTCTTATTTTCTTCTCTCCCTTTCTTATTTTTTTTCTCCTTTTCTTATTTTCTCCCTTTTCTTATATTCTCTCCCTTTTTTCTTATTTTCGTTTCCTTTTTTTTATTTTTTTCTGATTTTTCTTCTCCCTTTTCTTTTGTTTTTCTGATTTTCTTCTTTCTTCTCCCTTTTCTTATTTTCTTCTATTTTTTTCTTATCTTTTAATTTCACCTCCTTTTTCTAATTTTTTTTCTTTTTCTTCTACTTTTTCTCTTCTTTTCTTTTTCTTATTTTCTTTTTTTTTTCTTTTTTTTAATTTCTATTTTTCTTTGTTTTTTTTCTTCTCCTTTTCCTTATTTTCCTCTCCCTTTTCTTCTTCTTTCTTTTTCTTAGTGTGAGGGGAAAATCTCACAGATAGTCCCATTTAGCGAGTGAAATGGGTGGTCTTTCCCCCCAGAGAAAGGGAGCTCTGACCTTTACGCGGAGAAAGCTCTTGGAAAGCTCTTTGACTTATTCCGGATTCCTGAGGCTGGGTGTGCGTGCGTGTGTGCGTGCGTGCGTGTGTGCGTGTGTGTGTAGATGTAGATGTAGATGTAGATATAGATATATATAAATAGATAGATAGATAGATAGATAGAGATAGAGAGAAAGAGAGAGCAGAGAGAGAGAGAGAGAGAGAGAGAGAGAGAGAGAGAGAGAGAGAGAGAGAGAGAGAGAGAGAGAGAGAGAGAGAGAGAGAGAGAGAGAGAGAGAGAGAGAGAGAGAGAGAGGAGAGAGAGAGAGAGAGAGAGAGAGAGAGAGAGAGAGAGAGAGAGAGAGAGAGAGAGAGAGAGAGAGAGAGAGAGAGAGTGAGAGAGAGAGAGAGAGAGAGAGAGAGAGAGAGAGAAAGTTTGAGGAGTTCCCCTTTCAATAAAATAAGGATTTTGAGCTACTAGACCCCCCCCTCTGTCATATATGTCATCCGGTGTCTTTATCCACCTGTTTATTTTCCCACAGTTTATCACCTTGTCTTTCTCGCATTATCTTCATTCCCGTATCATCACCTTTCCTTTCCCCCTTTTCTCGTCTCTTTGCTCTTCTTCTCTCCTATCCTTCTTATTATATTTCTCTTTCCATCCGTTCTCTTCCCCTCTCTTCCCCATCTTTCCCCTCGCCCGCTCTTAACCTCTCCCCGTCCCCTCGCTTTCCTTCCCCTCTCTAATCTTCTTCTTCTCCCCTACCCTTCTAATTCTATCTCTCCATCCCTTCTCTTCCTCTTTCTCTCTTCCATTTCTTTCCCTCACTCTTCCTTTCCCTTCCTTCCCTTTCGTCTACCGTTCTTATTCTATCTCTCCTTCCTTCTCTTCCTCTCTCTCCTCCTCTCTCTCCCCGTCCCCTCGCTCTCCTTCCCTCTACCCTTCTTTTCTATTTGTTCCTTCTCTTCCTCTCTCTCCTCCCTTCTCTTCCGCTCTCTCCTTCCCCTCTTTTTCCCTTTCCTCTCATCCAGTGTCCCCTTGTTTCCCCTTTCCCCCTAACTCCAAGAGGGGAGAAATTTGTGGATTACTTTTGGGTTGAGTTTGTGGAAACAATTAAGAGAACGCGCGTGATTGGTCGAGGCTGGTTGGGGAGGGGAAGGGGGGGTAGTGGGAGGATGAGTGGGGAGGGGGGGGGCATGTAACCCTCGNTTGTTTTTTTTTTTTTTTGTTTTTATTTCTAAAATTTCCTACAAATGGCAATAACACGTCTATACAAATTACTTCTTTTTCAGAAATCCCCGTTTTGGTTTTATCAAGCCCAACCGAATTTTTTTTATCATTATTAATTTCAATACCATTATTATTAATTTATTTCATGCTTCGCTATTATAAAATTTTTACGGAAATATTAATTTCAATGGATTCCATATATCTTACCGATTTATCCCATCTTGTCCTCTTAAATTTTGACTGTTTTTCCTTTATATAAAATAAAGTCAACTTGTTGAAATTTCCTACTTTTTGGAAATCACGCACTGCCCTCACAAATATTAATGAACACGCACACGCATGATGGAATGTGTGTGTGTGTGGAGAGAAGAGAGAGAGAGAGAGAGAGAGAGAGAGAGAGAGAGAGAGAGAGAGAAAAAAAATAAGAGAGAGTGAGAGAGAGAGAGGAAAAATAAGAGACGAAAGAGAGAAAGAGAGAGAGAGAGAGAAACAAATAAGAGAGAGAGAGAGAGAGACAGACAGAAAAAGACAGAGAGAGAAGACAAACAGAAAGAGAGAGAGAGAGACAAACAGACAGAGAGAGAGAGGGTAGGGGAAGCAAAAGAGAAACCTTTCTTTCCATTTTCGTCGTTTTTTAGGAAATTAATGTTGACTCGCTCGCATCACAGTACCTCCTAATTCTCGTTTTTCGTCTCCAGGCAAATATTACATTTCTTAAATCAACCTTGCCTAAGACTCTCTTACGTAAGGCTCACATTCCGTGGGACTTTCAAAACGTATTTACTTTGGCCAAAAAAGAGACATTCAAGGTCCTTTTACAACGAGAATTCCTTGCCATTTCAAGCCCCCAACTTAGTTTTATCTTCCGTGGCTCCAGTAAAGTTAGTAAAAGGAAAGTTAGTTAAATGCAAACAGAACCTTTCAGATAAATAGTCCACTCGGAATCGTTTAAAGTATCAGAAAGTAGACCATTATTTCCAGAGATGGTCTTTCTGTAACTATATCTCTGTCTCTGATTCATAAGATGTTCTATATTTATGAATAACGACATTAGTTTCATAAGATGAAGATGTTCTCTCTTGAAGAATAACTTTTTCACAAGATGTTCTCTTTTTAAGAATAACTACAATAGTTTCATAAGATGAAGATGTTCTCTCTTGAAGAATAACTTTTTCACAAGATGTTCTCTCTTTAAGAATAGCTACAATTGCATCATACGATGTTTTCTACTTAAGAATAACTATAATAGTATCATAAGATGAAGATGTTCTCTCTTTAAAAATAACTACAATAGTATCATAAAATGTTCTCTCTTTAAGGATAACTACAATAGTTTCATTAGATGAAGATGTTTTCTCTTTAAGATCAACTACAATAGTTTCATAAGATGTTCTCTTTTGAAGAATAACTGAAATAGTTTCATAAAATCTTCTATATTTAAGAATAACTATAATAATATCATAGGATGTTCTTTATTTAAGTATCATAAGATGAAGATGTTCTCTCTTTAAGAATAACTGCAATAGTTTCATAAAATGTTTTCTATTTAAGAATAACTACTATAATATAATAGGATGTTGTTTATTTGAGAATAACTACAATAGTGTCATAAGATTTCCTCTCTTTAAGAATAACTACAACAGTTTCACAA
>NW_020871946.1:30000-47500 GCF_003789085.1 Penaeus vannamei
TTTTTTTTGGGGGGGGGGGGGTAGGAGAATAGTTTTTTTTTTATTGTTTATCTTTTTTTTCTTCTTCTTCTTTTTTTGACTGGAACGAAGACCTATGAAATGTAATTTCCTTCTGCACTTACAATGTATAATCACGAAAAAAAAAAAAATAATTAATTATTAAAAAAAAGGATTTCAAAAGAAAGACGAAATAATGAAGAACCTTCTATATCAAAGAAGGGGGAAAATTAAATGCACAGGAACCTTAAGTCTTTTTTTAGCATGTTAATTAAGTCTCATGCACTTCCATAAGATTTCACGGAACAGCAAAGAATTACTGGAACATTACAGATTTATTGGCTAATATGAGCGGCAGTTGCTAGGCTGGAATGCTTCCTTCTCTCCTCTGCTCTTACTCTCTCCGGCTGCTCTCCTCTCTCTCTCTCTCTCTCTTTCTCTTCTCCTCTTGTTCTTCTTTCTTTTTTTCTCTTCTCTTCTTTTTTCTTTCTTTCTCTTTGTGTCGTGTTTTTTTCTCTCTTCTCTCTTTCTCTTTCTTTCTTTTCTTTCTTTCTTTTCTCTCTCTCTCTCTCTCTCTCTCTCTCTCTCTCTCTTCCTCTCTCTCTCTCTCTCTCTCTCTCTCTCTCTTCTCTCTCTCTCTCTCTCTCTCTCTCTCTCTCTCTCTCTCTCTCTCTCTCCCTCCCTTCTTTTCCTTACAAGTATATTGATCCATCTCTCTATCTTCTTTTTTCCCTTTTCTCTCTCTCTTCCTCTTTCTCTCTCGTTCTCTCTATCTCTGATTTCTTTCTCTAATATCGTATATACCTCCCTCTGTATATCTTCCATTCCGCATGTGTATTTTGTCGATCTGTGTGTGTGGTGAATATATATATATATATATATATATATATATAATATATATATATATATATATATAATATATATTATATATACATAATATCATATATATATATATATATATATTAATATATTATATAACCATATTATATATATAAATTTATACGTAAGTAATATAATGTGTGTGTGTGTGTGGTGTTGTGTGTGTGTGTGTGGTGTGTTGTGTGTGTGTGTGCCCTACCCTTTCCCTGTATACGAAGGGCACCCTGTATACTGGCAGGAAAGTTGAGCTGGGAGAATGCCTTGGTTCCGGCTTAAGCAAGCACGCAGAAGAGAGAGAGAGAGAGAGAGAGAGAGAGAGAGAGAGAGAGAGAAGAGAGAGAGATGAGAGAGAGAGAGAGAGATGAGAGAGAGAGAGAGAGAGAGAGATGAGAGAGAGAAGAGGAGAGAGGGGGGGGGAGGAGGGGAGGAGAGAGAGAGTGAAAGAGAGAGAGAGAGAGAGAGAGAGAAGAGAGAGAGAGACAGGGAGGAGGGAGGGGGAGGCAGAGAGAGAGTGAAAGAGAGAAAGGAGAGAGAGAGAGAGAGAGAGAGAGAGAGAGAGAGAGAAGAGAGAGAGAGAGAGAGAGAGAGAGAGAGAGAGAGAAGAGAGAGAGAGGACAGAGAGAGTAGACAGACAGAAGTGGGGGAGAGGAAAGAGATAGACAGAGAGAGGAGAGAGAGGAGAGAGAGAGAGAGAGAGAGAGAGAGAGAGAGAGAGAGAGAGAGAGAGAGAGAGAGAGAGAGAGAGAGAGAGAGAGAGAGAGAGAGAGAGACGAGAGAGAGAGAGAGAGAGAGAGAGAGAGAGAGAGAGAGAGAGAGAGAGAGAGAGAGAGGGAGAGAGAGAGAGAGAGAGAGAGAAGAGATGAGAGAGAGAGAGAGAGAGGAGAGAGAGAGAGAGAGAGAAGAGAGAGAGAAGAGAGAGAGAGGAGAGAGAGAGAGAGAGAGAGAGGAGAGAGAAAGAGAGAGAGGAGGAGAGAGAGAGAGAGAGAGAGAGAGAGAGAGAGAGAGAGAGAGAGAGAGAGAGAGAGACGAAAGAGAAGAGAGAGAGAGAGACTAATCGTTTGGTATAAGTCTGATCTATTTTCTGTTTTTATATATATTTCCTAAATAAAAGAGAAGAGAGAGAGAGAGAGAGAAGAGAGAGAGAGAGAGAGAGAGAGAGAGAGAGAGAGAGAGAGAGAGAGAGAGAGAGAGAGAGAGAGAGAAAGAGAAAGAGAAAGAAAGAGAGAGAGAGAGAGAGCCGCTGGCAAGTGTGTACCCAGCGCTTGGTGTCAAGGAAAAATAGACTTCAAAAGATGTCATAATATCTCCTTTTTCTCTGAATTACAAATGAAGTTACTAGTAGGAAGAAAAAAATAAATAAATTAGGGGTTTAATCGCAGTTCATTGAAGAGTTATAAAGATGATTACGTTTCGAGTAAAATTAGTTTACTCTTCAGGTAGGAATTATATTCACTTGGTGTTTGCAACCTGAGGAATTCTCGTTAGATTTGCAAATACTGGATGCAACTTCAAGATGAATTCTCGTTAAATTTGTAATATTGTTGTACCATCTCCATTAACTCAACTTTCAAGATGAATTCTCGTTAGATTTGCAAATATTGTTACCATCTCATTTATTCAACTTCAAGATGAATTCTCGTTAAATTTGTAAATATTGTTTGTACCATCTCCATTAACTCAACTTCAAGGTGAATTCTCGTGAGATTTGCAAATATTTTGTGTATCTCCATTTATTGCACTTCAAAATGATTGCTCGTTAGATTTGCAAATAGTTTGTGTACCATCTCCATTTATTCAACATTAAGGTGAATTCTCGTTAGATTTGCAAATATTTCATGCAACATCTTCACATTAACTCAACTTCAAGGTGAATTCTCGTTAGATTTGCAAGTACTGTGTGTATCTCCATTTATTCAACATTAAGGTGAATTCTCATTATTTGCAAATATTTTGTGTATCATTTTCACATTTACTCAACTTCAAGGTGAATTCTCGTTTATTTGCAAATATTTTGTGTATCTTCATTTATTCGACTCCAAGATGATTGATTGCTAGATTTGCAAATAATTTGTGCATCATCTTCACATTTACTCAACTTCAAGATGAATTCTCGTTAGATTTGCAAATATTTTGTGTATCATCTCCATTTATTCAACATTAAGGTGAAATCTCATTTATTTGCAAATATTTTGTGTATCTCCATTTATTCAACTCCAAGATGATTGATCGTTAGATTTGCAAATACTGTGTGTATCATCATTTATTCAACATTAAGGTGAATTCTCATTTATTTGCAAATATTTTGTGTACCATCTCCATTTGTTCAACTCCAAGATGAATTCTCGTTAGATTTGCAAATATTTCACGTATCATCTTCACATTTCCTCAACCTTTTTTTTCCTGTTCAGTGTCAATTTACTACAGCTAATCCAATCCGCACTACAGTCCCTTGTGATTCGTGGAAACTGATTTGCCTAATCACGTCAGGCAGGTTGGCTTATCCTCTCCACGACAGCTCGATATTGCCATTGAACAATCCCCACATTTTTTATCAATTTTGGTCGAGTGTCTTTCGGAGGAAATAAGTGTGACCTTTTGTGCAAATCTGAGATTGACCTTTTGTGCAAATCTGAGATTGAACTAAAAGTAATAATGATTGTAATTTTTTTTTAAGGAGCTAGGATTGTTTCGTTATGTAATGATTGTATTTTTTTATATTTTTTTTTTATTATTTGTTTATCTATATTTCTTTTCTTTTTATTGAAAGGGGAACTACAACAGAGCTTACTTGTGGAAGAGAGATATCAGATATAAGATATAAGATAAAATATAAGAGTATTTTTTATTTATTTGTTTATTATTTATTTCTTTTCTTTTTATTGAAAGGGGAACTACAAGAGAGTTTGCTTGTGGAAGAAAGATATAAGATATAAGATATAAGATGTCTGTTCGTGTATTTACTAATAATAAGGATCCGGTTGGTATTAATCATCATAGGCATAGAGTGTGGTTGTAAATGTTGTTATATAATATGGTTTATCCCCGCGAGATTATAATGTAATTGATCTATCCTATGATTGTTAAAATTGAAGTTTTTATGCACCCCTGGTAGAAATAGAGCAATATCGTGGTCATACTGATGTTGTAAAGAGATTGTGGCTGGCGAAGTTAGTGCTTGAAGTAGATATGTCAGGTTCACGCACTGTCAGTTCTCGTTCTTTCAGTTATAGTGCTTGTTGAGTGTACTTTCAGTGGCGGTTGTGGAGGACGGTGACGAAATAACACGGAAGTAACGAAAGTTTAATGTGTTTAGGTTTTTTTTCGTTTTCTCTTTTACTTATTCGTCGGTTTTGTGAAGGATGGGTGTGTGTTTGTGTGTGGGGTTGTGTGTGGTATTTGTGTGTTTTGTGTGTGTGTATGTGCGTGCGTATGTGTGTGTGTCTGTGTGTGTTGTGTGTGTGTGTGTGTTGTGTGTGTGTGTGTGTTTATCGACAGAGGATAGGACAAGATGGCGATTTCCTTTACAGATTTTTGTTTTTGTTTTTGTTTTTTACTCGCCCTTTCGCCACCTTTTCGCATGACAACTTTTCCTTTTCCTTTTCCTTCGCCTTGCACCTTTACACCCAAAAAATATTTCCCTTTCCACCAAACGCTTTGCTACAACAACAACTTTGCTACACCGCCTTGCACTTTTGTTCTCCGTGCAACTTTCCTTCCTCTCTCTTCTTCCTCTTTCTCTCTCTCTCTTCCCTCTCTCTCGCTCTCCCATCTCTCTCTCTCTCTCTCTCTCTCTCTCTTTCGCTCTCTCTCTCTCGCTCTCTCTTTCCTCTCTCTCTCTCGCTCTCTCTTCCTCTCTCTCGCTCTCGCTCTCTCTCGCTCTCTCTTCCATCTCTCTCTCTCTCTCTCTCTATCTCTCCTCTCTCTCTCTCTTCCTCTCTCTTTCTCTCTCTCTCTCTCTCTCTTCCATCTCTCTCTCTCGCTCTCTCTTCCATCTCTCTCTCTCGCTCTCTCTTCCATCTCTCTCTCTCTCCTCTCTCTCTCTTCGCTCTCTCTTCCATCTCTCTCTCTCTCGCTCTCTCTTCCATCTTCTCTCGCTCTCTCTTCCATCTCTCTCTCTCGCTCTCTCTCTCTCTCTCTCTTCCATCTCTTTTCTCTCTCTCTCTCTCTTCTCTCTCTCTCTTCGCTCTCTCTTCCATTCTCTCTCTCTCGCTCTCTCTCTCCATCTCTCTCTCTCTCGCTCTCTCTCTCCATCTCTCTCTCTCTCTCTCTTCATCTCTCTCTCTCTCGCTCTCTCTTCCATCTCTCTCTCTCTCTCTCTCTCTCTCTCTTCCATCTCTCTCTCTCTCTTTCTCATCTCTCTCTCTCTCCTCTTCTTCCATCTCTCTCCTTCTCTCTCTTCCATCTCTCTCTCTCTCTTCCCTCTTTCTAATAAGTAATAAATGTAACAATTTATCCTTTTTCTTCTTGTCCTTTGCCGCAGAATTTTCCCTTCGTATAAACACTTCTTAACATGACATCTTTCCCACTTTACCTTGAGGAAAGTGACGTGACATTTTCCCTCTTTTTTCCCCTTTCCCTTAAGACTATGCAACTCAACACCCTTCCCCTCTTGCAACATCCTTATGCAATACCATTTTTCTTTTCACCTTGACACAAAACATAGAAAAATAGCAAAGGCAATACCCCAAGACCCCTAACACTACAAATTCTACAGCTCCTTATACCTTATACCTTATACTAACCAATGAGATATTGAATTTAAACACCTTTTTCCTTTCATCTTTACACAAACCATAAAAAAATAATAAAAGACAACACCCCTAACAATACAAATTTTACCATCTCCTTATACCTTATACTCTCGATCGCATAATACGAACCAATGATATGAGACAATGAATTTAAACACCTTTTTCCTTACACTTTTACACAAAACATTAAAAAACAACAAAGACAAGACCTCTAATACTACAAATTCTACACCTCCTTATACCTTATACGTCTCGATCACCTCATACTAACCAGTGATATGAGTCACTGAATTTAAACACCTTTTTCCTTTCACCTTTACACAAAACATAAAAAACAAGACTCCTAAAACTACAAATTCTTCCACCTCCTCATACCTTATACCTCTCGTTCGCCTAATACCACCCAAATAAGACAATGAATTTAAACACCTTTTCATTTTTTTTCCTTTCACCTTTACACAAAAAAAAAAAAAAAATTCAAAAAAAGACAAAACCCCTAACACAACAAAACATACCACCCCCCTCATACCTCATACCTCCGCCTAATACCAACCAAATAAGACAATGAATTTAAACACCTTTTTCCTTTTTTTCCTCTCACCTTTACACACACACACAAAAAAAAAAAAAAAACTAACCCTACAAAACCTACCACCTCCCTCATACCTCATACCTAATACCAACCAACGAACACGAGACACAGCATTTACATTCCCAACCCGTAAGTGAGTTTCGCTGATGACGGCTGCCGTAAGTAAGTGCCACCGACTGACCTAGTTTGCCCTGATGAGATTATACTTCAATTCTGACCTGTCGAGACGTGTCGAGACGTGTCGAGACGCATCTCCCAGGTAGGGACGAGAGTGACATCTCACCTGTCAGACATCACTTCGCGGACACGCCGGCCATGCAGCCAATACGCTGGGATTTGTCACGCTGGGATGGGGATTGGGAATAGGATGGGGATTGGGGAGGATGGGGAATAAAGATGGGATGGGATGGGGAATAGGATGGGGAATAAAGATGGGATGGGATGGAATAGGATGGGGAATAAAGATGGGATGGGATGGGGAATAGGATGGGATGGAGAGGAGGGGAGGTTGGGATGGAGAGGGGGGAATAGGATGGGATGGAGATGGGGGAGGGGAGGATAGGATGGAGAGGGGAGGGGAGGATGGGAGGGTTGGAGGATGGGGAATAGGATGGGATGGAGATGGGGGAGGGAGGTTGGAGGATGGGGAATAGAGAGGGATGGAGAGGGGAGGAGGAGAGGTAGTGAAGGTGGTGGAGGAAGTGGAGGATAGCGAAGTGGGTGGAGAAGTGGAGGATGAGGATTAGGTAAAGGCGAGTAGGATTAGGTAATAGAGGATGGAGAGAAGATAAGAATGATGGAGAGACGAAGGATGGGAGAGGATTTAGAAATGAGGTAGGAGGAGGAAAGAAAGGAAGTGGTGGAGTATGAAGAGAAGGAGGAGGAGAAGGAGGAAGTGGTGGAGTAATGAGGAGGAAGAGGAGTATGAGGAGGAGGAGGAGGAACTGAAGGATAAATAGGAAGTGGCAAGAAACGGGTATGGGTGGGGCTAGGGTGGGGGGAGGGGAGGGGCAGAGGACGAGGGAGAGAGACAAGAAAATGGCACAGAGACGCTAAAGAATGGGAGAAAGATAATACATGATAACGAGGAGGTGCTGAAAGAGGACGAAAAGAGATGGTAAAAGAGGAAATAAGTGCTAGGGAGAATGAAACTTAACGGAGGAAAGTAAAAAAAGAGGAAAAAGAAGAAAAGAAAGAGGGAATGGGGAAGGGAAGAGAGAAATAAAGTGTAAGGATTAAGGATGAAGAGATGCTCATACTTGAAGTGTTGAAGCTGAAATGTTGAAGCTGAAGGGTCTCTCTAACTCTCTCTCTCTCTCTTTCTCTCTTCTCTATCTCTCTGTCTCTCTCTCTCTCTCCTCTGTCTCTCTGTCTCTTCCCTCTCCCTCTCCTCTCTCTCTCTCTCTCTCCATTACTGTTTCCCAATATCTTTTTTACTCTTGTGTCACAAACTTACCTGCCTCCACCCCCCCCCCCCCCCCGTGTGGATATGATTTCGTTGTCAACTCGTGAAGCCTTGGTACTGGCTGAGGTTTTCATGCGATTATTTGACAAAAGATGGCGCTGTATGGTCAAGGTTGCGGAGTTGCCATGTGCTTTTTTTATTGGTGGAATTTGATGTGTCTTTTATTCTGCTGTTGTTTTCCTTCTTTGATGTGTTTTTTTTTAGTATTGATATTGTTTTATTGGCATTATCATTGCTATCATTATTATAATTTTCATTTGTATATTTTTCATTATTATCATTATTAGTTTTATAACTATTGCCACTATTATCGCCATAATCATTATTATTACTTTCATCATTATTATTATTATCATTAATGTCATATTATCATTATTATCATAATTATCATTATTATCATTATTACTAGTATTATCAATATTAGTATTAATATTATTATCATCATTTTCCTATCATTATCATCATCATAGTTATTATCATTGTCGCTATTATTGTTATCATGATTAGTAGTAGTAGTAGTAGCAGTTGTAGTAGTAGTAGTAATATCAATATTACTATTATGATATATCCATCAAACTAAACTATACTAGGATGTGTTTTCAATGACAACTAATTTTAACAGCGTAGAAACGATGCATAAATAATGTATCATCCATCCCTGGCGTTGCGTAATGGAAAACAAAAGTCACGTAATAACAAAAGGCGCATTTTTGGACAAACTGACAATTTAACTCCGCAAGTTACGGCTTTTGAAAATAACTCGCTCGCACGTGTAAGGTTTCCAGGCTTTTTTTTGCCACGGGACTGCACTTCCATCTTAGCCAAGTGAGAGTTGTGGACAGGGGCGTTGTCTTGTAGGAGGCGACTGTCAAAAAAAAAAAAAAAAAAAAAAAAAAAAAAAAAAAAAAAAAAAAAAAAAATTGGCACTGAGATAAGAGAGCATGGGAATAATGGACTCGTTCCTTCGTTCCTGCTTCTGGAAAGGTGTGAGTAGCCTGGAAACCCATCGAGCAGACTACTTTAGCATATACAGATGATCATGGATTATTTTTTTCCCGCAGACCCAACGCTAATCTTGACATCTTGGGCTAGTGGACGAACAGTAATACGGCAATCTTCCAAAATGGCAGTCTCCGCTTGGTGCTGTCCTCATCAATGGCAGAATGGGGTCGCCCTAGGATAGGATAGTAGGATAGGATAGTTTCCATAAACCTCCAACCACACTTAAACTGGTAATGACAATGTTTCACAACGTCATATGATAGGTGGTAGTCTCCACTTGATGGATAGTGTCCCTATCAATGACAGACGAGTGGGGTCGCCTTAGGATAGGATCTGTTTTTATAGATCTCCGACTACACCTGAACTTGCGATGACGATGTTTAACAAAGTCATATGATGTCGCATCCTCGCCATAATTTTCCTTTCATTTCATCAAAGGTCTCCTGTAGTGTACGGCCATTTAGGTATGAAAACCTGATCCCTGCTCGATATTTCACTGATACTCCAGCTCGACAATCCATTGATTCCATTTTCAACTTACTTTCACTTACACCCCTGTAACAGAAATATATTATGTGTTAAGGACTCGAGATCAACGCATGACCTATAGAGATGTGCATTTTTACGCATACGGAATTTCAGTGGGTCGGGGAAATCTTCTAATAAGCGCTCCTCATATATATATACATCTACATATATATGTGTGTGTATGTGTATGTATGCCTTATATGTATATATGTACATGTATGAGTGTGTGTGTGTGTGTTGTGTGTGTGCGCGTATGTGTTTGTGTGTGTGTGCGTGCGTGGTGTGTGTTGTGTGTGTGTGTTGTGTTGCGTATGTGTTTGTGTGCTTGTGCGTTATGTGTTTGCGTGTGTGTATGTGTGTTTGTGCGTGCGTGTGTGAGAGACAGAGAGAAAGAGTGTGTGTGTGTGTGTGTGTGTGTGTGTGTGTACGTACGCGTTTATGTACCTATATCTAAAATCATCCGCAAGAGTATTACACACTACACTTCCTGTCGACGTCGTGATAACCGGAAACCTTGCAGATGCCGCTTGTGTTGCGTCGACGCGAGACTTGCTTTTCACTCTCCTTGTTGCTTGTTACTCACGATTTCCATTTCTTGTTTTTTTGTTTTTTTTTGTTGTTTTTTTTCACTTGCGACATCGATGTTTCTTTTTGTTATCTATTTCTCTCTCTCTCTGTCTGTCTCTGTCTGTGTCTCTCTTTCTTTCTTTCTTTCTTTCTTTCTTTCTTCTTTCTCTCTCTCTCTCTCTCTCTCTCTCTCTCTCTCTCTCTCTCTCTCTCTCTCTCTCTCTCTCTCTCTCTCTCTCTCTCTCTCTCTCTCTCTCTCTCTCTCTCTCTCTCTCTCTCTCTCTCTTTCTTCACTCACGACATCGATGTTTCTTTTTTGTTATCTTGTTTTTTTCTGTTTCTTTCTTGTTCATGTTGGTTTTTTTTTTTTTTTCGTTGTTGTTTGCATTGTTGTGATTCTTGTTTTCTCTGTCTTTCTTGTGTTTGTTGTTTATCTTTATTGTCGTTGTTGTTATTGCTGTGATATTTGTTTTGTTGTTGTTGTTGTTTTTTGTTTTGTTTTTCTCTCTCTGTGACTTTCTCGTTTTTGTTGGTGTTTTTATCTTCATTGTCGTTGTCGTTAGTATTGTGATTCTTGTTATTTTTCTCTTTTTTATCTTCATTGTCGTTGTTATAATTATTGTGATTCTTGTCATGTTTCTATTCGTTAATGTTGCCTCCATCATCATCGTTATCGTAATGATGATGATAACAATAATGATAATCATGGTAATGATAGATGTAGTAATAGTAATGATAATAAAAGTAATGACAATAATGATAATGATTATAATGATAATACTGATGATAATAACAATAGAATATTACCAATAACAATGATAATAATAGCAGTGATAATAATGATAGCATTAATGATAATAGTAATGTTAATGATAATAATAATGATAATAATGATGATGATGATAGCAATAATAGTAAGGACAATGATAATAATAATAATGATAATAATAATTTAATCATTTCCATCATCATTAGGCCTCTTATCATGATCACCATCTTAATCATCACCATCATCATCATTATCATTATCATATCCATCACCAATGCAATTATCCAAAACTCAATAACAACAAATTCACCATCTTTTTCACCATTATTACAATCACCATCAATTCATATCCAAACAATTTCAGACACAATAGCACTGCAATAACCTATAACCCCCAAAGCAACTGAAGTGGCCACCGAGGAGGGAGCCGAACCGTTGCAAATTTCAGTGCAAAAAATCCCTCTGTTGCGCGATTCTGTTGCGCGATTCTGCTGCGTGCGACGTTCCCGGGTTGCGCGACTCTGGCCGTGCGACTCGTTCCTCTTGCGTTGCGATTTGGTCAAGTTCGGGAGCAAGTTTCTGCGTTCGGGCGATGGGATGGGAGCAAGTCGGCTTGGTCTTTGGATTGCTTTGATTTTTGCGAAAAAAAAAGAAAAAAAATCGGGTAGATTTTGGTTGCGGGAGAAACTTTGTCGAAGGTGGTGGTCATTTTGCTGAATATAATTTCATTAAATAGTATATGTACGTACAGAGAATACACATACACACACACACACACACACAGACATACACACACACACACAAACACACACACACACACAAATACATATAGATAGACAGATATACAAACGGATTCTATAGCTAGACAGACAAATAGATAGAAAACACATACAAATACCTATAAGCAAAAAAAAAAATAATAATAAAATAATAATAATATAATAATAATAATAGTAATAAAAAAATGAAAAGATATATAAATAAATAAATAAAACACCGAAACAGAAATAAAATAATATAAAACAATAAATAAATAAATAATAATCAACATCGAAACCCAAGACAATTCAATAAAAAAAATAAATAAAAAAGCACCGAGACACAAACACACAACAAAAAAATCCTTACCTTTTATTTTCCCTGCATTATTTGCCGCCGGTGCATGATTCATCCCCGCCCGTGCAGAGCGAGTACGGGGCTCTTCATAAGCTTTGCATGGCCGAGAACCGAAGACCCCGTTGCCGCCGAGACCCCAGGTTCCCGTCCCGTGTTTATAATTCATTCGCCACGCTACGCAACTCTCCTTTAAAGAGCAAAAAGAAAAAAAAAAAGATCCACGACGAGTGAAAGGGGTCCTCCGGTGTTAAGATCCCGGGTGGTGGCGGCGGCGGAGGAGGCAGCAGGCAGTCTGGCCGATGAATCTTGCAGCGGCACCAGTTCCTCCGGCGTCTTGTTCCGGGGGTTTTCCGAACTCGGGTCTTCTTCTTCTTGTTCTTCTTGATCATTGGTTCCTCCTTTCCTCCCTCGCTCTATCAGTCCCTCCCTTGCTCTCTCCTATTCCCTGTTCCTCCTTTCCTCTCTCTCCTCTTCAGTCCCTTCCTTCCACCCCTCCTACACCCCTCCCCGTTCCTTCGTTCCTCCATCCATCACTATTCCTACTTCCTTCCACCCCCGTCCTTCCCTTCCTCCCTTCAGACCTCCCCGTCCTCCCTTTCCTTCCCGACCCCGTCCTCCCTCCCTCCCTCCCATTCCCGACACTCCCTCCCTTCCCTCCCACCCTCCCGTCCTCCTTCCTCCATCTATCTGTCCCTCACCCAAACCCTTTTTTTCAGATTCCAAGCGCTCCTTCAACGTCCTCTCTCTCTCCTTCTCTTCTTTCTTCTTTTTCCCTTTCTTCCGTCCCTCATCCTCATCCTCATTTTCATCCACATCACCCCTCTTCTCTTCCTCCTCCTCTCCTCCTCTCCTCCTCTTCCACCACCACCTCCTCCTACTCCCTCACCACCTCCACCTCCTCCTCCTCCACCCTCCTCCTCGACCTCCTCTCCTCCTTCCATGCCACCTCACCCTCCACCCCTCCTCCTCCACCACTCTCCTCCTCCTCCTCCCCCTCCACGCCCGTGCCAATGAATAATGGGCGGCCCGAGTACGAGCGAGATTTCCACGCCGCCTCGTTGCCGCCGTCCGCCCGCATCAAGTATTTAATTGTAAAGTTGAGACGTTTATCGGAGCTCGTTCTGAATATCGTCTGTTGAATCTTAGATGTTCACAACGTCTCGAGATGGTCGGTTGCTGAACAAAATGGAGGGAGTTCACGAGAGACACGGAAGGGGGTTGTGTTCCTTGTCAATGAGGAATAAGTATGGAGGAGATGGTCGGTATCAAGGAGAAAGACATACGGAGGATATGTTGTGTGTAAATGAGGAATAAGTATGGAGGAGATAGTCAGTATCAATGAGAAAGACATACGGAGGATATGTTGTGTGTAAATGAGGAATAAGTATGAGGAGATAGTCAGTATCAATGAGAAAGACATACGGAGGATATGCTGTGTGTAAAAGGAGGAATAAGTAATGGAGGACATGTTCGGTGTGTGTAAGGAACATGTAAGGAGGAGATGTTCTGTGTAAATGAGAGGAACGCAAAGAGGATATTTTCCTTATAATGAGAAACATACGGAGGACGTTTCCGTATAAATGAGGAACGCAAAAGGAGGATGTTCTGGGAGGAAGTATAAATGAGGGACACAGAAGGAGGACGTGTTCCGTATAAATGAGGAACGCAAAAGGAAGATATTTTCCGAATAAATGAGAAAGTTATACGGAGGATGTGTTCCGTATACATGAGGAACGCAAAATGATGTTTTCCGTATAAATGAGGAACGCAAAAGGATTTTTTCCGTATAAATGAGGAGGAAATTTTCCGTATAAATATATGGAGGACGTGCTCCACATAAATGAGAAAAGCAAAAGGAGGATGTATTCACCACTGATAAGAAACACGTCAGGACATGTTCCGTAGAAATGAGAAGCACGTAAATAAATAAAAAAGGTTTAGATAATATCGTTCAGCATTTTAGACGAGGCAGTCATTTTTTTTTTTTTTTTTTAATTCTTGGAAGATAGTGTACATAAAACTTGAGCGAGTGATCAAATAACGTTGTTTAGTACTTGTATTTTAAACGGAATTTTACCTTTAAAGATATTTTTGGACGATAGTGTACATATATAGCAAGCAAATTTTACAGTACCTTATTTTAGCGATATGTATCTACACAGTACCTTATTTTAGCGATATCTTTGTGATTTATGATACTATTGTATTAATTATCTATACAATACCTTATTCTAGCGATATCTTTGTGATTTATGATACTATTGTATTTTAAATCTATACAGTACCTTATTTTAGTAATGCTTGTGATTTATTGTACTATTGTATTATACTTTTATACAGTAGCTTATTTTAACGATATCTTTGGGATTTATTGTACGGAATTATACATCTATACAGGACTTTACTTGAATTGTCTTAAGAAAAAAAGAAAAATTCAAAGTCGGGTTTAAAGGAATCCTGGAAATCTTAGAAAGGTTGTGAAAAAAATAGAGTTTTAAACAGAACTTTTTTAAACAGAAGGGGGGCATGCACAGAAATTAATGACTTATAGAATTAAGATTTAAGAGAAAAACGAAAAAGAAAATTGATGATGATGATGATGATAATGATAATAAAAGTACAAAAACACAAGTATAGTGATAAACATGAGGAGTTTCTGGGAATTTGTAAATCACATGACAAGACATGACGTAAATTCATATTGAGGAAGAGATAAAAAAAAAAAAGAAAAAAAAAAGTAAGTGCAAAGTCAGTGGGGGCGGGGGGGGGGAGAGACGGAGAAAAAAAAGTTGCGAATACTTAAAAGATGACGAACCTCTACCGAAATAGATATAAAAATACATAGGAAATTATTAAAAGGAAGAAAGGAAAATAGGAAGAAACGAGATACAAGACCAGGTTGAGAGAGAGAGAGAGAGAGAGAGGGAGGAGAGGGAGAGAGCGAGAGAGAGAGATAGAGAGAGGGGGGGGGGAGAGAGAGAGAGTTACCAAATGCAATACTTAATACTTAAATACAAACAAAATAATAATAAGTATCAAAATAAATTATTATAAATAAATAACAAAAATTAAAGAATAAAAACAAATAACAAAATAAAAAGATAAAAATAAATAACAAAATAAAAAATAAAAATAAATAACAAAAACAATATTACCAACATCAATAAGGAAAATAAAACACACAAAATAAAATAAAAACAAAACATGAATAAAATTAAATAACAAAATAGATAAAAAATAAAATAAAACTAACAAAAATGAACAACAAGATAAATAACAAAATAGATTTAGAGAAAAAAACACAACCAATCTCACCTCTACGCAACGGGTGATGCTGAGATCCACACCCGATTTGAATACTGAATACAATTAACTGCTTCGCGGGTCATAAAAAATTACGAAGTCAAATGAATAAGTTATTGTATAGAACTTTGTTGACTCACCATCACATGAAAGTTTTTTTTTTTTTTTTTTTGAGAGAGAGAGAGAGAGAGAGGGAGAGGGGGGGGCGAGAGGAAGGAGGGGGGAGGGGGGAGGAGGAGGAGAGGGAGGGGGGGGGAAGGAGAGAGAGGGGGGAGAGGGAGGGAGGGAGGGAGTGGAGAGAGGGAGGGAGTGGAGAGAGGGAGGGAGGGGAGAGAGAGAAAAGAGAGGAGGGGGGAGTGGAGAGAGGGAGGGAGGGAGGGAGAGAGAGAGAAGAGGCGGTGGGTGGTGGGGGAGAAAGTAAGTGACAAACAGACAGACAGGGGAGGAGGATTTTAGGAGAACAGCGAAAGGGAAAAGAAAAAAAGACAGAGAGGTAAAGATAGAGAAGAATACGAAGAGAATGAGAGAAATGCAATAGAGAGAGGGGGAGAGAAGAAGAAGGAAAGAATAGAGCGGATAGAGAGAGAGGTGGCGGAAATTTTTTTAAATAAAAAAAAAAAAAAGAATAAGAGAAGTAGTAAGTGACCAAGAAATAAGGAAGAATCGAAAAAAGAAAGGAAATAATGAGGAATCCGAAGAATGAGCGAAAGAAAAGGAATAAATAAAAGAAGAAATAAAAGAAAAAAAACACAAAAGATACATAGAAAAAAAAGATACTAAGAAAAAAGATACATAGAGAAAGAACATAAACAGAAATAGAAGGAATGATACCAGAAGAAAAGAAAAAAGTATTATACCTTGAGCAAAGTATTCATTCATATACTCTTTACATGTGAACATCCACATTCAAACGCACACGCACCCACGTACACACACCCACACCATATCGCTCATATCCCGCGTACACAGCGCGCAAACAAAAACAAACCAACACTATCCGAGATGAAAAGATTCCTTCAAAGAAATCGTTTTGCAATAAAAAGGCTCGGGGAAGGTGGAATGCTTCGGATTGTACGTCGGCAACCTGCTTTAAGTCCCTTTTCCCCTTCCAGAGCCTTTCTTCTCCCCCAAACTTTTTTCCTCCCTAAAATACTTTCCTCGCGCCCTCACACTCTACACTTCTCTATTCTTGCATTTTTCCCCTTCTAAAGCCTCTCTCTCTCCCCAACTTTTCCTCGTTCCTCGCGCCCCTCACACCTACACCTCTCTCTACAGCTATTTTCTTCCTCTAAAGCCTCTTTTTCCCCTAAACTTTTCCCCTAATACGTTCCTCTTCCCTACACTTACACCTTTAAGCATTTTTTTTTCCTTCTAAAGCATCTTTTCCCCCCAACTTTCTCCCCTCCCAAATACGTTTCTCTCCGCTCCTCTTTTCCCCTTCTAAAGCCTCTTTTTCCCCTAAACTTTTTCCCCTAAATACGTTTCTCGCGCTCCTCACACCTACACTTCTCTCTCTATTTTAGCATTTTTTTTCCCCTTCTAAAGCATCTTCTTCCCCTAAATACGTTTCTCGCTGCCTCACAGCTCTATTTTAGCATTTTTACCCTTCTAAAGCGTCTTTTTCCCCCAACTTTTTCCCTAAATACGTTTTCTCGCTCCCTCACACCTACACCTCTTCTATTTTTAGCATTTTACCCTTCCAAAGCCTCTTCTTCCCCCTAAACTTTCTCCCCTAAATACGTTTTCTCGCTTCCTCACACCTCTCTCCATTCTTGTATTTTCCCCTTCCCAAAGCCTCTTCTTCCCCAACTTTTCCCCAACTCCTAAATACTTTACGTACGTGAACGCCTTCCCCTCCTTTCGCTTTTGGCGTTTTTTCGCTCCCTCACTTCTCTCTCTATTCTTCTTCTTCTTTTTTTTTTTTTTTTTACTTCCATCCTTCTTTTAAAATAATTATTCCGTATTTTTTATGTATCAATAATCCTTCATTTGATCTCTCTTGCATTTATTTTGATGAAACGAGTACTTGTGTTCGCTGTAGCTTTCTCCCCCGAAATTCTCCTGCTAGGGGGATTTTTCGGGGGAAATTCCCAGTCGAGAGTCTCTTCTCCCTCTGCTAGGGAATTCTCCGATGAAATTCCTTATCGTCAGTCTCTTTCTCCCTCTGCTAGGGGATTCTCGATTGAAATTTCCCTAGTCGTGATTCTCTTCTCCCTGTGCTAGGGGAATTCTACGAGAAAACTCCCTAGCCGTGATTCTCTTTCCGCGGGGAACTGCTCTTCTCTTCTTGCACTCGTTCGCCAGTTGCAACTCTCGCTGGGTTCGAGCAAGTTCTCTTTCGGATTCTTCTTTTTGCTTGCTTTGTTTGTTTATGTTCGTTTGTTCTGTTTGATTATATGTTTCTCTATCTGTCTGTCTGTGTGTGTGTCTGTCTCTGCCTATGTCTCTGTCTGTCCGTGTTTGTCAGCATCTCATCTCTCTTCTCTCTCTCTCTCCTCTTCTCTCTCTCTCT
This sequence comes from Penaeus vannamei, assembly GCF_003789085.1. Taxonomy (NCBI): domain Eukaryota; kingdom Metazoa; phylum Arthropoda; class Malacostraca; order Decapoda; family Penaeidae; genus Penaeus; species Penaeus vannamei. The sequence continues at coordinate 47,482 of NW_020871946.1, forward strand.
CTCTCTCTCTCTCTCTCTT
>NW_020871946.1:50000-60000 GCF_003789085.1 Penaeus vannamei
GTGGGAAGAGATGGAGGGAGGGAAGAAGGAAGAGAGGGAGGGGAAGGGTAAAGAGGAAGGAGTGAGGGAGGGAGGGAGGAAAGAAGGAAGAGAGAGTGGGAACGAATGAAGGAAAGAAGAGAGATAGGGGAGGATAAAAGAAAATAATTGAGAAAGAAGAAGGAGAAGAAGAATCGATTAGATTAAGGGTAGAAAAACAGAGAAAATGAGAGCAGAAAACTAGAAGGAAGAACCGAGAACGAAAGAAAAAGAGAGAGAGAAAGAGAGATTGAAGAAACAAACTCTTAGAAATGTTGAACAGTGCGTCGAAGTCAAAGAAATGAACATCTTTTGTGAAATGAACGCTTTTGTTTCCGAATGCAGGAAGCCGTTATTCTCGAGGGAATGATTTGAATTCCTCCTTTTTACCCGGTCTTAGTTTTAAATAAAATTATATATAGAGAGAGAAAAGGAGAAGGTGGGGGATTGAGAGAGGAGAGAGTGAGGTGGGGGTAAGGGAGGAGGGAGAGAGAGGGAGAGAAAGAAAAGAGAGACAGAGACAGAAGAGAGAGACATAGAGAGACAGAGAGAGAGAGATAGAGAGAGAGAGAGAAGAGAGGGAAACAGAAAGACAGATATAGAGAAAGCCCAAACAGACAAATAAGCAAAGGGTTACAGAAAGAGAGAGATAGAAATAGATAGATAGAGAGAGACGAGAGAGGGGGACAGAGACAGAGAGAATGAGGAGAAAGCGAAGAGAGAGAGATAGATAGAGAGAGAGACAGAGGAAGAGACAGAGAGAAGAGACAGAGAAGAGTGACAGAACAGAGAGAATGACAGAGAGAGAGAGAGAGAGAGAGAGAGGACAGAGAGAATGCGAGAGAGAGAAAGAGAGAGAGGAGAGAGAGAGAGAGAGAGAGAGAGAGAGAGACAGAGAGAGAGAGAGAGAGAGAGAGAGAGAGAGAGAGAGAGATGGAGAGAGAAGAGGAGAGGAGAGAGAAAGAGAGAGAGAGAGAGAGAGAGAGAGAGAGAGCAGAAACAAAAATTAAAAACATCATACATTAATATTTAATAACAGATAACCTAACTTGATAAACAACCTAATAGTTTATGTATTAAAGCACGCTTATTTCGATTTAGCCCTAAAAATCAAAAGCCAGATTAAAGAGAAGAGAAAGGAGAGAGAGAGAAAGATATCTGGAGGGAGGGAGATCTAGAGAGAGAGAGAGAGAGAGAGAGAGAGAGAGAGAGAGGGAGAGAGGAGAGGGGGAATAGCTGGAGGGAAGATCTGGAAAGATAGAAAGAGAAGAGCTGGAAGGAGGGAGAGAGAAAAGAAAGAGAGAATGAGAGAGAGACAGACAGAAAGACAGACAAACAGAGAACCAGAACCAGACCCAAAACCAAAAAAAAAAAAAAAAAAAAAAAAACGAAAAAAAAACGAAAAAATAAAAGAAAAATATAAAAAGAAGAAGAGAGAAACGAACAGAAAGAGGAGAAGAAGAAGCCCTCGAAGTGGTTCTTTGTGCTTCGTGAACGCTGCTGTCTGGCGAGAGCTGTTGAAACTCTCGGACTAAATGCCTGTAAAGGAAATCAATGGCTGGCTCATCACACAGTAACTATTTAAGGGGTCGCAACAGAGCAGAAGCTACCCGTGGTCGGTTCCTCAGAGGAGAACAGCGGGGAGACATCAGCGGAGGGAAACACGGGAGAACATAGAACAGCAGGAGAACATGGAACAACGGGGAGAACAGGGAGAACATTTGAGCAGCGGTGGCTAAGAGGGAGAGGAACAGCAGGGAGAACAACGGGGAGAACAGGGAGAAGGTAAATAAGGAATAAATAAATAAATACCGTAACAGAGCCAGAAGCTACCCTGTGTCGGTTCTAAAGGAGAGAACAACGGGCGAGGGGAACAACGGGGAAACAGGGGAACATTTGAGCGGCGGTGGTGGCTAAGTGGGAGAGGAACAGCAGCGGGAGAACAGGAGAACATTTGAGCGGCGGTGGCTAAGAGGGAGAGGAACAGCAGGGAGAACACGGAGAACATTTAAGCAGCGGTGCTAGAGGAGAAGAACAGCAGGGAGAACATGGAACAACAGGGAGAACATTTAAGCAGCGTTGCTATGAGGAGAGAGGAACAGCAGGGCTGAGAACATGAACAGCGAGGAGAACATGGAACAACGGGCTGAGATACAGGGAGACATTTGACGCGGTGGCTAGAGAAGAGAGAACAGCAAGTGAAAACAACGAGAACAAGAAGGTAAATAAGGAATAAATAAATAGATAACGTAACAGAGCCAGAAGCTACCCTGTGGTCGGTTCTAGAGGGAGAACAGCGGGGAGAACATTTAAGCGGCGGTGGCTAAGAGGGAGAGGAACAGCAGGAGAACATGAAGAAGGTAAATAAGGAATAAATAAATAGATACCGTAACAGAGCAGAAGCTACCTTGTTGTCGGTTGTAGAGGGAGAACAGCATGAGAACAGGAGACATTTGAAGCGCGGTGGCTAAGAGGGAGAGGAAACGCAGGGAGAACATGGAACGAAGGGAGAAAAAGATAGATAAGGAATAAATAAATAAATACCGTAACAGAGTTTGGAGCTACCCTGTGGTCGGTTCTAGAGGGAGAACAACACGGGGAGAACAGGGAGAACATTTAACGGCAGGTGGCTAAGAGGGAGAGGAACAGCAGGGAGAACATGGAACAACGAGAACAAGAAGGTAAATAAGGAATAAATAAATAGATACCGTAACAGAGCCAGAAGCTACCCTGTGGTCGGTTCTAGAGGGAGAACAGCAGGGAGAACAGGGAGAACATTTGAGCAGCGGTGGCTAAGAGGGAGAGGAAACGCAGGGGGAACAGGAGAACATTTGAGTGGCCCGTGGCTAAGAGGGAGAGGAACAGCAGGGTGATCATGGAACAGCGAGGAGAACATGGAACAACGGGGAGACAGGGAGAACATTTAAGCAGCGGTGGGTAAGAGGGAGAGGAACAGCAGGGAGAACATGAAAGAAGGTAAATAAGGAATAAATGAATGAATTACCGTAACAGAGCAGAAAGCTACCCTGTGGTCGGTTCTAGAGGGCAACAACGGGGAGAACAGGGAGAAAAGCATTTGAGCGGGTGGTGGCTAAGAGGAGAGGACAAGCAGCGGAGAACAGGGAGAACATTTGAGCGGCGATGGCTAAGGAGGAGGAGGAACAGCAGGAGAACATGGAACAACGAGAACAGAACGGTAATAAGGAATAAATAAATAGATCCGTAACAGAGCCAGGAAGCTACCCTGTGGTTGGTTCTAGAAGGAGAACAGCGCGAGAACATTTGAGCGGGGGTAGGCTAAGAGGGAGCACGAACAGCAGGAGAACAGGAGAACATTTGAGCCCCGGTGGTGGCTAAAGTAGGGAGAGGACAGCAGGCGAGAACAGGGAGAATTTTGAGCCCCGGCTGGTGCTGGGCTAAGACGGAGCAGAACTCGCAGGGGAGACAGGTAGAACATTTGAGCCGGCGGTGGCTAGAGGGAGAGAACCAGCAGGGAGGAACATGTGAACAACGGTGGCGAGAATCATTTACAGCAGTGGTGCTAAGAGGGGAGAGGAACAGCACGAGAACATGGAAACCAACGATGAACATGAGAAGGTAAAATAAGAATAAATCACTAGATACCCCCGTACGAGCAGAATGCTACCCCGTGAGTTCGAGTTCTAGAAGCGAGATACAGCAAGGGGAGCACCAGGGCCGAACATCTCTGTAGCGCGTCGTGCGGCTAAGAGGGAGCAGGAACAGCCAGGTCCGAGAAAGCAGGAGAACAATTTTGGACGGCCCTCGCCTGCGCTAAGTGGGAAGGAACCAGCAGGCGGAAGATCCCATTGGAAGCGAGGAACACTGGAACATCGGGGAGAACAGGGAGACATTTAACCAGCGTGGGGTGAAGAGGCGAGCGGAACGGCAGGGCAGAGAACATGACATGAAGGTAATAAGGAATATAATACATGAATAGCCGTAACAGAGCCCCTAGAGCCAGCTACCCTTGTTGTCGTTGTAGAGGAGAAACAGCAGTGCTGACGAACAGGAGCACATTTGAGCGGCGGATTGCGGCTAACGAGGTCGACGAGGAACAGCAGGTCGGGCACCAGCCGGAGAACATCTTGGCGGCTGGTGGTAAGAGGGAGTAGAACAGCAGAGTGAGAACAATGGAACCGAACGAGATAACAAGAAGGTAAAATATATGGAATAAATAACATAGATAACCTAATCAGAGCCACGACAGCTACCCTGTCGGTCCAGGTTCTAAGAGGGAGAACAGCCGGGACCGCGGCCCCAGAGCACTTTAACGGCCCGTCGGGTGGCGTTAAGAGGAGCAGGCAAAAGCGGCGAGAACGGAGAACATTTGCAAGCGTTCCGGTGCTTAAGAGGAGGGAACAGCAGTGAAACCCCAGGAGAACATCTTGAGCCGCGGTGCGTAAGCAGGCGAAGAGAAGCAGTCAGGCGGAGACATGGGAACAAACAGTGTCGGACAACACTCTTAAGCCAGTGCTGGCTACGCTAGGCCGAGAAGGAACATCAGGACAGCGACCCATCGTCTGGAAGACACATCGGCAAACAACACAGAAATTGAAGAACGTAAATTAAGAATACTATATACAATAGAATACGCTTTACCCAGGAGCAGGGAAGCTAGCCTGTGGTCCGGCTTACTCTTAGAGGGAGCAACAGCAGGTTGAGAAAGAGAACATGTTTGCCGCCACCGGTGGCTACAGAGGCGAGACAAACAGCAGGGTGAGCAACCATGTGAACCATTTGTAGTGGCGGTGACGCTAAGAGGGAGAGGAACAGTGCAGGGTTGATCATGAACCGCCGAGGGGATACCTGGAAACCAACGGCGAGAACTAGGGAGAAGCCATTTCTAAGCTCCAGTGGTAGTTATACCAGCGAGTCTATGTGCTTACGCTCCTCTAGCCCAGCCGAAACTCGCAGTGAAGCCACTCATTACACCGCCGTTCAGACAGCACCCTGCAATCCCAACAGCGCACCCTACGCATTTCCTAACCCTCTATCAAAGGATGCGACCTGAGCCATCTCAATCGAATACTATACGCTGTAAGTGGTCTGATGCGACTGCAGATCTAAGATCATGTATACATGGCCTAGATGAAACATCCTAGAAGACTATCTACTCTAGTTCTAGATGTGTATACGCATTCCAATCTTGGACACGACACGCATTCGGACTCAGGTCCTTCTGGCTAACTGTATGCGTTCCCACGGATGACACAGCACACTCTACTATGATAACTACTATGAACCACATTCAAACCGGGACAGCCGATGGATTGAATCACGGATGGCTGTTCCGCACTGGCATTTTGTCTACCGAGTATACGTCTCTATCCCACTTGATTGTGCCTCCGTGGAACGGCGCGGCTTGTGATCCGCCACCCTCCCACCATACGTACCCTACGTGCACCACCCCTTTCTCGTCCAATGACGTCGCTCACCTCCCACCCAACGTCCCCACCACTCTCACGCGAACATCTTGACTTCGTTCCACCCCTATATGCCTACTGCACTCTCGCTGACCCGCCTACTTTGCCGCACGTCAGTCCACGCAACGCCCGCAGCCCCTCAGACCCACCACCACCGTGCCTGCGACCCGCAACCTCGACTCTTCCCTCCTCCCCCCCACGGGCGGTTCACGACCACAATGCTTATCCTCAACTCCTCTTCTTACCGCCAACCCGGCCAATACCCTAATAAGATACTCGACATCCTCCACACGCACTCCTGACGTACTGTACACCAGATATTCTTAGATATGCCGTAACTATCTAACTCACATGCGACTCACTGCATCTAATAACTAAGTATCCCTCACGTCGCCATCTCTGATAGATCATCGCCTCCAATCGATGCCTACACGCTGCGGCTGAATCCCTCCTTCATACTACCCTTCACGCATGAGTTCCCACACCTTAGACCCTCTCATTAACTCGTCGATGCCACCACTCGCACCTATCGTCATATCCTTCTCCGCTATCACTCTATCGAGGCTACCTCTCCACCTCCGATATGCTCACCCCCTATGGCTTTATCTTCTCGCATCCCTAAAACTCGATCTCCTACACCTTCTCTGCCGACTCTATTGAGAATCCAAAGAATATACAGTGCCCTACCTCAATGCAGCCTTTCTATCTGTTAATGACCTCAATAACTCCTTTTAGTTGCTGTTATCATTCTCTGGGAATCGTTCCACGTCATAGTCAGAGACCTGCCGATCTCACAGCTTTGTCCGCCAGTCCCGCATTGACAGACTGGCTCTGCAGTACCGCTGCGCTCAATGACGTTGCCAATCCCCTTCGATGACCTATCACCAACAGATGCCTCCGTATGTACACAGCGCACACCTCCCTCTACGCAGACACCTCTAACCATCTACTCTGCACGCGGCTACTCTTGGCCACTTCTACTCGACGCCGCGCGCCAGACGGCTACCATGACACTGCCTAAGTCATACCAAGTTCCTACTGTCCTCTCTCAGAACACTCTGGAGCTGATACTCCTCGCCGCGGATACTATAGCATCGTCACTAATATCTAGACTACACACACTCAACCGTCACTCACGGGCCGAGCGCACTATGCTTACATGCAATCCATACTCATTCGCATCCGCCATGATCATCTTCAGTCCACATACGCCACCCATACGCTCCTGCTAACATTTGCCTTCCTCATACGGCGCACTCTACACTACAACAGTCAACACACACCTCAAGCACGAGCTCCTCCCTCAGCATCAGTCCCCCTATCCATCTCAATGCATCTCGAGTCACCACCCCGACTCCACTCCCCCACAATAGACCAGCCCGACCATTGACACCACTGACCGATTCAGTTCGTATCAACTACGTCCCCCTCGCCCTATCATTCCTATCAACTCCTTATAATCACTCTACAAAACGATCCCACTCCCTATAGACTGAAAATGTTCCCACTCCTCCATTATCTCTTCAACTAACCCGTACAACGCATTACGTATCGCATATCTACCAATCAACTACACAGCTCTCCCGTACTACCAGCACCTATGTCTGCTCCTGTGACGACTCTTCCCGTGTCCCTCACACTCTCCTCACGCGATACGTTGAGCCGCCCTCCGCTCCCTCTTCGCGCACCACTCCCTCGCAGGTTGCTCGCCTTAAACTCATTTCGCTAGATTTGGCCCCCTCGCCCACCACTACCTGCGCATTCGCGCTCCTCAGCGTTCACCTATCCGGTGCCCTAGTCAACTCAGCTAGCCTACGCAACCTCTCCATCTCACACTCTGATACGCTATCCTCTAACGCTCCACAATCCTACGCTCATATATTCACCACACACCACGCCTTCCTCTCCTCATATAGACGTAGACCAGAGCACCATCGTAACACTCTCGATCTCTCCGGTCTCCACCACGCGTCAACTGACACTGTCACTTGACAGTCACCATCGTCCAGTTCCGTCAGCCTGACTGTTCATAGCCATCCACATCAGAGGAGGCACACTCTCCGCATAGCGCTCCTCTCTACTGATTCTATCCAAATTTCCATATTCTCACTGACTCTAGCCATCGTAGCACTCCAACTCGCGCCGCGACTCTCGGCACACCCTTCCGCCTGCGTCGGAACCAGTATGCCTAACCACCCTCGCCTCAGCCAGTTCGCTCACATTCATCCTCCTCCCGCTACGAGCGACCACGCAGGCGACGAGCGACCTACGTCTGCTCACCGCTGCATATCCTCACTGGCGCCACTCCCTGGCTTACCTACTCCTGCTACTACTTTTCTAGCCCCTGCCCCTCGGCACCGGGTACGCCTACAAGCTATCTGTACGTGACTCGCATGCAGCCAGTCACGGAGTGATCATACTGCCACACCAGAATTTAACGTGATCGCCATTTAGGAACGCGAGAAGAGCGAGCCGCCCGGCTTAGGAAGATGACGGTACATAGTTCACGACATTATATAATATGGTACTAGGTACACCATACTTACGTCAGCATCGTTGATCCGCGACGTGATGCGGCATATGATAGTCTCAAATCACGTCCCCCACCACCCTTGCGAGTCCTAGATAATTCCCAACACACCCTAGCCTACTAGCGCGCGCACTCAGAACAGCATCGTCAGCTTGTAAATCATCAAAGAAATAATTCCAAGGTTCGGACTTGATGGCACCATGCACGCGATATCAACTCTATCCCTCTTACTACTGCTCATATTGCCTCCAACTCTATCAGACACGCACATCACGCGATAGCATAGACCCCAGGCCATCAATAGTACGATTCTCGCTACATATGACTATAAGCAATCCCATAATAAACCCATTATCACCATCGAAGTCCACTGATCTATCCACCTAAATATCTCTAATCCAGAGAGAGATATCCAATACAACCACACTCTTCTGATACGATAGTTTCAGCGTATACCATACTCACTCACTATCACACACGCCCATATCTATCCATCAAACCCACAATTACTAGCAACCTGAAACCTACAAAACAATTATGACATCACGTGTATAGATAGTGACTATACGCACATCAGTGTTCTCCTACACGACAACCTTGACCGACGTCAAAAACAACAATTACCACCACATATCATCACTAGACTAGCCCGCGCACATAACGCAAATCATCAACACACACATCAAGCCCAAACCGCCAACTTACACCACAAATAATGAATATATAAACGCATACGTACTGATGTACCAGCAAATCCCTCGTATTGGAAATCCCTCTACACAACATTGCTGCTGCCTATTCAACGTCTCTAGTTCTTGAATTGGCCCCGAATCTTTAGCCATTATATTGCAAATGCAGCGAGGATTCGAATTCGTGCCGCTTCGACCATGTTAATGGCTATTATATATTTTTTAGTATTTTCTGTGTTGTATTCTGGACTCACCTTGATAAGTGACTTGCGTCTGTATTCGATACCGATATTAATACTCTCCATGAATCGATATTTCCTCGATGATGATCAACCCCCGCGCCATACTATGATCATTATCATACCACCTTATTAACAGATTATCTAATATGTTAAACAATTCTTAAATCATCTAACTTGAAAACCCATTAGTGATCGCATAACTCCAACAGCATAGACGCTACTATCACTAACAATTGTAATGATAACAATTAACAATTTAATAACTAATAATCACATATAATAGCATATAACAAGTGTAACAGTAATTTAACAATAATAACAATAATAACGTTACAATAACATTAATAACAATAACAATAAATAATTAACAATAATAACTCATACAGATGTGATAACACCGATAATGCATAATAACAACAATATTTAGTAATTAAAATGGAGGACAGCAGAAAGGCGAAAGAAAAGAGCATACGCAGCAATAGAATTAGCGATAACACATGTAATCAGTTTAAGCATAGAGACAGAGTACAGCCTATGCAAATGCAGACGTCTATTCTCACACTCTCTTGTCAGTTTTATAAGCAATAGACAGTTGTATATATAAACACGAACAGGTTTCTAAACGTTATGTTCTGAGTGTGTTAATATTTACTAAGATCCAGTAACAGTTAGAAGGTGATTCGTATAAGAACATATTTCGTCTATTCTTAACACACTCTTGTCAGTTTTATAAGCGTAGACAGGTACATATAAACACGAACAGGTTTCATAACGTTATTTCCTGAGTATGAACATTTACTAAATTCCATTAACAGTTTATAAGATAATATGTAAAGACATATAGAACGATACATATTATTTCTAACACTTGGTAGTTTTATAAGCATAGACAGGTACTTATAAACACGAACAGGTTTCATAACGTTATGTTCTGAGTGTTAATATTTACCAAGATCCAGTAACAGTTTAGAAGGTGATTCGTATAAAGACATACATATTTCGTCTATTCTTAACACACTCTTGTCAGTTTAATAAGGCATAGACAGTTATATATAAACACGAACAGGTTTCATAACG
>NW_020871946.1:62683-67683 GCF_003789085.1 Penaeus vannamei
TATTTTTAGGGCTGTAGTTAGTAGCTATAGTGCATTATTTGTCTCAAATGGCTGGTCGTTTAATATTACGTTCTTGAAGGAAAAGGCGGGTGGCGTTATATTACGTTCTTGTAAGGAAGGGCGGATGACGTAATATTACGTTCTGGTAAAGAAGTGCGGGTAAAGTAATATTACGTCCTTGAAGGGAAGGCTGGATATCGTAAAATTACGTTCTTATGGAGAAGAGAGAATGACGTGATACTATATTCTTGTATGGAAGGGCGGCTAACGTACTATTACGTCTATAACGTAGGGAATGGAAAATAACGTTATATAATGTTCTCTTATCTCTCTCATGGGTAGAACCTACATCAAATTATGGGAAAATAAACACCCTTGCCCACTGCAGTTGTAACACGTACTTTTGATGCTGTGAAATAAGCGATAAAGCCCCCGACGTGTTAAGAATGAATGACAAGACATGCGATAGTGAAAACAATTTTGATACTGTGAAATAAGTGATAAAGCCCCCAACGTGTTAAGAATATGCGATAGTGAAAAGAAGATGCGCCGAGGTAGAGAAGTCCCTGATCAATTCAATTAACAGATCATCTCTAGTGAAGTGGAAGCAAAATAAAGTGAACAAAGAACTTGGAGTTGATTATGCAAAGTGCAACAGGCCGCTTGTTACAGTCGTTTCTTTAGCATTATTCGAAGTAACTTTAAGAGGATTGGAAAGTTCACAGTGTGGGTCGGCAAGAAGAGTATTATAAAAGACAGATGGAAGAAGGGAAAGAAGTGAAAGAAAAGATGAAAGAGATGAATAAGTGAAAGAGGTGAAAGGAAAGACTTTAAGAGGATTGGAAAGAAGATCACAGTGAGGGTCGACAAGAAGAGTATTATAAAAGACAGATGGAAGAAGGGAAAGAAAAGGAAGATGAAAGAGATGAATAAGTGAAAGAGGTGAAAGGAAAGATGAAAGAGATGAATAAGTGAAAGAGGTGAAAGGAAAGACATTAAGAGGATTGGAAAGAAGATCACAGTGTGGGTCGGCAAGAAGAGTATTATAAAAGACAGATGGAAGAAGAGGAAGAGGTGAAAGGAAAGATGAAAGAGATGAATAAGTGAAAGAGGTGAAAGGAAAGATGAAAGAGATGAATAAGTGAAAGAGGTGAAAGGAAAGACTTTAAGGGGATTGGAAAGTGTGGGTCGGCAAGAAGAGTATTATAAAAGACAGATGGAAGAAGAGGAATAGGTGAAAGCAAAGATAAAAGAGATGAATAAGTGAAAGAGGTGAAAGGAAAGACTTTAAGAGGATTGGAAAGTTCACAGTGTGGGTCGGCAAGATGAGTATTATAAAAGACAGATGGAAGAAGAGGAATAGGTGAAAGGAAAGATGAAAGAGATGAATAAGTGAATGATGAAAGAGGAAAGAGGTGAAAGGAAAGATGAAAGAGATGAATAAGTGAAAGAGGTGAAAGGAAAGACTTTAAGAGGATTGGAAGAAGATCACAGTGTGGGTCGGCAAGAAGAGTATTATAAAAGACAGATGGAAGAAGGGAAATAAGTGAAAGGAAAGATGAAAGAGATGAATAAGTGAAAGAGGTGAAAGGAAAGATGAAAGAGATGAATAAGTGAAAGAGGTGAAAGGAAAGATGAAAGAGATGAATAAGTGAAAGACTTTAAGGGGATTGGAAAGAAGTTCACAGTGTGGGTCGAGAAGAGGAGTATTATAAAAGACAGATGGAAGAAGAGGAAGAGGTGAAAGGAAAGATGAAAGAGATGAATAAGTGAAAGAGGTGAAAAGAAAGACTTTAAGGGGATTGGAAGAAGTTCACAGTGTGGGTCGAGAAGAAGAGTATTATAAAAGACAGATGGAAGAAGGGAAAGAAGTGAAAGAAAAGATGGAAGAAGAGAAAGAAGTGAAAGAGGTGAATTGAAGATATAAAGATGGAATAAGAAAAACAAGTGAAAGAAAGGTGAAAGAGATAAAACAAGTGAGAGGTGTATTGAAGATGTAAAGATGGAAGAAGGATAAGAAGGGAAAGAAGTGAAAGAAAAGATGGAAGAAGAGAAAGAAGTGAAAGAAGTGAATTGAAGACGTAAGGATAGAGTTAGAAAAACAAGTGAAAAAGGTGAAAGAAAGGTGAAGGAGATAAAACAAGTGAGAGGTGAATTGAAGATGTAAAGATGGAAGAAGGATAAGAAGGGAAAGAAGTGAAAGGAAAGATGAAAGAGATGAATAAGTGAAAGAGGTGAAAGGAAAGACATTAAGAGGATTGGAAAGTTCACAGTGTGGGTCGACAAGAAGAGTATTATAAAAGACAGATAGAAGAAGAGAAAGAAGTGAAAGAAAAGATGGAAGAAGAGAAAGAAGTGAAAGAGGTGAATTGAAGATGTAAAGATAGAATAAGAAAAACAAGTGAAAGAAAGGTGAAAGAGATAAAACAAGTGAGAGGTGAATTGAAGATGTAAAGATGGAAGAAGAGAAAGTAGGGAAAGAGGTGGAATGGAGATGTAAAGATGGAAGAAGAGAAAAAAAAAGAAAGGAAAGAGGTGAAATGGAGATGTAAAGATGGAATAAGGGAAAGAAGTGAAAGATATGAAAGAAAGATGAAAGAGATGAATAAGTGAAAGAGGTGAATTAAAGATCTAAAGATAGAATAAGAAAAACAAGTGAAAAGGGTGAAAGAAAAAGATAAAACAAGTGAGAGGTGAACTGATGTAAAGATGGAAGAAGAGAAAGAAGGGAAAGAGGTGAATGGAGATGTAAAGATAGAATAAGAAAGACAAATGAAAAGGGTGAAAGAAAGGCGAAAAAGATAAAACAAGTGAGAGGTGAAATGGAGATGTAAAGATGGAAGAAGGATAAGAAATGAAAGAAGTGAAAGGAAAGATGAAAGAAATGAATAAGTGAAAGAGGTGAATTGAAGATGTAAAGATAGAATAAGAAAAACAAGTGAAAAGAGTGAAAGAAAGGCGAAAAAGATAAAACAATTGAGAGGTGAATTGATGTAAAGATGGAAGAAGAGAAAGAGGTGAAATAGAGATGTGAAGAAGGAATAAGGGAAAGAAGTGAAAGATATGAAACAAGTGAAAGAGGTGAATTGATGCAGTAAAGATGGAATAAGGGAAAGATGAAGATGTAAAGATGGAATAAGGGAAAGAAGTGAAAGATATGAAAGAAAGATGAAAGAATGAAAAAAGTGAAAGAGATTAATTGAAGATGAAAAGACACCACTCCCGTTCTCATTATAATAATTATTGTTATTATTATCACTATTATTTTCACTGATCATCTTCTTTATTTCCATCCTCATCCTCATCAGCATCGCTTTTATTATCATTGTTTTTATCGCCAGTATAAACAATACTATTGTTACAATACTTAAGACGTTTTAAGCAGGGAAAGTTCTTGCCTGAAATCTCAAGCCTTTTTCTTGCTTTCTCAAGCGACCTCCGTAGATGGCTAGACTTGCGCTTGCTAAGTCAAGCGGTGTACCGTTACCATGGCAACAGCGTCGGTCGCGTACCGTACTGGTCACAATCCTCCGAATGCGGGCTTTGGCCAGGAACTCCGCTTAATATCTTATCGGATAAATAATTTTTTCACGGTATCTGATTCTGTAATTTTCTTGAAATCGTATTCAAAGAAATTAAAATTAACTGAAAATGAAAGGAGATAATGGAGATTATGGGAATAAAAAGTGTTTTACTTATAAATCGTAAATCATTATGAGACGAACAATTTACTGTTAAACTCCTCGTATATCTAAATCGAGAATATATCTGCTATTTTATGAAATAAAGAATATTTCAAGTGAAAAAAAATCTGAGAAATTCTAGCACCATTCTTCTGTTGATATTGTATCCGATGATTTGTTATATTTAACCTCAAAGTCGGATATATGGGAATGGGTAGGCCTATATTTTAATTGAGGGATGTTCATTTGTTTTGATAACGCGTCAGAGTGTAAGGGTTGTCCATCGGAAGTGTGTGTCACTGTATTAGAGGCACTTTATATGAATATAAGAGAAATTATTGCGCTTTGTTAAGATGTTTGTGTAGATTTAGCTTGTCAGTTGTTTTGAAATGCGCGCTCAAACTGTTACCAACCGCCAATGGAATAAACTCCATTCTCGATTTATGCATTAGTTACTTCTTTCCGAGATTGTTGGTGGGAATACTTGTCTATTGCTTTTAAAACCCGAGTATGTATATGCTGTGTGTTATTTTGACATTTCTATGTTCTCCAAGGACTGTTATGATTTGCATTTTATAGAAAGACACTTCGCATGAATTCTTGCTCAATCGCTCCCCTGCTTAAAACGCTTTTAATGTTTCCTCTATTAAGGTTAATAACCTCAAGACTTAGCGTAACTCTATAAAATGAATAATTTAGACGTAAATAATTCTGCGGGTGAATGGGAATTTTGTATGAGCACATTTTATTATAGTGAGAGAGAAAGAGAGAGAGAGAGAGAGAGAGAGAGAGAGAGAGAGAGAGAGAGAGAGAGAGAGAGAGAGAGAGAGAGAGAGAGAGAGAGAGAGAGAGAGAGAGAGAGAGAGAGAGAGAGAGAGAGAGAGAGAGAGAGAGAGAGAGAGATATGCGCGGGCACTTTTTCATTTATAATTGCATATCATAACCTCAAATCACAACACCCTCATTAGCGCAGGATCGGAACTATTATTCGGCGATGGCTGTTGACGAAATAACGATGCGGTTCGTGATGAAATTGGGCTGTTTGCGAAAGAGAAGACTGATAACATGACCCCTTTTCCAGATAAATATCTTGTTAAGCTACCGAACTACGGAATTAGGCTAACGACACTTCAGATGATGTGCTTGTTAGATGCGATTCCACATAGCGATATCCTGTCGAGCCTTTCAAAAGCTACTCAAAGACCAGACATTTCTCCGCGTGTTCGTATCGCTGCCTCAAGTGTGATGCAACACTAAACGGAAATGCTATACTCTATTCTGTCCCAATAAAAAGTCTCGGAGGGCTTTCAGTGTCAA
>NW_020871946.1:80183-82683 GCF_003789085.1 Penaeus vannamei
TGTACTTATAACTTTTCATGTGTGTCTCCCGGTCGTCTGTAGAGACTATAGTATTAGTCGCGTGTGAAGGTGAGAGGAGGAGGAAGAGGAGAAGGAGTAGGAGGAGGAAGAAGAGTAGGAGGAAGAGGAGGAGGAGGAGGAGAAGGGGAGGGGAGGAGTCCTTTTGTCCTTATTTAGAGGGACATAAACTTTAAAGCCTTTACCCAGATTTATTAAATACAAGGAAAAAAAAAAAAAAAAAAAAAATTCCAGGCTTAATATTTCATCGATACATTCTCTTAAATAAATAGAATGGAGGCATAAGAGGCCGAATTAATGACCCAGAAAGACAGCAATAATAAAAAATAATAACAAATTAATAAAAGAAGGACTTTCAAAGTTCAAAATTTCAAAACAATTTTCAAAATTCTAAATCCACAGGAAATGGAGATATTTTCAGTGTTCAATATCCGCAAGAACGACGAATATTTTTTTCACTGTTCAATGTTCAGAAACATTTACACTGCTCAAAATGCTTAAGAAACATTATCACTGTTTAATATTCATAAGTAACATTTTCGCCGTGCAAAATACATAAAAATGGCAATTATTAAACAAAAATCGATGTTTAATGTCCACTAACTCAAAGAAGAAGATGAAGGGAAGGAAGAAGAAGAAGAAGAAAAAAAAAAAAATTATCGAGCAATGACGTTCAGTATCTACTAACTCAAAGAAGAGAAAAAAAGAAAAAGAAAAAAAGAAAAGGAAAAGAAGCAGAAAAACGAAAAACGAAAAAAAAGAAAGAAAAAAACTTTTTTGGACTCCACAAGACAAATGAAAGACACTTCCATTCTGACTCCTCAAGTTTCTCGAGCTTTCCTTCTTCCCTTTCAATTACTTCCATTACTTTCTAAAGGTAAACTTTCTCAACAATAACTTTCTTGAACTTGCTTGTGACAGAGTAATAGCTAGGGACAAATTAATCATTGTCAAAGGGTTATCTATTCTGCACATATACATTTAATATTCCTTAGGCACCAGTTCCATTATATAATAAAATTGATCCACAGAACAAAAAGCCTCTGATAAAATATTAGATATAAAGGAAACCTATACAAATGTCATTTTAAAATAAAGAAAAATATACCTTTTTCATATTACAATTATTATCATTTTAGCTATTATTAGGGTTATTATCATGGTCATTATTATCATCATTGTTGTTATTATCATGGCCATCATTATCATCATTGCTGTTATCAACAGGGTTATTATTCATGGCCATTATTATTATGTGTTGTTATTATCATTGAAACGATAATCATTATCATTAAAGTAATGCTAGAATTAAGAATACAAATAAGGGAAGTAGCAACATCACCAGCACCTCCGGGAACATATGACACATAGATGGCTCCACAAGTGTTCTGCCACCAAGGAGTCTATTAATAGCTCTACCTGACCTCTCCTGATTTAATTTTCCTTGACTTTTTGTCTGTTTTTTTTCCAATTACATTACTATCGATACTATTATCCTCTTTGTTGATAAAAGGATTATTAATGTGCTATTAACGATGCTTATTCCAATTAAGGAAATTATAAATGACATTTCCTAAAATCAAAGAAAAGGGTAAACAGGAGATATATGTACGGACAGCAAGTGGAGCCATCTATGTGTAGAAAAATTAATAAAAGAAAGTCAAAGGGTAAACAGGAGATAATTAATAAAAAGTCAAAGCGTAAACAGGAGATAATTGATAAAATAAAGTCAAAGGGTAAACAGGAGATACATGTACAGACAGCAAGTGCCATCTATGTGTAGAAAAATCAATAAAAAAAGTCAAAGGGTAAAACAGAGAATATAATACGGACGGCAAGTGAGCCATCTATGTGTAGAAAAATTAATAAGAGAAAGTCAAAGGGTAAACAGGAGATATATGTACGGACAACAAGTGGAGCCATCTATGAGTAGAAAAATTAATAAAAGAAAGTCAAAGGGTAAACAGGAGATAATTAATAAAATAAAGTCAAAGGGTAAACAGGAGATATATGCACGAACAGCAAGTGGAGCCATCTATGTGTAGAAAAATTAATAAAAGAAAGTCAAAGGGTAAACAAGAGATAATTAATAAAATAAAGTCAAAGGGTAAACAGGAGATATATGTACGGACAGCAAGTGGAGCCATCTATGTGTAGAAAAATTAATCAAATAAAGTCAAAGGGTAAACAGGAGATAATTAATAAAATAAAGTCAAAGGGTAAACAGGAGATAATTAATAAAATAAAGTCAAAGGGTAAACAGGAGATATATGCACGAACAGCAAGTGGAGCCATCTATGTGTAGAAAAATTAATAAAAGAAAGTCAAAGGGTAAACAGGAGATAATTAATAAAATAAAGTCAAAGGGTAAACAGGAGATAATTAATAAAATAAAGTCAAAGGGTAAACAGGAGATATATGTACGGACAGCAAGTGGAGCCATCTATGTGTAGAAAAATTAATAAGAGAAACTCACAGTGGA
>NW_020871946.1:85183-95183 GCF_003789085.1 Penaeus vannamei
GGCGTCTAAATCAGATGTTTGGCGTCTAAACCAGATGTTTGGCGTCTAAACCAGATGTTTGGCGTCTAAACCAGATGTGGCGTCTAAACCAGATAAACAGCGTCTTTGGCGTCTAAACCCAGATGTTTGGGCGTCTAAACCAGATGTTTGGCGTCTCCAGATGTTTGGCGTCTAAACCAGATTGTTTGGCGTCTAAACCAGATCGTCTAAAACCGGTTTGGCGTCTAAACCAGATGTTTGGGCGTCTAAACCAGTGTTTTTGGCGTCTAAACCACACATGTTATTGGAGTCTTAAATCAAGATGTTGCGGGTCTAAACAGATGATTTTTAGGCCTGATCTAAAACCACGGTTTAGGCCGTCAAAAACCCAGGTGTATATTTGGCGTTCGGCGTACAAAAAATACCAGATTGTTTGGCGTTAATACCCAAATATACCATGGAGGAAGCTTTACATATTAATTCCTTACATAAATTTTAACTAGTAGCTGATATATAATAATCAAATATTTATTTATTCATTGATATTACTAAATTTCACAGTATTAGCATTATTATATATTATTATACATGTTATATAATTATTATCATTCATTATAATATATTTAATTTGCTGACCTCAATATGAGAGATATAAGACAACACTTTTAAAAGGAAACTGATCGCCATTCGATACAATTACGATAATTTTTAATACTTTACTTTTTATAATAATAAAAAATTATAGTATTGATTATCGATGACTTTTAATGCAACGATTGTAGTACATGACGTTAATTAAAAGTATACAGATATACAATAAAGAGATATGAAAAAAGACATAGAAACTATAGATACATCAGATACGATAGAAAAGATGATAATAGAATTAACATGATATAATATAGAAACTGACTAAGAACCTCGATGCTATGTCGATCATACCCAGATGTTTGGCTTCTAAAAGTGTGATTTGGCGCTCTAAATCAGATTTGTTGGCGTCTAAAACCAAGATGTTGGCCGCCTAAAACCAGATGTTTGGTCTAAACGCAGATGTTTGGCGTATCATAACACCAGATGTTTGCGCTTGTTAAATCAGGTGTTTAGGCGTCTAAAACCAGGGATTAGGCGTTTACTAAACACAGAATAGTTTTTGCGATCTAACCAGAATAGATTGGGCGTACTAAACAGAATGTTTAGAGCTTCTTAACCAGAGTTGGGACGGTATAAACACAGACTTGTTGGCGTTTTTATTTATTTTAAAAACCAAGATGGTTTGGCGATACCATAAACCAGATGTTATGGCGTCTAAAACAGATGTAATTGCGTTCTAAAGACAGGTGTAATTGCAGTCTAAACCAATGATATTGGACGTCTAAATCAATGTTTGGTCTAACCAGAGTTTGCGTCTAACCAGATGTTTGCAGTCAAACCAGTGATTTGGCAGTCGGCGTTCTAAAAACCCCAGTGCATATTGAGCGTTAAACCAAGATGGTTTTGGCGTCTAAACCCAGATGTTTGGCGTCTAAACCAGATGGTTTTTGGCGTCCTAGAAACCAGATGTTTGGCGTCTAAACCAGATGTTTGGCGTCTAAACCAGATGTTTGGCGGATGTTTGGCGTCTAAACCAGATGTTTGGCGTCTAAACCAGATTTTTGTTTTTTTGGGCGGTCTAAACCCAGATGTTTTGGCGTCTAAACCAGATGTTGGCGTTAAACCAGATGTTTGGCGATGTTTGGCGTCTAAACCAGATGTTTTGGCGTCTAACCAGTGTTTGGCGTCTAAACCAGATGTTTGGCGTCTAAACCAGATGTTGGCGTCTAAACCAGATGTTTGGCGTCTAAACAGATGTTGGCGTCTAAACCACGTCTAAACAGATGTTTGGCATCTAAATCAGATGTTGTTGAAACAGATGTTTGGCGTCTAAACCAGATGTTTGGCGTCTAGATGTTTGGCGTCTAAACAGATGTTTGGGTCTAAAGTGTTTGGCGTCTAAACCAGATGTTTGTTGGGCTCTAACCAGATGTTTGGCATCTAAATCAAGATGTTTGGCGTCCTCTAAACCAGATGTTGGGGTCTAAACCAGATGTTTGGCGTCTAAACAGTTGTTTGGCGTCTAAACCAGATGTTTGGCGCTAGATTTTTGTCTAAACCAGAAGAATGTTTGGCGTCTAAACCAGATGTGGCGTCTATATCCGAGAATGTTGCGATCGAAACAGATGTTTGGCATCTAAACCAGATGTTTGGCGTCTAAACCAGATGTTTGGCGTCTAAACCAGATGTTTGGCGTCTAAACCAGATGTTTGGCGTCTAAACCATGATTTCCAAGATGATGAAAAAGATGCAGTGGGTATGAAACTGGTGGGGGTTTACGACACTTAAATGATGTGCATTAGAGGTGCTTAACTTACCGAGTGTCGTGTGTCGTGAATCCTAAAACGACGAATCTTGCTAGCAACGTATTCTAATTAGGGAAAGAGAGACGATGATGATGATGATGCAACAGAGCTTTTATACTCGTACAAACTTAATTCCCTTGCAGTTTCCACGTGTTAACCACTGATTTTTCAACATGAATACAAAACCCTTTTATAAATACAGAATCTAGGTTCTGAAGATGATTTCTCAATATTAAAGGCATAAATTACATAGACATTTGTAAAGAAACACCCTACCGGCAGATTTTATCCTGCTAATGAATCTATATACAAGAGAAGTGTAACATTTTTTGACACTGATAAAACACTCTTGCAAACACTTATTGAAATATTATCTTTCTAATTGCTGACTGAGTTCCTCAAACTTATCATAGCCAACATATAGGTGCCAGTTAATATATTTCCACTGGAGTTAAGTGTCTCGTGTAATCTTAGGAAAGAATTCAGCACATTATATTTATGATCAGAAAGCACAAAGATGTTGCAGGTGAAGATCTATACCTGAATGTACTTATAATTCTCTTTACATAGAACGTATATTTAGCACTTAGCAAAAAAAAAAAAAAAAAAAAAAAAAAAAAAAAAAAAAAAAAAAAAAGATGCGCAGTAGAATGAGCCTGATACTATCGAAATGATTAATAATAAGGAAAATTGATAGATTTGATTCGAATAAAGATTCAATCAGAACAGTTCAATTCCATCCCGGCATGATGTTGTTTTACACACACCACACACAAACAACACATGCACACACATACACACAACACAACACATACATATATATATTATATTATATATTATATATATATATATATTAATTATATATTATATATATATATAGTACACATTTTTTTCTTCATTTAAATCAATTGCTTAAGTCAGTTCATAAGGATATCTAACGCCTTTTCTTACAACTCAGACGATACGTAATGAAATTTTAAGAAAAGATGATGCACTGAAATCATGGAACCTTCTGGTTTAAACACGAATATCTCGTTATTGTCGAGAAATAATATGTGAAAGTGCTTTTCGGAGACTAAGCTTTCACGCCATTATGTTGTTTTAAAATGATTAATATAAGGAAAATTGATAAGAATTTGATTCGAATAAAGATTCATTCGAAACAGTTCAATTCCATCCGGCCATGATGTTGTTTTACACACACACACACACAAATAACAACACACATGCACACACACACACACACACACACACACACCAACACACACACACACACACACACACACACACACACACACATATATATATTATATATATATATATATATATATATATATATATACATACATTTTTTTCTTCATTTAAATCAATTGCTAAGTAATCGTCAGTAAGGATAAGGATATAAAACCGCCTTTCTTACAACTAAGACACACGATACGCAATGAAATTCTAAAGAAAGATGATACACTGAAATCAGGAAACCTTCTGTTGTACACACGAAATCAGTCTCAAATTACGTAAAGACCGTAAAAGGGGGCCGAACACAACATTACTGATATTGAATGAGAAATAAAGGGCGTACTTGGTGAGGAAGACTTAAGAACTATTAGCATCAGTAAGAAGAGGTCCGCAAGAAAAAAAGTCTTTTGTCTATTGTTTTGTATTTTTTATTTATTTTTTTTTTTTTATTTTTTTTTTAAGGCGCTCCAGTTAGAGTTATAGGTCAAAAACGGTCACATGGATAAAAAAAAAAAAAAAAAATATAGTCAGGATGTTGTCTAGAGAACCTAGTTAAGAGTTAAGCAAGATTCACTTTTAACGAGAGGCATTTTAAACATTGTAATTGGTGCGACCTAAGCCTGTGTCTATTTATATGTACATTGTACATGCACACACTCACACACACACACACACACACATACATATATATATATATATATATATATATATATATATATATTATATTATATATATATATATATAAGTGTATGTGCGTGTGTGTGTGTAATGTATGTATGTATGTAGGTGTGTGTGTGTGTCTGTGTGTGTGTGTGTAATATATGTATGTATGTATGTATTTATGTGTGTGTATGTGTGTGTGTGTAATATATGTATGTATGTATTTATGTGTGTGTGCGTGTGCGTGCGTCCCTGCTTATATATACGTATATTTGCAACATCCTTTGGCCAGATGAATGCAGATTTTGCAAACCATATTGTGCATCGAAAGAGCTCTTAATCCTTTACTAATCCCAACCCACTTATGAACGACCTACCCCCCCAACCAACCCCCCCCCCCACCCCAATGGATTAGCCAATCCCAACGTCTCCCTCGTAGCCTGTGGGCGGAGTCAAGAACACGTAGAACATCTACCCAGAATGGAGAACATGGAGAACATCTACCCAGAATTATGAACCAGAGAACATCTACCGAGAACTGAGAACATGAAATCTACCGAGAACTGAGAACATGAACATCGACCGATAACTAAGAACACGGAAGAACATCTACCGAGAACTAAGAACACGGAGAACATCGACCGAGAACTAAGAACACGGAAAAACATCTACCCAGAATGTAGAACACGGAGAACATCTACCGAGAACTGAGCATGAACATCAACGAGAAACTAAGAACACGGAGAACATCTACCCAGAATGTAGAACACGGAGAACATCTACCGAGAACTGAGAACACGGAGAACATCTACCGAGAACTGAGAACATGAACATCTACCCAGAATGTAGAACACGGAGAACATCTACCCAGAATGTAGAACACGGAGAACATCTACCCAGAACTGAGAACACGGAGAACATCACCAGAACTGAGAACACGGAGAACAGAATGTAGAACACGGAGAACATCTACCGAGAACTGAGAACATAACATCTACCAGAATGTAGAACACGGAGAACATCTACCCAGAATGTAGAACACGGAGAACATCAACCCAGAACTCTACCGAGAACTGAGAACACATAAACATCTACCCAGAATGTAGAACACGGAGAACATCTACCCAGAATGTAGAACACGGAGAACATCTACCCAGAACTGAGAACACGGAGAACATCTACCCAGAATGTAGAACACGGAGAACTAAGAACATGAACATCAACCGAGAACTGAGAACACGGAGAACATCTACCCAGAATGTAGAGGAGAAACATCTACCGAGAACTGAGAAATAAAACATCTACCAGAATGTTAGAACACGGAAACATCTACCTAGAACAGACATGAACATCAACCGAGAACTGAGAACATAACATAAGACTGAGAACACGCATCTACCCAGAATGTTAGAACACGGAGAACATCTACCCAGAACCGCATTAACAGGAAAGCTTCATCGGAGTTACCGGCCTAACTAAGTAGGCCATCTCTCCGCTAACGACATAACCTGCTTGTTAGAGGAACGATAATCATATTCCATAACTGGGTCGTTTCCGTAATCTATCAGTCACGTGTTCGGAAATGGGAATTGGTTGTAGATAAGGAGAAGAAGGGGGGGGGGGTAATTGAAGGGGTTGTGGGCGTCGTGTGTGAAAGGGAGAGGGAGGTTTGTACTTCGTGTGTGTGATTGGGTGTGTGTGTGTATGGTTGTGAATGTGTGTGTGATTTTATCCGTGTGGTTATATGAATGTGTGTATGTGTGTGTGTTTGTGTGTGTGTATGTGTGTGTGTATTTGTGTATGTGTTATGCGTGTGATTATATGAATGTGTATGTGTTATGCGTGTGATTATATGAATGTATGTGCATGTGTTTGTTGTGTAATGTGTGTATTTGTGTATGTGTTATGCGTGTGATTATACGAATGCGTGTATGTGTGTTTTGCGTGTGTGTGTGTATGTGTGTATTTGTGTATGTGTTATGCGTGTGATTGTATGAAAGTGTGTATGTGTGGTTTTTGTGTGTGTGTATGTGTGTATTTGTGTATGGTGTTATGCTTGTGATTATATGAATGTGTGTATGTGTATGTGTTTGTGTGTGTGTATGTGTGTATTTGTGTATGTGTTATGCGTGTGATTATATGAATGTGTGTTGTGTTTTGCATGTGTTTGTGTGTAGTATGTGTATTTGTGTATGTGTTATGCGTGTGATTATATGAATGTGTGTATGTGTGTTTTGTATGTGTTGTGTGTATGTATGTGTGTATTTGTCTATGTGTTATGCGTGTGATTATATGAATGTGTGTATGTGTGTTTGTATGTGTGTGTGTATGTATTTGTGTATTTGTGTATGTGTGTGTGTGTAAGAGCCGGGTGATGGCCCTACAAGAGTATGGTAGATGGCGAGCTTAGATGTCTTGACTCCTTTATTGAATAAGATGTTGGAGTGCGGCAACTCCTTGGAGCGAGGTGCTGCTCCTTGGCTCCCCGCAAGGAGTCTGCGTCATCTATACAGTGGTCTCAAGATCGCTCCAAGTCACGTTGTTAGCATGTGACAGCCGGTGACGGAAAGCTTATATATATTTATATACACATAGCTCTTGCGGAAGAGATAGACAACACCAAATTGGAATGTCTGGTGTGGCAAGAAGAGAGGAATGAACAGGGGAAGCAATGGTCAGGCGTATATGTGTGTAGTATATGTAATGTGTGAAGATACGTATGTGACAAACATGTAAGACTGTATAAATATGTAGAGTATAGTAATAAGATATAGATATAGCTGGGTTACAGGTGTGTGTGTGTGTGTGTGTGTGTGTGTGTGTGTGTGTGTGTGTGTGTGTGTGTGTGTGTGTGTGTGTATGTGTGTGGTGTGGTGTATGATGAGCCTACATGTGTGTGACGCGATCTTCCAGACAGATTACCAAGAATTATTTTGCATTTACATTTGCTTCTGCATATATTATTCGGGATAATGTGCATGCGATCGTGTATTTAGCACCCCGGTCTTACATTACAATCCTGTTCTTAGTAGATAACTTAAAAGACCCCAATTAGCAAATGACTTGATTAAGCCCCTCTTCAACAGCTGTCAGGTTGTTTTTCCTTTCCGCACAATTGAGATGCCGGAGGGGTTGCCAGGTACCAATTATAGGGATTCAGAGAGGAAGGTGATGGTGTTATTGTTATTCAGGAAATTGAAAGGTATTCTATATGGGGGTGAATTTCTTTTTCTATCGACTTTCTGATAAGATAAGATATGCGCACACACACGCACGCACGCACGCACACACACACACACACACACACACACACACACACACACACACACACACACCACACACACACACACACACACACACACACACACCACACACACACATACACACACACACACACACACACACACACACACATATACACACACATACACATATGTATTTATATACACGTATATGGTATATAATCACCCCAAACTATCGAGCTCTATTATTCTAATCTTTTTTATTCTAAATCTTACTCTTTTATTCTAATCTTACTAAGTAGCGTTTGAATTTGTAAATCTTATAAAAACAGTTCTTTTAGTTAAATTAACTTTCAATGCCACGCGGTCATTATAATCATTCCTTTATTCTTCTCTCCAAATGCGACTGGGGAATCGGACGACGTCAGAGCTTGTTCGAGTTGCCAGATATTATTTTTTTTGTATTTTTGTACGGAATATGAAAAATTAATGAGATTTTTTTCAGTGCGTGGTAGGCGGTGGGGGGGGGGGCGTTATGATCATTCTAAACAAATTAAAATGATCTCAGAGGCTTCTCATAATATTCGCCTTATGCGGATAATGGACCGGCAATCTAATTAAAACGCTGCAATTCCAGTTATGAGCATTGGCCATATATACGAGTATTGGTATGGGTTCGGATGATGAAATGATCATGGTACAAAAATATCCAACATTTACACACACACACACACACACACACACACACACACACACACACACACACATATATATATATTTATACATATATATGTATGTATGAATATATAAGTACACAAACGCACACACACACACACATTCAATATATATATATATATATATATATATATATATATATATATATATATATATACACACACACACACACACATATATATATGAGACAAACAAACAGCAAAATATAACAATAAACTACCATTCCTCTACAAACAACCAACTTCCAAACCGTAACCAGACACACGTAACAACTGCATCACCCTCCCCCCCCCATCCCCCCCCACCCCGCACGATCCCATTGTTTTCCTTCGACATTTCTGAAGCTGAGGGATCCAGCGGCATCTGGTCCCGAGGCGGTGATGCTGCTTCCGGGAGGAGACACGGTCGAAGACGGAGAGAGTCGACGGAGGCTTGCGGAAAGGGGGGTGCGGGGTGGAGGGGTGGAGTGTGGGGGTGGAGGAGGGGGTGGGGGTGGGGGAGGGTGGGGGTGGAGGGGAGGGTAGATGTATGGATAGGTTCGGGAGACACGGTCAAAGACGAAGAGTCGACGAAAGCTTGCGGAAGGGGGGTGCGGGGTGGAGGGGTGAGGAGGGTGGGGTGGGGTGGGTGGAGGGAGGGAGAGGGTAGATGTATGGATTGGTATGTGCCTTGCGGAATGGGGTGCGGGTAGAGGGGGGGTGGGGAGGGTGGACGGGGAGGGTAGATGTATGGATAGGTATGTGCATTTCAACACACAGGCAGGCACTCAGAGACTCAGATAAACACACGAACACGAACACCTACACAAATATAGTTTTATGTGTGTGTGTTAGTGTGTTTGTATGGGTGTGTGTATTTGTACACACACACACAAACACACACACACACACACACACACACACACACACACAACCACACACACACCACACACAACACACACACACACATATATATATATATATACATATATAATATATACATATATATATATATATATATATATTTATATATATATAGATAGATAGATAGATAGATAGATAGATAGATATAGATATATGCATATATATATGCGTGTGTATGTGTGCATGTGTGTGTGTGTTCGTGTGTAAGTATATAACTTTTTTTTCTTAAATATTGCTAATCACATGATGATACTTATTGGAGTTTATAACATAATGATAACTGTAATGATAATGATAAGGATATTGATAATGAATACCATGATGATGATAATAGCAGTGCTAATAATCGTAATAATCATAATGATGATAGAAATGTTATAAAAGGTTATCTCGCTAGTAAGAGCGACAAAATTGACAATCTAAAATAACACTAATAATAACGAAAAAAGTTATCATATAAATAATAATAATAATAAAGAAGTAACAATAATGATAATGACAATAATGAAAACAATAAGAAATATGATAATAATGACAGTAATAGTAACAATCATAATGACAATCAATAATAATAATAATAATAATAATAATAATAATAATGATAATAATGATAAACAATAAGGATAAGAATTAACTTGAAGATGACAATACTTATCATAATGATAATGTTGATGATAATAATAATGATGATAATGATAAAAATTATAATAATAGTATTTGTAACAACAATAATGATGATAATGATATTACTACTCATACTAATACTACTACTACTACTACTACTCATAATGATGATAATAGCAAATGATAGTAACAATGATAAAAAAATACTATAATAATAACAATG
>NW_020871946.1:100183-102683 GCF_003789085.1 Penaeus vannamei
ATTGATCGTTGAAATAACGGTGAATTATTAAGAGTGGGGAAGGAAAAGGAAGGGGAGGAGCAATGAATAGGGGGAAGGTAGATCTTTAATGAGGAAGGATAGAGCTGGAGAGAGAGATGCGGAGTCGGATAAGTAGTGAGATAAGACGAGAATGAGACTAGAGTGAGAGTAAGTCAGGTAAGGCGTGATGGAGGGGATGGATCACATAGAAAAGAAAGAAGGGACGTTATATCAGCCGCTTACGACAGCTAAGGTCACTGAGTATCTATCCAGTAAGGAGGAATGAATACAATACCATTCACAGGATAATAGAATGAAGAGTAAAAGTAAAATAACGAATATTCTAATAAAAATAAACGAAAGCGTAAAATAAAAAGTAATGTTCGAGTAAGTAGCAAGATAAAGATGAAGTATAAAGGAAAAAGAGTATAAGTTGCATGGTAAGACTCAAAACACAAGGAGAGACGGGAAGGGGTGGTGGGCGGAGAGAGAGGTAGGGGTTCTCCAGATAGCGAAGGAGCCTTAGGAGAGCGAGAGAAATGCTGCTATGCTTTATTTTCTATTCTTACGTTCTTCTTCAAGATATTCCCATGGCAATCTCGAAGGACTCTACCTTCATGCTCTCCGTAGCGTAACTTCTTCTCTCTCTACACAGCCTGCATATGTCTGTCACTTTCTTTCTCATCTTCTCTCCAGAAAATATTCTTGCTACTCTCCATGCTCTCCTCGCTGTCTCAGGTCTCAATCCCTCTTAATTGTTTTCTTCTCTTTCTCTTTTCTTTTTCTCTCTTCTTCCTTTTCTTTCTTGTTTTTATGTCATTTCATTTTCCAGAATAACTGTATGATACTCTTCTCGTCGTTCTCATCGTTGGCATCACTTTCATTTTCTTCCTCTTCTCCTCTTTCTCTTCTCTTCTCTCCCTTTTCTATTCTCTTCTCTACCTTTTTTTGAACTCATTTCGATATCTTCATTTTCCTCCACACATATACTCATGTTAACTACGTTGCTTTAGGATCTTTAATTGTTTTTTTCTTTCTCTCTTCTCTTTTCTCTTATTTCCTTCTTTTTTTAATCTATCTTTTTTCTCTCTCTTCGTCTCATCTCTTCTTCCCATCTCTTTCTCTCACTCTACATCACTCTCTGTCTCTATGTACTACTCTCGTGTTGAGGAATTTTAATTCTTTTTCTTCTCTTTTCTCTCTGTTTTTTTTCTCTCTCTTTCTTCTTTCTTTTCTTGTGTTTTTGATTCCCACAATCTTTTTCCTCAGAAAATGTATTCGTTCATCTCTCTCTCTCTCGCTTCGTAGGTATACTCTTCTTCTCTCTCTCTTCTTCTTCTTCTCTCTCTCTCTCTCTTTTTTTTCTACCCTTCTCTTTCCTTTTCTCTTCTCTTTTACTTTTCTTTCTTCCCTGTTCTTTGCATTCCCACTTTTCCTCATTCATACAATTCGTCATCTGTACCATTCGTGTGGTCTAGGAACTCTTCTTAACTCTTTTTTTTTATCTTTCTTTTTTTTCTTCTCTTTTCCGTTCTTTTTCTCTGTTTTTGTCATCTTCAATTTCTTCAGAACAATTGTATTCGTATCACTCCCGATGTTTAGGCAATTCTTTCATTTTTTCTTCTCTTTTCTTCTTTTTTTCTTCCTTCTCTTCTTTCTTCTTCCTCTGTTTTCTTTTTGATCTTCTCCGTCATTCTTTCTTCTGCAGAATCTGCTCATGTTCATCCATGCGTTGTCTAGTGCAATTTTCATTCTTCTCTTTTGTTTCTTTTTCTCTTCCTTTTTTTTGTTTTGGCTTTTTGATTCAATTTTCTCAGAAATGTATGTACAAGTTCGTTAGGATAATCTTTATTTTTTTTTTGCTCTTATTTTTTTTATTTCCTTTTTCTCTTTTATTTCTGTCGTTTTGAATTCCATCTTCAGTGAAAGTATGTAACGTGTTTCTGGAATCCTTTATTTTTTTTCTTCTTTTCTATTTCTCTTATTTCTTCTTTTGGTTATCTGGTTTTGGTTTTTGATTCCCTCTCCATTAATTCAGAAACATCTGTATGTTACCACCCGTGTTAGGAATCCTTTTTTCTTTTTTTTCCTTTTCTTGTCTCCTTTTCCTTTTTTTGTTTTGTTTTTGCTTTTTTCGTATCTCTACTTTTTCCAGAAAATGTATGTACACGTGTTATCGGAATCTTTAATTTTTTTTTTTTCTTTTTTTTCTTTCCCTGTTTGTACTTCTCCATTTTCCACAGCTCAAAATGTATGTACACTCGTGTTAGGTAATCTTTAATTTTTCTTTTTTTCTTTCTTTTCTTTTCCTTTTTTTTCTGTTTTTATCTGTTTTGATTCCATTTTCAGAAACTGTATGTACACGTGGTCTAGGAATCTTAAATTTCTCTATTTCTTTCTTTCTTCTTTTCTCTCCTCTCTCTTCTTTCTGTTTCTTCTTGATTCAATTTTCTAGAATCATACTTATGTACCTCGCTGTTTATCGGAACTCTTTTAATTT
>NW_020871946.1:110183-115183 GCF_003789085.1 Penaeus vannamei
TCCCCCTTATTCCTCTATTTCCCTTCCTTCCTCTTTTATTCCATCCTCTTCTCTTACTTTCTCCCTTCTTCCTCTATCTCATTTCCTTCCTATTTTATTCCATCTTCTCTTCCTACTTTCTTCCTCTATCTCCCTTCCTTCCTATTTTTTCCATCTTCTTCTCTTCCCTCTTCCTCCTTCCCTTCCTCTTTTACTTTCCCCCTTCTTCCTCTATCTCCCTCCCTTCCTCTCTTATTCCACCCTCTTCTCCTCCTACTTTCTCCCTTCTTCCTTCTCTCCGTAAAGCAAGCCAAGATCAGCCTAGAACTCCCAGAAGCAACGCCAAAATGCAATACTCATTTCTAACACGTAATATTCCCACAGACTCCGGGCAACTTCCTGGGAAATCTTGCCCAAGAGCAAACCAACTTGAGATGTCTAACAAGATCTCGGGTGGGATTGAGTAGCCGGCTGGAGCTGAAGGCGACTGTTTCAAGATTAGGGTTGGAATCAAGTCTATTGTGTAATATAGCTTATAGCGGTGTTGTTCATACGTAACGTAGATCATAAGGGTACGTGAACAAAGAACACACGCGCCTCATATCTCATATTAATTTGTATAAGCATTTTTCCGGTATTTTGATATTAAATCCTCTTTTTTATTTTTCAAGTATTTTGCTATTAAATCATCGTGTTCATTCGTGTATTAAATTCGAATTGTTTGTTTAGCCATGGTGGAGGTGGGGGGGGGGGTGTATAGGTGACCATATTTGGACAATACTGGCTTATAGTACTATTTGTTGAGGTAGTGGAATATATTTCTATATGTATATCCCTGTCTATATGATCATATCTATACTTATATCTATATTTTTGTCTATTTGTTTATATCTATACTTATATCTATATTTCTGTCTATGTTTATATCTATACTTATATCTATATTTCTGTCAATACGTTTATATATATATACTTATATCTACATTTCTGTCTATTTGTTTATATCTATATCTATATTTCTGTCTATATGTATATATCTATACCTATATTTCTGTCTATGTTTATATCTATACCTATATCTATATTTCTGTCCATATGTTTATATCTATAACTATATCTATATATCTATCTATCTATCTAGGTATACATATAGTCTACCTATATCTATATATCTGTTTATATGTCTATATCTATATCATCTTTATCTATATCCCCTATATCTATGATATACATATGTCTATCTATCTGTCTATTCGTCTATCTGCCTGTCTATCTATCTATCTATTCTTTGTGGCTGACTCTTGCCTCTATCCACTCAATCTATTTTTATCCGCTCAATCTATCCATTGAAGTCAAATGTTCTCTCCCCCCCCCGCCATCTGCTCAATACCTTCTTCAACAAAATGTCTTCCGGCATCTTGGCTGTGGATATAGTCTTTTGTCACCCTTCTCTGTGTCTGCCTGTGTGTCTGTCTGTCTGTGTCTGTCTCTCTTTCTCTCTTTCTTTCTTTCTCTCTCTTCTCTCTCTTTCTCTCTCTGCTCCCCTCGTCCTATTTGTCAAGGATACTCCCTTTAACCACTGAAATATTCTCAGTGCTTTCACCAGGTCTCTCCACAATGTAAAAATTCACGTCTTACAAGTGTGTAAATCTTGCACCTTATCTTCAACAGCCTCTCACTGTCTCACACTCAACCTTCTTTCTTATATTCCATCTTGCTTGTTTGTATTATTTTTTTATCCCCGATATTCACTCTTTCATTTTATCCAACCTCTGTTTTTTTTTTCACATCCCAATATCCACGTATTTCATTATAGTTCGATTGTTGTCTTTTGTACTGTACATCTTCCAGCATGTTTGTTTTTTTTTTTCTACTGAACACCTGCTGACTACTGACCTTTATCTATGCTCAAACCACGTATTTCAATATAGCTCCACTTCTTTTGTCCTGTATATCTCCCAGCATGTTTTCTTTTCTACTGAACACCTGCTGACCCTTATTTATCCTCAAACCACGTATTTCAATATAGCTCCACTTCTTTTGTACTGTATATCTCTCAGCATGTTTCTTTTTCTACTGAACACCTGCTGACTACTGACCTTTATCTATGCTCAAACCACGTATTTCAATATAGTTCCACTTCTTTTGTACTGTATATCTCTCAGCATGTTTTATTTTCTTCTTTTCTTTTTCCTACTGAACACCTGCTGACTACTGACCTTTATTTATCCTCAAACCTACCGTAATTAGACACCCTTTCTATTCTATTATCCTCTTCTTCGTGAATTTCACATATATGGTTATCACGAGTAGGTCCTCTATAGAAAGCAGTTCACAGATATTTACGTTTGAAATTGCTTCCCGCAGTACATTCATCATGTGTATATTTGCTTTTGTTGATATTGTTATATCACACACAGAGATATATATATGCACATATATATGCATACATACACACACACACACAAACACAAAACACACCACAAACACACACACACACACACACCAAACACAAATATTCACACACACAAACACACCACACACACACACACAAACACAACAAACACAAACACACACACACACACACACACACACACACACACACACACACACA
Organism: Penaeus vannamei; assembly: GCF_003789085.1. Classification (NCBI taxonomy): domain Eukaryota; kingdom Metazoa; phylum Arthropoda; class Malacostraca; order Decapoda; family Penaeidae; genus Penaeus; species Penaeus vannamei. The sequence continues at coordinate 112,777 of NW_020871946.1, forward strand.
CACAACACACACACACACAACACACACACACCCACACACACACACACACACAACACACACACACACACACAAACACACACACATCCCTCCTGTCAAGTAAAAAAAAAAGAGACGCCAAAACCCGGAATAGGAAACGAAAAGGCATCCGAAGTGGTTTGTGCAGGGGGCGGTGGGCGGGGGTGGGGGGGTGGGGGAGGGGGACGTGGGTGACAGGTAAAGGGCAAGAAAAAGGCAGGTATTGGCAGACTGTCGGTAGGGTATGCTGTACACGTCAGGGTATTTACACGCGAAGGGAAGTTGGGGGGTTTAAGGTTCTCTACTTTCTTCGGTGGGTTGTTGTTGGCGTTGTGTTGCTCTGACTGAAATGATATATTTATACATTTATATAAAAGCGTTTACATGCAGTTCACACACGCGCACATGCATTTACATACATAATACATACATATCTATATACATCTATATATATCTCTCTCTCTATCTCTCTAGATATATATATATATATATAATATATATATGTATATATATATATATATATATATATATATATATAAATATATATATATATATATATTATGTATTATGTATATATATATATATATATATATATATATATATATATATATATATATATATATATATATATATATATATATATATATGCACACACACACACACACACACACACACACACAACACACCACAATATATATATATATATATATATATATATATATATATATATATATATATATAATATATATATATTATATATATATATGCACACACACACACACACACACACACACACACACACACACACACACACACCACACATATATATATATATATATATATATATATATATATATATATATATTATATATATTATATATATATATATATGTATGTATGTACACACACCACACACACATGTATGTCTGTGTGCGTATCTCTATCGTATATACGTACATATACGACCAACAGCACACGTGCCTACCTGAGCCCCCCTGACGCCTGCTTCCAAGAGATACACCTGCTTCCAATTAGTCGGCTGCGGCCACCTACCTGAGCCGATTCCCCGAGCCGTGAATTCCGCTAATTAGAATCCGTAGTTTCTAATCACCTAATCTTCCCCTCTCTCCTCCCCCCCCCCACCCACCCTGCACGCTCTCGGAGGTAAGCAGCGTCGCTCGGAAAATGATTAGAAGATTGTGTTCGTGATTCGAGATTCCTTGATCTTTTGTGTCGAGAAATGATTTAGGATTTTTTTTTTCTTTTATATATTTGTCTGGGATAAAAAAAAAAAAAAAAAAATGTGAAATTATTTTTTTCTTTTACATATTTGCCTGGGATAAAAAAAAATATTTATAATTTTTTTTCTTTTACATATTTGCCCGGGAGTAAAAAAAAGTAAAAAAAAAATGTGAAATGATTTTTTACTTTTACATATTTGCCCGGGATTTGAAAAAAAAAAAAAAAAAATGAAATGATTTTTTTCTTTTTACATATTTGCCTGGGAAAAAAAAAACAAAAAAATGGCGGAAATGTAAGTTCTTGCTGAACAATCTAACTTTTCTTAAGTGGTTTTCTTAAGTTTTACGAAAGGAAAAATAACAAGAGAGAAAGATGTGTAAGAATAAAGATGAAAATGAAGATGGATACTTCAAGAAAGATTAGAAGAAAGGAGAAGAAGAACAATATGAAAAATAAAGAGAGAGAGAAAAAGAGAAAGACCGAAGATATAAATAAAAGAAAGGAAGAAGAAGACGACAAAGGAACAAGGAAGAAAGAAAAGAAAATAAACAAGCAAATAGAGAATAAACAAGAAAAAAGAGAGAAAATAAATAGAAAGAAAACAGAAAATAAATGAGGACAAACAAAAGTGAAGACTGATATACACCGAAATACCGAGAACAAGAACCAAATTAAAGAAGAAGAAGAAAAGGTAATAATAAGAAAAAGAAAAGAAAAAAGAAGATAAAGAAGAAAAAAGAATAAAAAGAAGAAGAAAAAAAAGAAGATAAAGGAGAAGAAGAAAGAAAAAAGAAGACAATAAAGACAAAAAAAAACAAAAAAAGAAGATATAGAAGCAAAAGAGGAAGAAACAAGAAAAAGGAAAAGAAAAAGAATGGAAAAGAGAAGAAGAATAGGGAGAAACAAGAAACCAAGAAGTGAACTACAATTATCTTCATTTTGCCTTCGTTTCCGCCCAGCCTTCTTCTCCGGGGAATCTCTGAAATGGATTTTCTGAAGCTTTTTACTTCGGGAAAGATGGCTGAAATTAGTGAAAAGGAAGAGAGGGAGAGAGAGAGAGAGAGAGAGAGAGAGAGAGAGAGAGAGAGAGAGAGAGAGAGAGAGAGAGAGAGAGAGAGAGAGAGAGAGAGAGAGAGAGAGAGAGAGAGAG
>NW_020871946.1:117683-122683 GCF_003789085.1 Penaeus vannamei
GAGATTGTGGTTAAATTAACCTTCTCTAAGTATATGAAAATTTATAAGAATATTGCGTTTGTTGTGTAAAAATGCACGCCACATTTAGAATCTTTACCTGGCATCTATTAAGAGAAAGTGGGCGGACCTTATCAGGAATCGTTGCTTCTGATTGGCTGGCGGCTGAGACAGCCATCCAATCAGCGGGCTTGGTCCTCTGGCGCCGTCCAATCAGAAACGCCAGTGGAGTCGAGACGCAATTTGCAGAAATTCACGAAGAGAAAAAAACAAAACAAAAAAACTTACTTATAGAAAAAAGGAAGAGCACAATAGGAATAAATATAAACATAATCACTAACTGATAACGACGAGAGAATGGAGAGAATACCTAGAAAAAAAAACAAAATGAAAAAAATACATCTTTGAAACCGAAACCTCAATTTCAGAAATACGATTCAAAGATGAAGTTTTTTTTTAATAGCAAATACAAATGATAATGAAAAGTAAAAAAGAAAAGAAAATAATAATAATAAGCAAAGCAATAGAAAATAGTATAAAATGCCAAGAGAGTGAAAGAGGGAGGGAGATAATGATGATAATGATAATGATAAGAATAATGATAATGGTAATGATGATGATAATATAATAATAATAAATAATGATAATAATATAATAATAATAAATGATGATAATGATAAGAATAATGATGAAAGTAATGATGATGATGATGATAATAATAGTAACAATAATGATAATAATGATAATGATAATATAAGAATAATGATAACAGTAATGGTGTGATGATGATAATAATAATGATAATAATGATAAAAATGATAATGATAATGATAATGATAATGATGATGATGATGATGATGATGATGATGATGATGATGATGATGATGATGATGATGATGATAATAATGATAATGATAATGATAATGATAATGATAATGATAATGATAATGATAATGATAATGATAATGATAATGAAATGAAAATGATAATGATTGATAATTGATAATGATAATGATAATGATTGATAATGATATGATTGATATGATAATGATTGATAATGATCAATTATAATAATAGTAATATAATAATAATAATAATAATAATAATAATAATAATAATATAGCAAAGAATAGAAAATGATAGTATAAAATACCAAGCTAAATAAATCATAATAATTATAGAAAAGAATTAAGCAAAGGAATAGAAAATGATGATATCAAATACTAAGGTAAATAAATAATGATAATTATAGAAATAATAAATCGAGTGTACAAAAAAAAAAAAAATGCTAGTAAATGTTTTGATAACCTTATCATATTATTTTATTCAATTATGTTTTTCATAATTTTTACTTTTATTTCTGTATCTATCTCTCATCTTTTTTTGTTCAGTTATTTATTCATTTCTCTATCATATTTGCTTTCATTTATAAATAAATTTAATGTTTCATTTATAAATACATATAATAATTTATTAATAAGTATATATGAATACATACATAGATAAGAATATATATATATATATATATTATATATATATATATATATATATATATATATATAATTATGTCTTTTTTTTACTTCATTTCTGTATTTTTTAGCTATTAATTTCCTCATATATTTTCTTATTTATTCATATACTGTCTTCTTTTCTTGCTTATTAACTTTCCAACTTACTTATCTAGTAATGAACGTTCTTACGTATTTATAGATTAAATTATTTACTTAAATATTTTGTTAGTTAGCTGTTTTCTTTTTTTTCTTTTCTTTTTTTTCTTTTTTTTTATTTTACTAACTTTCTCAACTGTTTACTTATTTACTTGAATATTCATTTATCTATCTTTTTATCTGTTTACTTACATACTAACTTACTTATTTACTTTCCTTAACTTGTTTATTTACTTGTATATTTCTTTACTTATCCATCTTTTTTTTTGTTTATTTTTTTTTACGTATCCATTTTTTTTTATATATTATATTTTTTACTTATCCATCAGAATTTTTTTTATTCATTAATAACTTTCCTATCTACTCACTTATTCATTTACTTGAATATTCATTCATCTATCTTTTTTATCTATTTACTTACATACTAACTTGGTTATTTACTTTCCTTAACTTACTGATTTACTTACCCGTTTTTTGTTGTTTTTGTTTTTTCACTTATTTACTAACTTTCCCATCTACTTACTTAATAATTTACTTTTTATCTTTTTATCCATTTACTTACATACTAACTTACTTATTTACTTTCCTTAACTTATTTATTTACTTGTTTTTTTTTTTTTTTTTTGTTTTTTACTTATTTACTAACTTTCCCATCTACTTACTTAATAATTTACTTTTTATCTTTTTATCCATTTACTTACATACTAACTTACTTATTTACTTTCCTTAACTTATTGATTTACTTGTTTTTGCTTTTGTTTTTATTTATTTACTAACTTTCCCATCTACTTACTTAATAATTTACTTTTTTTTTATCCATTTACTTACACACTAACTTACTTATTTACTTTCCTTAACTTATTGATTTACTTACTTTTATTTATTTATTTATTTATTTTTTTTTACTTATTTACTAACTTTCCCATCTACTTACTTAATAATTTACTTTTTATCTTTTTATCTTTATCTTTTATCTTATTTTTATTTTTTATCTTAACAATAAATGGTGCTTCCATGCCATAAGTGCTTCCATAAGTGCAGAAGGGAGAGCACGAATAGGAGGATTAAGAAGATGCGAATGGAGGAGAGAGACAAAAGAGAATGAAAGAGGCAAAGGGGGAATTGAAGAGAGATCTAGAGACAGACGTAAAGGGGTGAGAAGGAATTAAAAGAAAAAAAAAATGTCTGGGATAGTACGTGTAAGGAATATTGATGTTGAGAGTGGTGTTGATAGATGCAGGAGAGAAATGGAGGAAAAGAGAGATTGAAAAGAAGTTCATTGAAAAATAGAGAAAATATATTACAAACACACACACATACACACAACACGCACACTCACTCACTCACTCACACACACACACACACACACACACACACACACACACACACACACACACACACACACTATCTCTCTCTCTCTCTCTCTCTCTCTCTCTCTCTCTCTCTCTCTCTCTCTCTCTCTCTCTCTCTCTCTCTCTCTCTCTCTCTCTCTCTCTCTCTCATACACACACACATAATATATACATAGATATCAAGACAGAAAGAAAGAAAAAATGACGTTTCGACTAAGATAACACTCCTCATCAGGCATTAAAAACGAAGAGTATCTGAAACGGTTTTATTGATAAATAACAAGCCATAAGTCTGTTTTTCATTTCTCCTTTGTATATGATAATAATAATGATAATCAAAATAATGATAATAGTGATAATCAAAAGGATAATAACAAAAATAATAATGATTATGATAGATCTCATAACACTAACGATAACACAACAATAATGTTAATGAAATGCAAAATGAAGGACAAAGACAACACTCACAATGACAGCCAAACCAAACATATATTTTCCCAGAAGACAAACAACTCATCAATAACAACCTGTCATCGTCTCTCTCTTCCTTTGCAAAAAAAAAAAAAAAAAAAAAAAAAAAAAACATATAATGCAATCAAAGACCATTGCAATTTCATGAATGCAACAATTCGTGGGAAACGAAGATAGCAATTTTGACAGCACGGTCATCAGTTCAGTCAGCGGGAAAGATTCATTTGATGAGGAATGGATGTGTTTTTATAACCCTCTTGATCCCAAAAGCAGATAGAGATTGTGATTGTAATAATATGTGAGGAGATTTGGGATTGTTCAGGTAGTGTGAATTGCTTATGAGGTTGGTGATATGTGTGTGTGTGTGTGTGTGTGTACAAGCATGCATATGTACAGACATGCACACACACACACACACCACACACACACACACACACACACACACACACACACACACACACACACACACACACACACACACACACACACACACACACACACACACACACATACACACACACACACAGATGATTATTATCACAGTAACGATAATGATAGTAGTAGCAATAACGATGATAATGATAGTAATGGTAATAATGAGGATGATGAAAATAAAAGGAATAATGATAAAGATAAAAGTACTACTACTGATAACAAATATAATGATAATAATCCTGATAATAATAGAATGATCACGACAATAATAAAACTAATAATGAAATAATAGCCAGCATGATGGTAATAAAAGAAATAAACGATAATAAAAAAAACAATAACAACACCAACAACAACCAATAAGAAAAAAAATAAAAAAAAAAAAAAAATAAATATAATAAAAAAAAAAAAAAATAGAGACAAATATCGAACACTGATTCGTACAGTAACAAGAGAGAGAGAGAGAGAGAGAGAGAGAGAGGAGAGAGAGAGAGAGAGAGAGAGAGAGAGAGAGAGAAGAGAGAGAGAGAGAGAGAGAGAGAGGAGAGAGAGATAGAGAGAGAGCTTAGCAACACCTGCAACACCCGTGCAACCCCCCCCCCTTTTCCCCCCCAAAAACCCGAAATGGATCGACACCGCCCTTCCCCTCTCAACAAAACGCCCACCGATCGATCCATTTCTCATCGTCTTAGTTCCCGAAATAACTCGTCGAGAAGATCATTTGTCATAGAGGTGATTTTCGAGTCTTTAATGCGAAGAGCATCGCCTCCTTTGGCCGATCAATCATCGTTTTGTTCCTTCCTTTTGGCTCGGGGGTTGATGGGAGAGGGAGAGAGAGAGAGGGTAAGGAAGGGGGGAGAGGATGAAGGGGAGAGAGAGAGAGAGAGGGGGGAAAGGGGGAATGGGAGGGTAGAGGAGGACAGGAGGGGGGACAGGAGGGAGAGGTGGGGAAGGAAGAGAGAGAGGGTGGGAGGAAGGGGAGAGGAGGAGAGCGAGAGGAGAGGGTGGGAGGGGGGGGAGGGAGAGTGGGGAGGGGAGAGAGGGGGAGGGGAGGAAATGGATGAAGGGGGAGTAG
>NW_020871946.1:140183-152683 GCF_003789085.1 Penaeus vannamei
GAAGTGGTCGTTAGCGGTCGTTCCCTCGTTTCCCCGAAGACCCGAGGGCATAGCGTCGTCGTTGCCATGGCGACAGAGTGTAAAATGGGGTGATGCGTCAGAGCTGCATTACTAGGGGGTTGGGGGGGGGGGCGGGGTGGGGTGGGGTGTATCTGTAGCGTAGTGTGTAGGTGTGTGTGTGTGTAGTGTAAGGTGTGTGTGTATCGTTGTGTGTGTAGGTGTGTGTGTGTGTGTGTATGTGTGTGTGTGTGTGTGTAGGAGCGTGTGTGTAGTGTGTTGTGTAGGAGCGTGTGTGTGTATATGTGTGTGTGTGTAGGAGCGTGTGTGTGTGTAGGAGCGTGTGTGTGTGTGTGTGTGTGTGTTGTGGTATGTGTGTATGTACGTATGTGTGTGTAGCGTGTGTGTATGGGTGTGTGTGTATGTGTGTGTGTAGGAAGCCGTGATGTATGTGTCATGTGTGTGTGAGGAGCGTGTGTGTGTGGTGTGTGTGTGTGTGCGCGCGCTACGTTTGCCTGTACATGTTCCTTCCTTTACTGAAGAAATGGTCTTTAATTTGATGCCAAACTTTTCGAATTTCTTTCTCACAAGTCCCGAGGGCCCAATAACTGCCAACATGGAACTACTTCTTTTAACTCTCCTACAACTTGGCCTTTCTTTTCTCGTCTCTTATTGTTCCCTCAACATCGACTCTTTCACCTTGCACAGTTGCAATGTCAATGATTGTCCCACAGTTCAGGTTTGCATAGACCCTCGGGATCTCTAAGCAATGGGGTGCGAATCCTACCCACGGTTCGGTATCTGGAGGGAAATCATCATCATTATAATGATAATAATAATGATTATTATTATGATGATAACAATAATGATAGTAATAACAATGACGGTAATGACAGTAACAATGACAGTAATGATAAGATAGAATAATGGTTGTAACATTACTAATAAATAATATGTAATTTATAAATAATATAATAATATAATAATAGTATTGATAATAATACAATAATAGTAAATAGTATGATAATAACAGAGTAATAATGATGATAACAACAATGATTTGAACATTGCTTGTAATAGATTAATAATAATGGTGATAATGATATATATAATAATACTGATAATTCTACATTGATTATCAGTGATATTATAACAGCTCATTTTTTTTTTTTTTTTTTGAACGTATATTTTAACATTACAAATGTAATATGAAATAGAATGAAAGCACAACCTATTAAGTAGGAACACCTTGTTATTTTCAGTTCCTCTAGAATGTTCTTTAATATCATTACTGATAGAAATCCTAAAGTTGGAATTCACGGCAACATCTGTCAATCAAGTGGCTGGATCAATTGAATTAAATGTTCTTGAAGAATATCTTGTGTTTCTGTTCTAAGAATTGGTAGTTGCCTAAGGAGGTACAGTAGTCTCCTACTTGGATAGATAGATAGATAGATAGATATCTGTGTTTCTTTGTATCATAGGATCTTTATATCTTAAAAAAATACCTTGAGATTGATTGATAAAGAATTGAAGTTTTTCAGAAGAGGAAAAGGTATGAAAATGTTTATAAAAATAATGTGAAACTGGTAATAGAAATAGACTTTGATGTGATGAATGAGAAGAAAAAGGTTTTCGATGTGAATGTATGTGTGGGAGTCTCGTTAGAAATAAATACTTCAATTAACGAATTGCTTACATATTTTTCACTCTCTCTCTCTCTGTTTTTTTTTCTCTCTTTCCTCCTCTCTCTCTCTCTCTCTCTATCTCCGTCTCTCTCTCTTCTCTTCTCTCTCTCTCTCTCCTTCTCTCTCTCTCTCTCTCTCTCTTCTTTCTCTCTCTCCTCTCCTCTCTCTCTCTTCTCTCTCTTCTCTCTCTCTCTCTCTCTCGCTCTCTCTCTCTCCTCTCTTCTCTCTCCCCCTCTCTCTCTCTTCTCTCTTCTCTCTCTCTTCTCTCTCATCTCAACAACAAAAAAAAAAAAAAAAAAAAAAAAAATGCACGCTACCCCAAAACCGCCCACGCTAACAACCCTAATTACCCTTTGCAATTATAGCCAATCATGCAAAAGATGCAATTATCGCCTTTAATGACATATTTCGTGCGGAATTTTTTGACGAAACCTTCCGAGTTAAATTGATGTTCGCCAATCGGAGAGGATCCCATGAATATTGCATAATTATTACTTCAATTAAACATCTTGTTACGTTTATGGCCGATCCATTTTTTGCTTCTGTTGATCGTGAAATTATTATTATTATTATTTTTTAATTTCCTTACATATATCTATATTGGTATTCATAATTTTTATAAAATTCTATTATACGATGGACAAGGGTGGGAGAGGAAGAGAGAGAGAGGAGAGAGAGAGAGAGAGCGAGAGAGAGAGAGAGAAGAGAGAGAGAGAGAGAGAGAGAGAGAGAGAGAGAGAGAGAGAGAGAGAGAGAGGTGCAAGAAAGGGAGAGAGGAGAAAGTGGATTAAAAAGGAGAAGGAATGAAGAGGATTAAAAAGGGAGAGAAGATGAGAGAGAAGAAAGAAAGGAAAGAAAGAGGAACAAGAGGTACAAGAAAGGGGAGGGAGAGAGAGAGAAGAAGATTTAAAAAGGAGGGGAATGCCGAGAGATAGAGAGGAGCTAAAGAAAAAAGAAAAATGAAAAGAGAGAAGGAGAAGGAAGAGAAAGAGAGAAGAGCAGAGAGAGAGAAGAGAGAGAGAAGAAGGAAAGAGAGCAGGAAGAAAAGAGTGAAGAGAGGGCAAAACTAGAAGAGAAGAGGAATAGAGAGAGAGAGAAACTTACACACAAGTACAATTTCTAGGTTCCTATGCAAATTGAAGGCAAGTTTCAGAAATTCATTCCCGGGCTATTGTTGCGCACAGTTCTTTTATTATTTAAGGAAAGTCCATTTACTGCATAGTCGAGTAACTATTGTATGTCCTATTCTCCAGATTTTTTATTTCTATTTTTTAGTTTTTATTATTATTATATTTTTTATTATTATTATTGTTATATTATTATTATTATTATTATTATTATTATTATCATTTATTTATTATTATTATTATTATCATTATTATTATTAATTATTATTATCATTTATTATTATTATCATTATTATTATTATCTATTATTATTATTATCATTATTATTATTATAATTATTCTTATATTCATTATTATTATTATTATTTATCATTATCATTATTATATTATCATTATTCATTATTGTTATTATTATTATTATTATTATCATTGGTTATTATTATTATTATTACTATTATTATCATTCTTATCATTATTATTATCATTGTCATTATCATTATCTTATTATCATTATTATGATTATGATTATGATTAAATTATGATATTATCATTTTTGTTATTATTCATTTATTTTTTTATTTTTTATTTTTTATAGAAAAGGGTAAAGTAAACAGAAATACGTTTATTATATTGATAAACGACCAGATAACAAATCCAACTTTCTAAACAATATAACTTATCAGGGTAATTTGATTAAGAGTTATTTGGTATCTTGAATATATTGATCGAATTAGATTAAAGAAATAATGATAAGTAACCTGATTTAATGTTGAAAGTTAATCTAAAAAAAAGAAAAAAAAAAGTGAGACTGAAATCCATATAGATATTTATTGATCTTTCATTTGATCATTGCAATTTGTTTATCTATGTTTATTCATTTTATTGATTTCTATTTATCCATCTTTTTATTCTCTTATTTATTTACTTATTTACTTGCTTCATTTATCAATTTATCAAATCAATTTATTTATTGATTAATTTATTCATTTATTAAATCCACCAATTCATTCATTTACTTACCTCTTTACATTTCTTCTTTTTCGAAAGTTGGGAAACTTTTACACTTGAACAAAATCAAATCATTTATTCGTTTTATATAAAGTTGACAAAAATTTCTTAAGTCTAACAAATTTATTTTTCGTCTTTCAGAAAACACCTGCGGGTTTCCCATCACTATTTCCCGCTTCATAAATGTATATAATACATTTTCATACTATTTAAGTTCTTTAAAGTTTATAAGCCTTAAATAAATGCGTAAAAGAGGAGGAGGGGGAGGGGGAGGAGGAGGGCGAAGAGGAAGAGAAAGGAGAGGGGAGGAGGAGGAGAGGAGGAGGAGGAGGAGGAGAGGAGGAGGAGGAGGAGGAGGAGGAGGAGGGGGAGGCGAGGAGGAGGGGGGAGGAGGGGGAAGGGGAGGAAGGGGAGGGGGAGAAGGAGGAGAGAAGAAGAAGAAGAAGAAAAAAAGAAGAAGGGGAGGAGGGGGAAAAGGAGAGGAGGAGGAAGGGGAGAAGGAGGGGAGGAAGAAGATGAAGAAGAGGTAGAGGAGGAGTAGTGAGGAAAAGGAGGAGAAGGAAGAGGAAGAGAAAAAGGAGAGTAAAGAAAAAAAAAAAAAGGAAAAATAGAAGAAAGGAAAAACCGAAGAAAGAAAAACAGAAAAAGAAAAAGCCTGAAGCGGAAGAGAGGATTAAAAGAAAGAAAAAGAAAATAATTAACTAAACACCAAATCACAAAAAAAACACACAAAAAAAAACGAACTCAATCAGACACAAATGAAATCAGACAAGACAGAATTCCACGAAAGAAAATGCGTTCTTCCCCTACTTTTATTATCATTTTTTTTACCCTTTCACCCTATGTACGCGGGCTGGGGAGGGGGGAGAAGGGGAATTGCTAAAAGACCTTTATTCAGTCAATTTATTAAAACTTTCCACCCTATGTACAAGAGATCGAGGGAATACAATGCTTAAAAGACCTTTATTCAATTAACTTATTTAGTCATGGCAGGTAAAGCAGATATTTTCAGATGACACACGGGTAATATCTTGGCAATTACTTGTATTTACTTATAATGAAAGACTAGACTCGTTTTCAGATCAAATTACACATTTCATACTTAAGTTGAAATTCTAGTAATCCTAAATTTGAAAAGCAAAAAGTTAATAGAAAGTTCATAGCCATTTCTCTTCCCAACAAACAGGGTAACCTGTAAAAAAAAGAAAGAAAGAAAAAGAAAAGAACAAAAAAACAAAAACCAAAAAACAAAAAAATAACAAAACAAAAACAAAAAACACAAAAACAAAAAAAACCAAAACAAAACAAAACCAAAAAACCAAAAAATAACAAAACCAAAACAAATAACAACAAAAAAAAAGGAAGGAAAATGACAATCACAAAATTAGTATTTCACAATGAAAGCACACGTAGATGTCCTCTGAACACCATTATTTGTCTCGAGGAAGTATGACAATGACTACTTTTACCGCTCGTGCTTGAGAGAAGAGAACGTTTTAAACGCAATAGTCAGAATAATAGTTAGCAAAAATAAAAGTAAACGTTGAATCCTGTGTCATTATCCAGAAGTCATTATATTAAGTAAATTAAAGATAAACGTGAATCATGTGTCATTATCCAGAGTCATTATTATTAAGTAAATTAAAGATAAAACGTGATCCTGTGTCATTATCCAGAGTCATTATCATTTTAAAGATAAACGTGCATCCTGTGTCATTATCCAGAGTCTTATTATTAAGTAAATTAAAGATAAAACGTGAATCCTGTGTCATTATCCAGAGTCATTATCATCAAGTAAATTAAAGATAAAACGTGAATCCTGTGTCATTATCCAGAGTCATTATCATCAAGTAAATTAAAGATAAAACGTGAATCCTGTGTCATTATCCAGAGTCATTATCAAGTAAATTAAAGATAAAACGTGCATCCTGTGTCATTATCCAGAGTCATTATTATCAAGTAAATTAAAGATAAAACGTGAATCCTGTGTCATTATCCAGAGTCATTATCATCAAGTAAATTAAAGATAAAACGTGAATCCTGTGTCATTATCCAGAGTCATTATCATCAAGTAAATTAAAGATAAAACGTGAATCCTGTGTCATTATCCAGAGTCATTATATCAAGTAAATTAAAGATAAAACGTGCATCCTGTGTCATTATCCAGAGTCATTATCATTAAGTAAATTAAAGATAAAACGTGAATCCTGTGTCATTATCCAGAGTCATTATCATCAAGTAAATTAAAGATAAAACGTGATCCTGTGTCATTATCCAGAGTCATTATCATCAAGTAATTAAAGATAAAACGTGATCCTGTGTCATTATCCAGAGTCATTATCATCAAGTAAATTAAAGATAAAACGTGCATCCTGTGTCATTATCCAGAGTCATTATTATCAAGTAAATTAAAAGATAAAACGTGATCCTGTGTCATTATCCAGAGTCATTATCATCAAGTAAATTAAAGATAAAACGTGAATCCTGTGTCATTATCCAGAGTCATTATTATCAAGTAAATTAAAGATAAAACGTGAATCCTGTGTCATTATCCAGAGTCATTATTATCAAGTAAATTAAAGATAAAACGTGAATCCTGTGTCATTATCCAGAGTCATTATCATCAAGTAAATTAAAGATAAACGTGAATCCTGTGTCATTATCCAGAGTCATTATTATCAAGTAAATTAAAGAAAAAACGTGAATCCTGTGTCATTATCCAGAGTCATTATCATCAAGTAAATTAAAGATAAAACGTGATCCTGTGTCATTATCCAGAGTCATTATTAAAAGTAAATTAAAGATAAAACGTGATCCTGTGTCATTATCCAGAGTCATTATTATTAAAGTAAATTAAAGATAAAACGTGATCCTGTGTCATTATCCAGAGTCATTATCATCAAGTAAATTAAAGATAAAACGTGAATCCTGTGTCATTATCCAGAGTCATTATATCAAGTAAATTAAAGATAAAACGTGATCCTGTGTCATTATCCAGAGTCATTATCGTGCATCCTGTGTCATTATCCAGAGTCATTATTAGTAAATTAAAGATAAAACGTGCATCCTGTGTCATTATCCAGAGTCATTATGTAAATTAAAGATAAAACGTGCATCCTGTGTCATTATCCAGAGTCATTATCATCAAGTAAATTAAAGATAAAACGTGAATCCTGTGTCATTATCCAGAGTCATTATCATCAAGTAAATTTAAAGATAAAACGTGAATCCTGTGTCATTATCCAGAGTCATTATCATCAAGTAAATTAAAGATAAAACGTGCATCCTGTGTCATTATCCAGAGTCATTATCATCAAGTAAATTAAAGATAAAACGTGAATCCTGTGTCATTATCCAGAGTCATTATTATCAAGTAAATTAAAGATAAAACGTGAATCCTGTGTCATTATCCAGAGTCATTATCATCAAGTAAATTAAAGATAAAACGTGATCCTGTGTCATTATCCAGAGTCATTATCATCAAGTAAATTAAAGATAAAACGTGATCCTGTGTCATTATCCAGAGTCATTATCATCAAGTAAATTAAAGATAAGACGTGAATCCTGTGTCATTATCCAGAGTCATTATCATCAAGTAAATTAAAGATAAAACGTGCATCCTGTGTCATTATCCAGAGTCATTATCATCAAGTAAATTAAAGATAAAACGTGAATCCTGTGTCATTATCCAGAGTCATTATCATCAAGTAAATTAAAGATAAAACGTGATCCTGTGTCATTATCCAGAGTCATTATCATCAAGTAAATTAAAGATAAAACGTGCATCCTGTGTCATTATCCAGAGTCATTATCATCAAGTAAATTAAAGATAAAACGTGAATCCTGTGTCATTATCCAGAGTCATTATTATAAGTAAATTAAAGATAAAACGTGATCCTGTGTCATTATCCAGAGTCATTATCGTGATCCTGTGTCATTATCCAGAGTCATTATTATTAAGTAAAAAGATAAAACGTGATCCTGTGTCATTATCCAGAGTCATTATTATCAAGTAAATTAAAGATAAAACGTGCATCCTGTGTCATTATCCAGAGTCATTATCATCAAGTAAATTAAAGATAAAACGTGAATCCTGTGTCATTATCCAGAGTCATTATCATCAAGTAAATTAAAGATAAACGTGATCCTGTGTCATTATCCAGAGTCATTATTATCAAGTAAATTAAAGATAAAACGTGCATCCTGTGTCATTATCCAGAGTCATTATTATCAAGTAAATTAAAGATAAAACGTGATCCTGTGTCATTATCCAGAGTCATTATCATCAAGTAAATTAAAGATAAAACGTGATCCTGTGTCATTATCCAGAGTCATTATTATTAAGTAAATTAAAGATAAACGTGAATCCTGTGTCATTATCCAGAGTCATTATTATAAGTAAATTAAAGATAAAACGTGAATCCTGTGTCATTATCCAGAGTCATTATTCGTGAATCCTGTGTCATTATCCAGAGTCATTATCATCAAGTAAATTAAAGATAAAACGTGAATCCTGTGTCATTATCCAGAGTCATTATTATTAAGTAAATTAAAGATAAAACGTGAATCCTGTGTCATTATCCAGAGTCATTATTATTAAGTAAATTAAAGATAAAACGTGAATCCTGTGTCATTATCCAGAGTCATTATTATTAAGTAAATTAAAGATAAAACGTGAATCCTGTGTCATTATCCAGAGTCATTATCATTAAGTAAATTAAAGATAAAACGTGAATCCTGTGTCATTATCCAGAGTCATTATTATCAAGTAAATTAAAGATAAAACGTGAATCCTGTGTCATTATCCAGAGTCATTATCATCAAGTAAATTAAAGATAAAACGTGCATCCTGTGTCATTATCCAGAGTCATTATCATCAAGTAAATTAAAGATAAAACGTGATCCTGTGTCATTATCCAGAGTCATTATTATCAAGTAAATTAAAGATAAAACGTGAATCCTGTGTCATTATCCAAGTCATTATCATCAAGTAAATTAAAGATAAAACGTGAATCCTGTGTCATTATCCAGAGTCATTATCATCAAGTAAATTAAAAATAAACGTGAATCCTGTGTCATTATCCAGAGTCATTAAAGTAAATTAAAGATAAACGTGAATCCTGTGTCATTATCCAGAGTCATTATCATCAAGTAAATTAAAGATAAAACGTGATCCTGTCATTATCCAGAGTCATTATCATCAAGTAAATTAAAGATAAAACGTGCATCCTGTGTCATTATCCAGAGTCATTATCATCAAGTAAATTAAGATAACGTGAATCCTGTGTCATTATCCAGAGTCATTATCATCAAGTAAATTAAAGATAAAACGTGAATCCTAATCCAGAGTCATTATCATCAAGTAAATTAAAGATAAAACAATCCTGTGTCATTATCCAGAGTCATTATTATCAAGTAAATTAAAGATAAAAACGTGAATCCTGTGTCATTATCCAGAGTCATTATTATCAAGTAAATTAAAGATAAAACGTGAATCCTGTGTCATTATCCAGAGTCATTATTATTAAGTAAATTAAAGATAAAACGTGCATCCTGTGTCATTATCCAGAGTCATTATCATCAAGTAAATTAAAGATAAAACGTGAATCCTGTGTCATTATCCAGAGTCATTATCATCAAGTAAATTAAAGATAAAACGTGCATCCTGTGTCATTATCCAGAGTGTGATAAAACGTGAATCCTGTGTCATTATCCAGAGTCATTATCATTAAGTAAATTAAAGATAAAACGTGAATCCTGTGTCATTATCCAGAGTCATTATCATCAAGTAAATTAAAGATAAGACTTGAATCCTGTGTCATTATCCAGAGTCATTATTATCAAGTAAATTAAAGATAAAACGTGAATCCTGTGTCATTATCCAGAGTCATTATCATCAAGTAAATTAAAGATAAAACGTGCATCCTGTGTCATTATCCAGAGTCAGTAAATTAAAGATAAAACGTGATCCTGTGTCATTATCCAGAGTCATTATCATCAAGTAAATTAAAGATAAACGTGAATCCTGTGTCATTATCCAGAGTCATTATCATCAAGTAAATAAAGATAAACGTGAATCCTGTGTCATTATCCAGAGTCATTATTATCAAGTAAATTAAAGATAAACGTGAATCCTGTGTCATTATCCAGAGTCATTATTATCAAGTAAAATTAAAGATAAAACGTGAATCCTGTGTCATTATCCAAGTCATTATCATCAAGTAAATTAAAGGTGAAATTATCCACTGTCTTACTAGTAAAAGGTTGAGGATACACTTCGAAAAAAAAACATTTCTTCCTCTACGTAATGTAATTGAAAAATTCCACCGTATTGTATTCCAAGAGTTGAAGCTCCAAGATTTACGAAAAGGGATTCAAGCCCAATGTTTCTACCTGTGTCTCTCGTCTGACTTGGAGAATCAATGTTTCTATAACTTTATCGTGGACATATTTTTAAAATTGGAAAATATACATGAACTCAGCTCTATCGTGTACGTATTTTCAAAATTGGAAAATGTACAGGAACTCAACCAAAAGTGATATCAGAGTGTAGTATTTAGTAAACATTGGAGCTCTTAATACAGTCGGTGTTAGATAATCATTTCTACAGTTATGAATACAGAATAACTTACCTGAATCTCACTAATTACGTGAGACTACAGAGCATACCACAATTTAAATTCTACTTTTAAACGTATACACCCTCTTAATATACACAGAAAATAGCCTACTAGAATAACTACAAAAGGTCTGGAAATACATTGTCAGGTAGGTGCCTGTGGTATAACTTTGTAGTTGTGTGTGGAACAACACGAAGAACAAATTGCAGAAAATCCGAAGAGATGGGAAGAGCAAAAGCAGATTAGATAAAATAAAATCTTCAAGATTCCTTCGGTTTTCATGTTAAGTTTGCCTCTCCACAAAAAAATCTGGAAATACAGGTAGGTGGTGCCTGTGGTATAACTGTGGTATAAGTTGTGTGTGGAACTCATGATGAACAAATTGCAACAGGAACAACGAAGGGAAGAACAAGAAAACACACGAATATACCGAAGGTCTTTTCGCTATCGCTTCGTCAGGGCAATAGCGATCCCCCGACAGTAGCGAAAAGGCGTTCAGCATATTCGTGTATTTTCTTGTTCTTCTCTTCGTTGTTCCTGTTGCAATTTGTTCGTCATGAGTTCCACACACAACTTATACCACAGTTATACCACAGGCACCACCTACCTGACGATATATTTCCAGATTTTTTTTTTTTTTTTTGTGAGAGGCAAACCTAACATGAAAGCCGAAGGAATCTTGAAGATTTTATTTTATTTAATCTGTTTTTTGCTCTTCCATTTCTTCGGTTTTCTGGCGCCCCCTCCTCCCCACCTCCCCCCTTCCCCCCGCACCATTTTAATTGTACCAAAGAAAGTAATATTGGTAGTAATATTAATAATAAAATGATTATTATCATTAATCATTATTATTATCATTATTATTGTTATTATAATGATGATAATAATTATAATGATGATAATGATACTAACTAATAAATATGATAATAAAATAATAATGGTAATAATAATAGTAAAAATAATGCTAACAGTGAATAATAATACTAATAATAATTACAACAATAATGATAATGATAATGATAGCACTATCATGAATATGCATAATACTGCTTACCAATAATAATAAAAAGAAAAAAGAAAATAAACGATGATGATAATACAATAGGATTATCATAGATTCGAAATGTTCATAATTCGTTATCATAATTAAAAACATGATGTCAAAATAAAGAAGTTCAATTCAAAATATTCTACGGAATTAACGAAAGAAAGGACCTATACATTGTAGGTATTTTAGGTCAAGATATTTGTAGAGGTCGAAGGTCACACGCCAGGCAGCGGGAAGGTATATATTGAAGGGAAAACAAATGATATTGAGAGTTCTTATTTCATTTGCATATGTTCTCGTTTCGTTTTTTTTTTTTTTTTTTTTGTTCTTTGGGTATTTTTTAATTCAATTTTTTTCTATCACTTTTGGCTTCCTTTTCCAATTTATGCATATTCTCACTGGTATATTATAACGCTTTGTAACAGTATATGTTTTCTAGTGTGATTTATTAAAGCATTCTTTGACTTATATATACTTTTTCGATATTTTTTATATATTTTTTTCGATATTTTTTCATATTTCTTTAAATTCACTTTAGAATAATGTTGCATACAATGAACCATTTATGATGTTTTTTATTCTGTTTTCCGATATTCATTAAATCTTTTATTCGCTCTACAAAAAAAAAAAACTATTGACGCGATCCTGTAAAACCTTTTCATTATCTGATTAATTTTCATTTTCATATTTTTTTTATGTTTCTACCATTTGTTAAGGGATTCTTTCACAATTTCCAAGCTCCAGTAATTACATCTTGCACAACTTTCCTTATCTCTTCTTTTGCAACTTTTAAATCATTTACTGGAAACGATAAACATATTAGGTTAAAAGAGGAAACAAAATGTAAATTTTGATCTTAATTTGGATGTAAGAATAAAGACCCAAAAGAAAAAAAAAAAATAATGGATAATAAGAATATAAACAATCTTTAATATGAAAAAATAACGATAAATAAGAACATAAACCAATCTTAATATGAAAAATAACGGATAATAAGAACATAAACCAATCT
>NW_020871946.1:167683-170183 GCF_003789085.1 Penaeus vannamei
ACGTTACGACTTTCCCATTAAAAAAAAAAAAAAAAAAAAATCTATCCTATATTATTTTTATTCATTTTTTTATTTACTTGTGTACAATACGCATTTTTTTTACAATACGACCCTTGACTGCACGATGCATTTAAAGACGTTATTTTTAAAGTCGATGGCATTGACCGACTGCAGTATAATATCGATGTATTTAAAGACGCTGAGGTTAACGTATATATATATATATATATATATATATATATATATATATATATATATATATATATATATATATATATATAATATATATATATATATATATATTTCTATGCTACAGTATTTTTCAGTATAATATCGATGCATTTAAAGACGTTGAGGTTAACGTATATATATATATTTTTCTATGCTACAGTATTTTTCAGTATAATATCGATCTGAAGACGTTGAGGTTAACGTATATATATTATATATATTATATATATATATATTATATATATATATATATATATATATATATATATATATATATTATATTTATATTTATATGCTACAGTATTTTTCAGTATATATCGATGCATTAAAGACGTTGAGGTTAACGTATATATATTTTCTATGCTACAGTATTTTTCAGTATAATATCGATTTGAAAACGTTGAGGTTAACGTATATATATATTTTTCTATGCTACAGTATATTTAGATATTGATAGCATGCTCGTGCATTACTCAAGCACGCCATCTAACTCAATTAAGTAACTTTGAAGCATGGAAGTTGTACCATAAGTTTATTTTCTAGTTCAGGAATATCTTTGGAGGTGACAAGATATGACTATCATTTCACTCTTGTTGTATGTTCTTTTTTTTTGTTATTGTTACTTTTAAAAGGTTTCATAATAGCTGATTTACATGTTACTGAACGTAATCTGCATCGAGACATAAAGAGATATTAATGGATTCATTCATTTTAGAATTTTGCGTTAGGGTTATTATACACACACACACACACACACACACACACACACATATATATATATATATATATATATATATATATATGTATGTATGTAGCCTGGAAATATTTACTTATTTAATGTTTTTGTTTGTTTGTTTGTTTCCTAGTGTATTAGAAGAATTATGTGATAATCAATATATCATTGAAAGAACAAACGAGCATCACATTCCATATTTGGCAATTCTTTTGAAAAAGAAAATGAAAAAGAAAAAAAAAAAGAAAAGAAAAGGGAAGGTGGGCTAAAAACAATCAATTTCAGGGGCATGTTATTTGTAATTTATTAGTAAAAAAAAAAGAAAAAAGAAAACAGAAAGAAAAAAGGAAAATAGACTAAATATAATAGATTTTGGAGGGATGAGAGAGGGGCATGCTATTTGTAATTTTTTAGTAAATACAAAAAAAGAAGAGCAGAAAGAAAAAGGGAAAATAGACAAAATACAATAGATTTGGGAGGGATGAGAGAGGGGCATGCTATTTGTAATTTTTTAGTAAATACAAAAAAAAGAGAGCAGAAAGAAAAAGGGAAAATAGACAAAATACAATAGATTTGGGAGGGATGAGAGAGGAGCATGCTATTAGTAAATTTAGAGTGTATAGCCACATAGCTTATGAAAAAAAATTACAACATATTGATACAAAGTACTCACCGAACCTGAGTATTCCTGAGTTACTTTTTCATTTTTTTTTTCTTTCTTTTTTGACATCGAAGTGAAAGGTTTATAAAGAAGCTTAATTATGCAGCAGCATATGAGCCGCAGATCAGCTGATTAAATTCAAATGGTCGAACTAAAAGTAGCTAATGAGCTGTTAGGGTAATTAAGGGGTCGTTTGGGGTAGAAAAAAAATGGTAGTCTGAATGAAATGAGAGAATAGATTATCTGTATAATTTCAGCGTCCCTGCTAATCACCACTTATACACTTACTAAAGTTATATAAAAGGGAGTATTGATAGCCTTGACGCCTGTTGACACCCTGATCTGTTCCGCATCTTTCTTCGATCTTGCGCAATCAATAAAGAAAAACAAGAATCAGTAGAGAGAGGACGTGGGTGGCTCTATAACCGCCCATGGCTCTAGTAGTCGATTGCACTACCTAGACATCAGAGGCATTGACCTCCAACTTGAAATCCGACACTAAGGCATTTCGTCATTGACCTCCAACTATGGTCTTACAACCTGAAACAACACTGGTTCTTGGCCTTCCTGAAAACCTTTGATAGCAGCAAAAAAAAAAAAAAAAAAAAAAAAAATAATAATAAAATAAAATAAATAATAATAAAAAAAATAAATAAATGAAAAATAAAATACAAATTACTTAAGGGAAGTTAGGGGAAACAACACTGGTTCTTGGCCTTCCTGAAAACCTTTGATAGCAGCCAAAAAAAAAAAAAAAAAAAAAAAATAAAAAAAAAAAATAAAATAAAAGAAAAAAAAAAAAATACAAATTAAGGGAAGTTAGGGGAAGACCTGCTGCCTAGGAAACAGCCTGCCTTTTCAATCAATTGATCCCC
>NW_020871946.1:175183-179742 GCF_003789085.1 Penaeus vannamei
TCTCGCTCTCTCTCTCTCCCCTCTCTCTCTCTCTCCTCTCTCTCTTCTCTCTCTCTCTCTCTCTCTCTCTCTCTCTCTCTCTCTCTCTCTTCTCTCCTCTCTCTCTCTCTCTCTCTCCCTCTCCTCTCTCTCTCTCTCTATCTATCTATCTATCTATCTCTCTATCTCTCTCTCAAATTCACATTCCAGATTTTTAAATATATATATATATGAGTAAATGGATGAATTGATGGATTCATAGGTGGATGGATTGCTGGGTGGATGTATGGATAGATGGATGGATATATGTATGTATATTTTTTAACACACACACACACACACACACACACGCACACACACTAACTCACATATATATTTCAATATATATTCATTTATGCATAAATAATCTTGAATGTTATTATTATCAATCTCGGTATCCTTTCATCGTATTTTCTATGCATGTTTGTATATGTGTGTGTATGTATGTATGTGTGTGTGTGTGTGTGTGTGTTATGTGTGTATAACAGTGTGTGTATGGGTGTATATAATGTGTTTATGTGTGTGTGTGTGTGTATAACAGTGTGTATGTTTGTATAACAGTGTGTGTATATGTGTATAACTGTGTGTGTATGTGTGTATAACAGTGTGTGTATGTGTGTATATGTGTGTTTATGTAAGTGTCTGTGTATGTGTGTATATGTGTGTTTATGTATGTGTGTATAGTGTTTATGTATATGTGCGTGTATGTGTTTGTCTATGTTGTTTATGTATGTATGTGTCTATGTGTGTATATGTGTTTATGTATGTGTGTATGTGTGTGTATATGTGTGTCTATGTGTTTATGTATGTGTGCGTGTATGTGCGTGTACGTGTTTGTCTATGTTTTGTATGTGTGTTTATGTATGTGTGTATGTGTGTGTATATGTGTGTCTATGTGTATGTGTTTATGTATGTGTGTATATGTCTGTCTATGTGCGTCTATGTGCATATATATATTTATGTATGTGTGTATATGTGTCTATGTGTGTATAAGCGTGTGTGTCTCGCCTCCCCTCACGCGTGTGATTCCCCTCATGTGGCCACATATTTTCTCTCGCCTTTTCTTGGGACTTTCGCTCTCTTATACTCTTGAGATCGTTCGTCTCATCTCAAAGTTTGATCATAATTGGATTTCTTCTCTTTGGGCGCTGATGAATTTTCTCGCGGGAGATCGGGTCCGTGCGTTATGATTTTATTTTTTTTATTTTTTATTTATTTTTTTTTTTTATCATTTTTTTTTTTTTGGGGGGGGGTTCTTTTTTTTATTTTTCCTCCTTGTTTTCTTTTTTTTGTTGTTCCTTTCCTTCCTTATTTTTCTTTCTTTTTCTTTTTTTTATGGGGTGCGTGCGTTATGATTTTTTTTTTTTTTTTTTTTTGGGGGGGTCTTTTTTTTATTATTTTTTGTTGTTGTTGTTGTTGTTCCTTTCCTTCCTCATTTTTCTTTCTTTTCATTTTTTCATGTGGTCCGTGCGTTATGATTTTTTTTTTATTTTTTTTTATTTATTTTTTTATTATTTGTTTTTTTTTTGGGGGGGGTTCTTTTTTTATTATTATTTTCTTTTTTGTTGTTCCTTTCCTTCCCTATTTTTCTTTCCTTTTATTTTTTTCATTTTCTATTTATTTTTTAATTTGTTTTTATTTATTTATTTATTTTTTTTGCTTTTTTCTTCTTGTTTTCTTTTTTGTTGTTCATTTCCTTTTTAATTTTCTTTCTTTTTCTTTTTTCATGTGGTCCGTGCGTTATGATTTTTTTGATTTTTTTTTTTTTTTTTTTTTGGGGGGGGATCTTTTTTTATTTTTTTGTTGTTGTTGTTGTTGTTCCTTTCCTTCCTCATTTTTCTTTCTTTTTTCTTTTTCATGTGGTCGTGCGTTTTGATTTTTTTGATTTTTTTTTTTTTGGGGGGGGTCTTTTTTTTATTTTTTTGTTGTTGTTGTTGTTGTTGTTCCTTTCCTTCCTCATTTTTCTTTCTTTTTCATTTTTTTTTCATGTGGTCCGTGCGTTATGATTTTTTTGATTTTTTTTTTTTTTTTTTTGGGGGGGGGGATCTTTTTTTATTATTTTTTGTTGTTGTTGTTGTTGTTCCTTTCCTTCCTCATTTTTCTTTCTTTTTCTTTTTTCATGTGGTCCGTGCGTTTTGATTTTTTTGATTTTTTTTTTTTGGGGGGGGGTCTTTTTTCTTTATTTTTGTTGTTGTTGTTGTTGTTGTTCCTTTCCTTCCTCATTTTCTTTTCTTTTTCATTTTTTCATGTGTCCGGCGTTATGATTTTTTTGATTTTTTTATTCTATTTTTAATTTGTTTTTTTTTTTGTTTTTTTTTTTTTTTTTTTTTCTTCTTGTTTTCTTTTTTGTTGTTCCTTTCCTTCCTTAGTTTTCTTTCCTTTTCTTTTTTTATGTGGTCCGTGCGTTATGATTTTTTTATTTTATTTTCTATTTATTTTTTTTTTTGTATTTTTTAAAATTTATTTATTTATTTATTTTTTTTTGGGGGGGGTTTCTTTTTTTTCTTCTTCTTGTTTCTTTTTTGTTGTTGTTCCTTTTCCTTCTTATTTTTCTTTTCCTTTTCTTTTTTCATGTGGTCCGTGCGTTATGATTTTTTTTTTTTTTTATTTTTTTTTATTTTTTTTTTTTTTTTGGGGGGGGGGTTCTTTTTTATTTTTTTTTTCTTGTTTTCTTTTTTTGTTGTTCTTTCCTTTTTTATTTTTCTTTCTTTTTCTTTTCATGTGGTCCGTGCGTTATGATTTTTTTTTTTTTTTTTTTTTTATTATTATTTTTTTTTTTTTTGGGGGGGGGGTTTTTTTTTTTTCTTTTTTCTTGTTTTCTTTTTTTGTTGTTCCTTTCCTTTCTTATTTTTCTTTCCTTTTCTTTTTTCATGTGGTCCGTGCGTTATGATTTTTTTTATTTTTTATTATTTTTTTTTGTTTTTTATTTTTTTTTTTTTTCTTCTTCTTGTTTTCTTTTTTGTTGTTGTTCCATTCCTTCTTTTTTTCTTATTATTTTCTTTTTTGTTGTTGTCTTTTTTTTTCCTTTTTTTTTATCTTTTTTTTTTTCTTTTTCTTTTCTGTGGTCTGTGCGTTATGATTTTTTATTTATTTATTTTTTTTATTATTTTTTTTTTCTTCTTCTTGTTTTCGTTTTTTTTTGTTGTTGTTCCTTTCCTTCCTTATTTTTCTTTCCTTTTCTTTTTTTCACGTGGTCCGTGCGTTTTTATTTTTATTTATTTTTTTTTTTTTTTTTTTGTTTCTTTCTTTTTCTTCTTCTTTTTCTTTTTTTGTTGTTCTTTTCCTTCCTTATTTTTCTTTTCTTTTCTTTCTTTTTTCTTCTTTTTTTTTTTTTTTGTTTTCTTTTTTCTTCTTTTTTTCCTTTTTTTTTTGTTGTTTCCTTTCCTTTCTTTTTTTTCTTTCTTTTTTTATTTTCTTTTTCGTTATTTCTCTTTTCCGTTTTGTTTTTATTCTATATTTTCTTTCTATTTCTTTATTGACGATTTATTAATTTATGAAATTAATCTTGTAGGAATTTTAATGTAATTGTTGATAATTCATTAAGGAAAAACTAATGTCTCTTTATATTATGCATATCTAATATTTATTTTTAAACTCGATTAATTTCTTATCCTATAGTTTTTATGATTCTGGTGAAACATTTTTGCATTTTCAATCACACTATTTTGCCAGAATTTATTTGCGTCAGCTATTTATCCCGCAATACAGCATTCTATAATTCTATTGTAGTTTTTAATTTGCCATTTTATATTGCTTCGTAGTCATTCCTATACTATAATTTGTCATTCCATACAGTAGCCTATAACTTCAATGCAGTAGTATATAATTTTCATTAGATACAGTAGTCTATAATTTGTCATTCAATGCAGTAGTTTATAATTCTCATTGCATACAGTAGTCTATAATTTGTCATTCAATGCAGTAGTCTATAATTTTCATTGCATACAGTAGTCTATAATTTATCATTCCATATCGTAGTCTATAATTTTCATTGCATACAGTAGTCTATAATTTATCATTCCATATCGTAGTCTATAATTTGTCATTCCATACAGTAGCCTATAATTTGCACACCATACAGTAGTCTTATAATTTTCTTCATACATTAGTCTATAATTTTCATTACATACAGTAGTCTATAACTTGTCATTCCATACAGTAGTCTTGTAATTTTCTCATACATTAGTCATGATCTATTGGCATACACTAGCCTATGCCATCCATACAGTAGTCTCTTCATACATTAGTCTATGATTCTCATTGCATACACCAGCCTATAACTTGTCATTCCATACACTAGTCTATTATACCAGCATCCTCTAGTCCAACGTAGCAAGACCACCTGTTAGATTATGACTGAATTCACGTACATAGCCCCCCCCCCCCCGTCTACCCCCGTCTGGTAACTTGGTAATATATATCTGCTGTGGTAACTTGGTAATATATAAGATATCTGCTGTGGTAACTTGATAATATAAAAGTTATTGGTAGTAATAACTTAATGATATATCATTGGTTGTAGTAAAACATTATAATATATA
>NW_020871946.1:182339-202339 GCF_003789085.1 Penaeus vannamei
AGGGAAGTGGGAGAGCTGGGAAGGAGAGCGTGGAGAGGGGGAAAAGTTAAGAGGCGGGAAGGGGTGAGAGAGGGGAAAGTTTTTTTAAAGAGGGAAGAGGTGGAAAAGGGAAGAGGTAAAAGAGGGAGATAGAGGTGTGAGAGGGGGATAAGTTAAAAGAGGGAACGCGTGTGAGAGGCGGAAAGCTAAAAGAGCAGGTCGAGAGGGGAAAGTTTTAAAAAAAGGGGAGGGGCGAAAGCAGCGTGAAAATGGCGAAGAGGTCTGGAAAGGGGAAGAGTGTGGAAGGGAAGAGGTGGAGAGGGAGAGTGTAGAGGTGGAGAGGGAGAAGTTAACAAGGGGAAGAGGTAGAGAGGGAAAAATAAAGGAGGGAATAGAGATTGGAGAAGATGAGAAGATTGGACACGGCGGAAGACGGTAAAAGAGGCAAAGAAGGCGAGAGGAGGAGAAGTTTAAAGGAATAGAGGTGGAAGGGGAAGAAATAAAAGAGGGGCCGAAAAAGGTGGAGAGGGAGAGGGAGAGTGGAGAGGGGAAAAAGGGAAAAGTTAAAAGATGGGAAAGAGCGTGGGAGGAAAAATATTAAGAGAAGAGGTTGAGAGTTGGGAAAGAGCGTCGGAAAAGAGGAAAGTTTAAAAGAGGGAAGAGGTTCATGTGATTGAGGCGAAAAGTAAAGGAGGGGGAAAAAACTGGTGTAGAGGGGAGACAGTTCGTGACAAAAACTGGAGGGCTCGAGTAAGGTTAAGAGAGGGAATGACGGTGGAAAATGAGGGGAATTGGAGGGTAAAGGGAGAAAAGAGGTGAAGAAGGGGAAAAAGTTAAGAGTGGAGAAGGGGAAATGAAAAGATAGGTGTGAGAGAGGGAAAATGAAAAAAGTAGAGGAAGAGGTCGCTCGCGAAAGAATGGAGAGGAGAAAAAAAAGATGAAAGAGAATAGGTGATGATGGAGAGGGAAAAAATAAAAAGGGAAGAAGGTGTTAAGGGAGACGTTAAAAAGAGTGGAGAGGTGGTAAGCGTAAGATCGAGTTGATTCTTTTGTAGTTGGACGAGAGAAAGTAGTGAGACGAAAAACAAAACAAAAAAAAAAATCTAAAGATCTTATGAACCCCATCTAACCGCTGTGTGAACTGCCCCTCAGGCGACCACTCTGGCTTTATCGTTGCCTCGCCCCGGACGGGACGAGTAAGTCACAATACCTCTTGGTATAACCTCTGAGATTATCCCTTTTTTTATATGAACCAGAAAAAGATGAGAGGAAAGAGAAAGAGGGAGGGGGAGGGAGAGGGAGGGAGGCAGATGGGATGGAAGGAGGGAAAGAAGCGTATGGGAGGGACGGAGGGACGTGTATGGGGACGAGGGAGGAGGAGGGAGGGAGAACGGGAAGAGACGGAGAGAGGGAGGGGAGAAGAGAGATGAGAGAGGGAGAGAGAAGAAAGGAAGAAGATGAGAACGGATCGAGAGACAGAGATGAGAAGGAGAGAGAGAGATGGGAGTTAGAGAGAGACGAGAGAGAGAAGAGACGACACGAGAGAGGAGAAGAACATGATCAGGAAAGAGGAGAGCGAAGAGAGAGAAGGGTGGGATATAGGAAGGGATGGGGATTAGGAGAGAGAGAGAAAGTAGAGAGAGAGAAGATAGAGAGAGAGAAGAGAGAGAAGAGAGAGAGAGAGAGAGAGAGAGAGAGAGAGAGAGAGAGCAGATGAGAGAGAGAGAGAGAGAGAGAGATGGACTGATAACAAGTAAGCGAGAGAGGGAAAATGAGAAGGGAGAAATAGATAGATAAATAGATAGATAGATAGAGAGAGAGAGATTAAAAGATAGATATATAGACTGGTAGATATGTTGTGACCCCTGTTCCGTTAGGTTAAATTAATAAATGTTTAATTGTTCTCATTAAATGTAGTGCAGTTCTGAATAATTAATCAGTGGATTTCAATGTAACAACAATAATACTATTAATTGATGCACAACATTAATACTATTAATTGGTGCAATTTAAGGGTCGAGTTCAACCTTTATGAAAATCGGTAACTAATAATTACGAATGCAGTGTGATAAAATTATATTTAAGATTATGTGAAAAAATTGGAAAAGAAAGCAAAAAAAAAAAAAAAAAAAAAAAAAAAAAAAAAAAAAAAAAAAAAAAAAATACGATAAGACATTATGTAAGTTATTGACACTACATACAACATGATAGTTATCTGTTATATAATCATCAGTTATGAGGCGGTGAAACCAAAATCAACAACATTCAAAACTACGTCATATCTTAATGAAGCGGTCATTAAAAAAAAAAACCAATAATAAATCTATTAATGTCTGAATTAGTTTATGAATGAAATTAAATATTACACAAAAAGAAAAATCAATCTTGAAGATTTTATTTTTTATTGCACTTATAAAGTAGTCTATTTTTTTCCTAATTTGTTAATAATGATATATCTAACACAATATCATCCCAATTTCAGTTAATTGGTTAATCAAGTCATTTTTTTAATACACTTAGAAAGTAGTGTATCTTTTTTTCATTATCTGTTAGCAGAGATATATCTAATACAATACTACAACAACTTCAGTTAATTGGTTAATCAAGTTATGTCATTATATGTTCATAATAATCTTCATTTTCTTTCTTCTCCCATGTTAAAAAATAACACTCTCATGTCACCATCTTCCATTTCTTGTTCCCGTTCACTTTGCTCCATTACGGTGGTACAGTGACGAACAAAAGTCTTTAAAGGAACTGAAGCTTCGAATCTGTCTCACCCTGTACAAAAAAAGTGTGTTGTGAAGCGCATGTTCGAGACAGATTTCGAAAACGGGCGTCGACCGCTCTCCGCTAAATTACTTTAAAAGGGGATTACCGAGATATGGGGAAGGCTGGATCAGTAGCAACTCGAGGAGGTGTCGTGGCGCCTGTTTTGATCATTGTTCAACGAAAATATGATAATTAAGATCATTATTTTCCCTCTTTTTTGAAAACTGAAGAGACCAAAATGATCGACCGTGTTCACCAAGCATCCGTGACTCTTGTGACGTCATCAAAATAAACCCCATGTGCTTTTTTTTATTTCCAAAAATAGAATCAGACGCCATGACACCTCCTCGAGATGCTACTGACCGAGCCTTTCCCTTACCGAGACGAGCCAACGAGGAGAACGTGGCTATTGGACGCTATTCGGAACCCTAGTCCACAATCTCCGTCACACTGGCACTTTTTCCGTCGATTTTTTTTACAATTTTCTGGGATTTTTTCCATTTTTGAGCGAATTGTCGATTTTCCAGTCAGATGATAACGATCGTTTCCGTCTGAAAACCTTTCCGTCAACTTTCTCAGCCAAGTATAGTCAGATCAAGAGCTATTTTCAGCCAAGTATAGTCAGTTCAAGAGCTATGTTCGAGAATGATTGTATTTACGTTAAATAAAATTGTCAGAAAATTGACGGAAAAAATGCCAGTGTGACACGGCCTCAAGCGTCCTTTATTTCCGATAATTGATCTTATCCGGTCACGCCCTTGTTGGTTATCACGCTATCATTCCAGTATCTTTGGAAAGATGCCCATATTAGGAGTCTTCCGAGTCCCCAGCAATTTTTTGCAAATACTCTATTTATCACTTTCATTTTTTTTTTTTTTTTTTTACTTGTCACCCGAAATTCTTGCTTTCGTTCTAACACTCTATTTATCACTTTAATTTTTTTTTATTTTTTTTTTTTACTTGTCACCCGAAATTCTTGCTTTCGTTCTAACACTCTATTTATCACTTTCATTTTTTTTTTTTTTTACTTGTCACCCGAAATTCTTGCTTTCGTCTAACACTATTTATCACTTTCATTTTTTTTTTTTTTTACTTGTCACCCCTTGATTTTTTTTTTTTTTTTTTTACTTGTCACCCGAAATTCTTGCTCTCGTTCTAACACTCTATTTATCACTTTCTTTTTTTTTCTTTTTTTTTTTTTTTTTTTTTACTTGTCACCCGAAATTCTTGCTTTCGTTCTAACACTCCTTTATCACTTTTTTCTTTTTTTTTTTTTTTACTTTACCCCGAAATTTTTTTATAACACTCTATTATCACTTTTTTTTTTTTTTTTTTTTTTTTTTTTTTTTTTTTTACTTTTGTCACCCGAATATTCTTGCCTTTCGTATCTAACACTCTATTTATCACTTTCATTTTTTTTTTTTTTTTTTATACTTGTCACCCGAAATTCTTGCTTTCGTCTAACACTCTATATCACTTTTTTTTTTTTTTTTTTTTTTTTTTTTTTTTTTTACTTGTCACCCGAAATTCTTGCTTTCGTTCTAACACTCTATTTATCACTTTCATTTTTTTTTTTTTTTTTTTTTTTTTTTACTTGTCACCCGAAATTCTTGCTTTCGTTCTAACACTCTATTTATCACTTTCTTTCTTTTTTTTTTTTTTTTGTCACCCGAAATTCTTGCTTTCGTTCTAACACTCTATTTCACTTTTTTTTTTTTTTTTTTTATTTTTTTTTTTTTTACTTGTCACCCGAAATTCTTCTTTCGTTCTAACACTCTATTTATCACTTTCATTTTTTTTTTTTTTTTTTTTACTTGTCACCCGAAATTCTACTTTCGTTCTAACACTTCACTCTATTTATCACTTTCATTTTTTTTTTTTTTTTTTTTTTACTTGTCACCCGAAATTCTTACTTTCGTTCTAACACTCTATTTATCACTTAATTTTTTTTTTTTTTTTTTTTTTTTTTTTTACTTGTCACCCCGAAATTTCTTGCTTTCGTTCTAACACTCTATTTATCACTTCATTTTTTTTTTTTTTTTTTTTTTTTACTTGTCACCCGAAATTCTCTGTTCTCGTTTCTAACACTCTATTTATCACTTTCATTTTTTTTTTTTTTTTTTTTTTTTTTTTTACTTGTCACCCGAAATTCTTACTTTCGCTTCTAACACTCTATTTATCACTTAATTTTTTTTTTTTTTTTTTTTTTTTTTTTTTTTACTTGTCACCCGAAATTCTTGCTTTCTTCTAACACTCTATTTATCACTTTCAATTTTTTTTTTTTTTTTTTTTTTTTTACTTGTCACCCGAAATTCTTGCTTTCGTTCTAAACACTCTATTTATCACTTTCAATTTTTTTTTTTTTTTTTTTTTTACTTGTCACCCGAAATTCTTGCTTTCGTTCTAAACACTCTATTTATCACTTTCATTTTTTTTTTTTTTTTTTTTTTTACTGTCACCCGAAATTCTTGCTTTCGTTCTAACACTCTATTTATCACTTTCATTTTTTTTTTTTTTTTTTTTTTTTTTACTTGTCACCCGAAATTCTTGCTTTCGTTCTAACACTCTATTTATCACTTTCATTTCTTTTTTTTTTTTTTTTTTTTACTTGTCACCCGAAATTCTCGCTTTCGTTCTAACACTCTATTTATCACTTTCATTTTTTTTTTTTTTTTTTTTTTTTACTTGTCACTCGAAATTCTTGCTTTCGTTCAAACACTCTATTTATCACTTTCTTTTTTTTTTTTTTTTTTTTACTTGTCACCCGAAATTCTTGCTTTCGTTCTAACACTCTATTTATCACTTTCTTTTTTTTTTTTTTTTTTTACTTGTCACACGAAATTCGTTGCTTTCGTTCAAACACTCTATTTATCACTTTTCATTTTTTTTTTTTTTTTTACTTGTCACCCGAAATTCTTGCTTTCGTTCTAACACTCTATTTATCACTTTCTATTTTTTTTTTTTTTTTTTTTTTTTACTTGTCACCCGAAATTCTCGCTTTCGTTCTAACACTCTACGTTTCATTTAATCTTTTATTATTTCATTTTTTTTTTTTTTTTTACTTGTCACCGAAATTCTTGCTTTCGTTCAAACACTCTATTTATCACTTTCATTTTTTTTTTTTTTTTTTTTTACTTGTCACCCGAAATTCTTGCTTTCGTTCTAACACTCTATTTATCACTTTCATTTTTTTTTTTTTTTTTTTTTTTTTACTTGTCACCCGAAATTCTTGCTTTTCGTTCTAACACTCTATTTTCACTTTCATTTTTATTTTTTCTACATGTCACCCGAAAATTTCTTACTTTCGCTTTCCTAACACTCTATTTATCACTTTCATTTTTTTTTTTTACTTGTCACCCCGAAATTCTTACTTTCGGACTGGTGTACACTATGATCTATATTGCGATCGATCGGAAGAGTGCTTGCTCCATTTCACTCCGCTTTTTTTTTTTTTTTTTTTTTTTTTTTTTTGCTTCTGGTGGGTCCGAGCATGCGGTTGTCACTTTTGTGTCATATTGATGCTCTTCGCCACTTTCAGTAATGATGCTTCTGTTTTGTTTTTTGTTTTTTTTTCTTTATTTTATTATTATTATGATTTTTTTAGCTGCATCTTGTTCCGTTAACCAAGATGTTATTCTATTTCTAGGGAGGAGATGAGAGGTGGTGGAGATGGAGGAGTTTACTGGGGAGGAAAGAGGGATGGGATGGAGAAAGGCTGGTGTGGGAGACGGGCTGATGGAGAAGAGAAGACCCGTGTGTACGTGAGAGTAGTCATAGGGGTGCGTGGCCGGGATGTGTGTGTGTGTGTGTGGGTATGGACGGTGATTGTTTGGTGTGGGAGGATGAGGGAGAAGAGAGGGAAGAGAGAAAGAGAGAGAGAGAGAGACAGAAGAGAGAGAGAGAGAGAGAGAGAGAGAGAGAGAGAGAGAGAGAGAGAGAGAAAGAGAGAGGAGAGATGACGAGAGAGAGAGAGAGAGAGCAAGGCAACAGCATACAGAGAAGATAGATAGATATATAGAAAGCAGAGAAGAGAGAGAGAGACATAGATTGAGATAGAGATAGATTTGATAATAGAGATAGACAGGAAGTAAAAATACACCAAACAAAAACAACAACAACAGACATTTATTGGATCCCACCTCCCCCCTCCGCCCCCCAAAAAAAAAATACGACAGAAGATATTTGAAGGACGAAAATTACCTCTCCCACTCCCCCTCCCTCCCCTTTCCCTCCGGGNATGCTTCTGTGAAATCATCTAAGTTTAATTAGGTAAATTTTTAATTATGTAAAAGTTATAATTATCGTATTATACAGTAAATTGTAGCAAACAAATTTTAAAAATTACATGAATCATAATACTGAAACACTTTACCAGACTGACGTTGTAAAATGACCTTATTCTAGTTTTGTTTCTACACGCACTGTTTCCTTCATAATCTTTAGTTCTGACACTGTATAAACCACATCCAGTCTATAGGAGTGAATGCCTCAATATGCTTTCTTTTCTGACACAAATTTAAAAAACTACTCAAAACAGCATAAGTTAAAACTAAATATCTACAGGTCTGTAAATATCTTACACTGTCTATCTACAAGTCAGGATTCCAACTACTAAGCCCTTTTTCTGTTTTCTGGTCAGGTAAAAAAAATCCTAAAAAATTTCAGAGAAATTCAGGAACCAAATTCCCAAACTTTAATTTCTGAATTTCACAAAGGGCAACTAGAGAAAACCTTAGGTAAAGGCATTGCAGAACTATCACCAACACTTAAAATAAATCTACATACATGAGATCAACTTATGGTTTCCTTTAGCATCTCTTTTACTACACATTAATTTCCAAAATAAACAATCTCCAACTTTTTCCGTAACACATCCAAAGAAATATAATGGGACATAACTATGGTCCGTCTTCCATTTTGCACTGCCTGAGAAGTGGCATAATTGTAACCATCATTTATAAACGAACTTGCAGGCATCCATTTTGAAAGAGTACTGCTGATAATCATCATTTGGAGATGATGAGACCATATATTTTGGCTTTTTGTATTTCCTGCAAAATTCTTCCATTAAATATACTAATCATCATTAAATCTGATCTGTTCACAATTCATTTGGTCCCACAAAATGCTACAACTGTTTTTTTGTTTTTTTTAATATGCGAGTCATTAAGAGGAAACACAGTGAACTTCTGAATTTTCCATCAACAATTTTATAATGCAGTACAGGCCTCACTATTTTTAACTTCCAACCTCATATATTTCATTTAGGTAGACATAAAACTTCAAGTTACTGACATACAATCCATTGTATTATCAAAGCATAAATATAACAGGAGCTTAACCGGGTTATGATAACTACTGTCTGAGGAAGAGAATTCACTTTTCTGAAGTAGTAATACCAGAGCAATTATACTCTGTCTAAGGTTCATCCGTCAAAATAAACATTTAAAAACTGCATCATACAACACCAGCGAGACCTGAGATTATGTATTCAATTTGTTCTCTAAATCTTATTCTAGCTATTGCTGAGATAGAGATGTCTGATTTAAATCTACAAAAGTTTCTTTTTCTTCTATGTTAAAAAAAAGGAAAGAAAGAAAGAAAGAAAGAAAGAAAGAAAGAAAGAAAGAAAGAAAGAAAGAAAGAAAGAAAGAAAGAAAGAAAGAAAGAAAGAAAGAAAGAAAGAAAAGAAAGAAAAGAAAGAAGAAAAAAGAAAGAAAGAAAGAAAGAAAGAAAGAAAGAAAGAAAGAAAGAAAGAAAGAAAGAAAGAAAGAAAAAAGAAAGAAAAAGAAAGAAAGAAAAGAAAGAAAGAAAGAAGTAATGATAATTAAAAAGTACATATTCTACTGACTATTTAAGTCCTAATGACAAAGTGCAAGTTTGCTAAACAGGAGCATTTGGAGTTAATTTTTTCTTCTCAATTATTTTCTAGAATTTACTTTTAGTATCACATTAGAAATCGGTGGGTACATATTCTCAGTTTGCACAATTTCGAAGCACTACATTCTCTTTTTATGAAGTAATGATCTTCCTCCAATGCTCGTCTATTTCTCTACATTTTTTCTTTTTTTTATATTTTCTAAAGATACTTTATAATAATAAAAAAATTAAAAAAGTGAGAATCACAAAGATATTCAAAGAAATGTTAGTGGCTGGAACACCAAACGTAACTGCTACAGAAAAGTAAAGCTGCTCCTTTGCTACACATCAGTGTTTACATATAAAAGTTTCTCCTGCTTCCATGTTCCAAAAATGAACATACCTTAAAAGGAGCAATTTTCTAAATCAAGTTTTTAGGTAAGAGAAAATCACTTAAAAAGAAAAGTAAAGAAGGCCCTTTGCTATGTACCTGGAATGCTTGCTGAAGTTGCATCATTACCTATTAACATCAACATGATCCAAAAAGGGAAATATTTTCATTAAGAAACACACTGTCTACATAAAAAATAACAGAAGGGTATCAAACCTTCACACATTTATTCCAATTCAGAGCATAAAAAAAATTCCAAGGTACAGAGGGCAAGTTCTCATATGACTAAACTTTTCTATAATACACTTTGCACCAAAATAATGACTGATCGTTGGGGGGAATACTTCTGTTGGGACCTCAACATGCAGAGAGTGTCACAGGTAAAGACAAATATGTGTAAATGTCTGTGTGAGAATGAGTGCGAATGAGTGTATGAGTATAAATGTTAAGAATGAGAATGATCATTGGCGGGAATATTTCTGTTGGGACCTCAACATAAAGAGGAGAGAGTCAAAGGTAACGACAAATATGTGTAAGTGTCTGTGTGAGAGTGAGTGCAAATGTGAATGTATGAGTATGAATGTTAAGAATGAGAGTGGGAGGGTGGCTGTGGGTATGCTTGTGTTTGGGTCAGAGCAGAAGAGAGGAGGCATTTGTGTGGGTGTGTTTGAGTGAGAATGTGAATGTATGTATATAAGTTGATCTCTGGGCAGGTTCCTGTGCATTGATGCATGCATATAAGTGAACATGTATGTGCCTGCAGATTCATAGGAAGTGTGTGTAAATGTCCGTGTGGAGTGTGCACATATGTGTGCATGAGCATGGATGTGTGAGAGAAAAACACAAAGTGTACTGTATCTTTTTTAAGATTTAGCAGATACCCACTGGCATACAAAACTGAACACAGTTTCCTTATTAGGTTCTACAGTGATATTTTCAGCAGCCACCTGCTACGTCTACTTCTATTTTTCATTGCTGAATTAAAATCTATACTGACTGATAAAGACTGAATAAGAAAACAGAAAAATGAAGAAATAAATTAAGCAAAAGAGGTCACACTTTCTAAATGACTAAATCCACATTTGATTATATTATATACATGAAAAGGTCAGTGTTAAATCTGCACTGAATATCTATGATCTTCATTTAACAGTATACTGCTCTTACATAAACAATGGCTTAAAACTTCCATTTAAAACAGTAAAATTCATAATGTGAGCATAGGGTAAAACTGGACAAATTGTTGAATGAACAAATATGACTGCTGAAAATACCTCTGCCTGGAGAAAATCACATCTGAGACACCAATTAAGAACTAAAATGATTTTTTGAGTTGAGTTCTCTACTTACATCAATTTCAACAGAATGTTTAGTTTCAGATAAAAAGAAAAGAAAAAAAAGATAGTTTCAAATATTTTAACAGGAATTTCACCAAAATTAATTACAATCATAACAGTAAGAATCTAGCCTTTATCATGCTATGTTTTCTTAGTGCCTGCTTTAAATAATATAAATAACTTTGATAACACTTGAATTCAAAATATGAAATCAATAATTTCCACTTCTTTTCATCCATGCACTGTCTCTCTTTTTCTATTATTTCATTAAAACCTCATTACAAATAAACAAATCTGATACTGTCCTTTTCTTGACTTCATAAAGCTACCATCATCACAAAGAAAAACTACTGTGTATATTTGTCAATAAATATTATACTGAGGTATGCTCGAGCAAGGCTGACATGTAATACATATTACACACACACAAAAAAAATTAGCATTTTCTGGTCAAGTTCTCAAAATAAATTTGAGGTGAACAGTATTTCTTTTAAGGTCCAACTCAGTTGAACATTTCTTCTCACTTAGACAGCATTAATAAAAAAGGAAAAATCAATAAAAAACAACAACAGAATTATGGCTTTCTTTTCAAAGCCTTAGTTACATACAGCTCTAAGAATTGGACCCAAAACAGTGTCTCAGATCTTTAACACAGACTCGTCCTCTTTCTCTTAGTTTTCTTAAGCATTGTTTTCTTAAGAGCTGACATGATGAACTTTTTTCTTTTCTTTTCTATCTTTTATTTCTTTTCTTCTGTCTTCTTTTTCAATCTTTGGTTCATCTGACTTGAAAGCTATGCATCAAAATATCAATGATGAACTGCTGTACTCTGGTTTCCTCTTTCCCTTCATCTCACGGGTATGTCCTAGCTTGTGTGGTCATCTCTTCACATGTCGTCTAGGGATGGTAACCAAAAGGCCTGGAACAAGAAAGAATAACACTTCAACAAATAAGAAACAGAATCTTACAGGTCTAATTCACAAAAGAGGCAAAACTAGTGATTCTCATGAGGACTTTGGGATATAGGAGACTAATTTTGAATAACCCATACATAATAATATGTCTGGTTATAGGCCAAGTAATGCACTTTTCAAAAATGTGTCAATGATAGGGTACTCTGAACCAAGCTAAAGACAAAAATCTTATTTTATCATATTGGGTTTTGATCCACTGCTGCTGGGAACATGTAATGTCCACTGTAGTTTCCTTAATAGGCCAACATGACCTCACCTGATTTCCCCTTTCATTTAGTTTCATTGGAAAATGTCCTTTTTCTATAACTAATGTCTTTTTCTATAACTATCAACCTAATGGATACACGTGATGTGACTGCCATTTCTTGAAAAAATGTGGCTGAGGGCCTGGTGAGAAGAATATGCCATCATGGAAAAATTTGGCTGAAGGTTGGGCTGACAGGAATGTACCATGAAAATATTTGGCTGAGGACACGGTAAAGAGAATAACTCGCCAAGAGAACAAATAGCTCTTTGGGAAAGATTAGTATTGATGGGCATTTAGTAAAGGGCTCTTTCATTATTTAAACCAGTAAATCATGAAGGAATGTATCACCCAAGTACCATGGCTGGAAGAGCACCAGGGGTGGTATTTATCAAAATACTGAGTATTTTACTGAGCATTACACTCAAATCCCACCCTACAGCACTCCGCTCAGTAAAGTACTTAAGTGGTATCTATGAAAAGTCTGAGTGCTTCACTGAGCAAAGTATTTCCATCACTTAGGTGGGACGCTTGTGTATGAAAAGCTAAGTTAGATATTTTATTTATTTTATTTAAGTTTTATTGTAAAGCAAAAATATTTTTCATGTCAATATAAAATAATTATACATTTTTATAGCACCATAACCATGAAAATTTAATATTTTGTGGTATATATTAACTGATTTGTTTACATTCCGCATCCGACTGCATACTGTTGAGTCCCAAATGCTTTGTTTCTTTCGAAGCTGCTGCCAAAAATTTCAAAATAGAATAAGCCCTGACTTCGACCCCCGAGCCCAATGCTACAAAATTCATGATATTGTAATTTGCATCAAACACTATCTGGACATAAATGCTGTGATAATTTTTTTTCTGTTTATATATATTCAGCCTCATGTTTCTCGGGCACAATGATCATAAAATGAGTGCCATCAATCACATACACCACTCCTGTAAACCTTGCTTGGAATGCTGGCAATACAAGGGCATCTAGCATTTCATTGACTATCTTGCTAATTGAAGGTTGGGATATTATGCCAAGATCATCTCCATTGCACATTTGCATTTTCGCAGTTGCTAAAAACGGTGTCACAAGCATTTTAATTTCTGCAGAGATGGCACGTGTTCAATTTGTACGTGGCTTATTTGACCCCTGACCATGTCAGTCACATACATTAGTCCTTTTCAATCTAATATCAACCGTTTCTTCGACTCGTGATCACCATAACTGTTCAACATAACTTTTCTTGTCCAGAATTGTCTAACACTTTGTATCCTTACTCGCTGTTGTGCTTTTTCTATTGCTGTTGGGTGGACTTAAGTGCAACATAACGTGCTGAATGTTCTCCCGTCGCACACGTAGCCTCATCATCCAGTTGAGTGCACTAAAGGAGGCTAAATAGTTTGATAAATAAGATTTAAGTAATCTACTAAAAGTTAAGTGCTGCATCCATGAAATTAAGTCTGCTAAGTGCACTTACGGTTACTCAGTATTTTGATAAATACTGCCCTTGATAAATAAGATTTAAGTAATCTACTAAAAGTTGAGTACTGCATCCATGAAATTGTGTCTGCTAGGTGCACTTAAGGATACTCAGTATTTTGATAAATACCGCCCGAGGTCCAGGGAGGACATTATTTCAATGCTCAGGATTCTATTCTTGACCACCATGACTGGTGGTGCTGGGTATGTCACAAAAAATTAAATATAAAAATATTCTTAAAGTAACACAAATAACAAAATGTTCCTTATTGTTATTATTATTATTTTTTTTTAGAGTTATAGAGTACATAGATAGATAATATGAAACCTGTGCAAGTCTATTACTATCTTGATACAGAATTTCAAATAATTTTATTAGACCTTAAAAAATGACAAAAAGCTTATAAAGTGGAATCTTGACACTGCACGTGAGTCAGGCTGTGCACCAGGACTCCTTTGTATGGATGATTCTATATATGTGTGTGCAAATGTGCATGTGTGCATCTGTATATTTGTATGAGTGTGTTCATGTGTACATCTGTGTATTTGTAGGAGTGTGTTCGTGTGTGCATCTGTATAAGTATATTTGTGAGTGCATCTGAGTATTTGTATGATTGTGTTCGTGCGTGCATCTGTATATTTATATGACAGTGTTCATGTGAACATACAAACTTTGCCTCAGGGTATTTGATTGATGTGGGCATAGATTTTTGCCTTTTCAGAGTACTTTTCAATACATTATCTTTCTGTTTGTCATAAGATGAATCAGAATAATACCTTTTTATCGTTCATGCAACATGGCATACAAGTTGTAATTATAATGTCACATTCGCCCTCTCTACCTGATTGGTAATTGAGTGAGTGTGCTTATATGTATCACTTAATGGTGATGTTAGGCGAGTATAATAGGAGAGGTCATTGACTCTAGGATCAATATGCCATGGATCCTGTGCCAAGCACATCATCAGGCATTTTCTGCCGTCAGCCTCGCCCCTCCACCCCATCCAATGGTCAGTGAGCTCCCCCAGCTCATTGTCAACACCCCTCTGGAAATATTGGTTCAGAAAATAATGACCTTCCAATGCCTTGGAGATGCTGGAAGAACAGCTAAGGTGGCATGGTGACAGAAAAGAGAAACCTGTGGCAGTCATGAACGGGATGAAGGGGGTTGATATGCGGCATCAGCTCTCCCAGTCTTACCTCATTGCAAGGAAAAAATCAAATGATATAAAGGATTTTTTTTTCCTTGTTGAAATAGCGACAGTAAATGCCTTCTTTTACAGAAGTACTTGGGTGGTCCCATATGACCACTGTACAACTATCACATTGCAGTCGTAAAGGTCGGTACCTTCCTCAGATACCTCCTTACAGCATCAGCCACCTCGTATAAAGTAGCCAGGAAGAGTTATCGTGGCTAATATATTATCATTTCCTAGTGAAATTGGAAAAGTACTTCCAATGCCATGTGTACTACAAAAGGGGGATCAGGAAGATGGTGAAGTACACATGTAAGCAATGCAATACTGCTTTGAGTATCTTCTGAAGACTATCACACTAAGAAGTGCTGTGGTAGTTCATGGTACAATATTTACAAAGGAATATGTAACTTGTGTTACTTAGTACATATACTTATACATATACAGCCTTTTCTTACATGTGAAATTATGTAATTTCCCCTAAATTTCCATTTGAAGAAATAAAGAAGACAATGTACTCTTATTTTTGATGGTTCCCTAGAATATTCATTCTTCTACTCATGATCAAAAACTCATATGGAGTATTCACTATTATTTCAGTAGACTATTACATTAGTAAAGTCAAGAAGTTGGTTAAAGATAGTGTCTGAAAATGTAAAAACACATAAAATTGAGTACATGTGTAAAAGTTGATGTCAAAGCAATCATCCTCGTCAAATTTCAGCGAGTGGCCAAGTAGAGAATCACTGTGGCAAGCACAAGAGAAAAACCCTAGAGTGCGCACCCACTCCATACAGATATACCCTGTTTGGCAGACCAAGTGACAATTGGAAAACAGTGGATTAAACAGTCTAATGTAGCTTTTGTTTGCCTTAGACTTTACTGTTACTGAATAACAGAAAACAAAGTATTGACAAACATATAATACATTTACACCCACCATGTTTGTGCATCCTGAGGCCAACATCATGTATTTTGGGTTGAATTGGACACACTGTACAGGCCCAGTATGGTCAGCATTCAGCACACAAACCTGCCAAACAAAATATCATTTAATAACAATAACATGAAAAAGAAGAAGAAAAAGAAAACATTTTCTGTTAGAATCCCATGTGTTCCAAAAGAACCAAATCTTACCTTGTAGCCAGTCTCTGCATTCCACACATGGACTCTGCCATCAGTAGACCCGCTGAATATAAACTGCGAGTCGGGGCTAAAGGACGCCTCTAAGGGAATGCCTTTGTTGTTCAGATGTCCCTATGTAGAAGAAACATAAGCAAACGATTAACTTTTATAAATGTACCACTGTTTACAAAATCAAAAAATCTATTAAAAAAAAAAATTCTGCAAGTATCAATTATGCATGTATAATTACAATAACAACATAAAAAAGCTCCTCAGAAAGGAGAACAGTACAGCAGATTTGGAGATGCAACTCACGGCAAAGGTTTTGAGCGCTGTTCCCTGGAAAGCATCCACAAGTCTGATAACCGATCCATTTGTAGACGTGAGAATCGTCTTGCCATCAGGACTGAATTTGATCCCGGTCCAGTCACACTCCTTCTCCATGGATAATTGGAACGTACTAAATGGACCCTTGTCGAATGATCTGAAAACATATAAAGAACACTGGTCACTCCAAGTTTCAATCGTCAATTAACAAAATACCTACATGCGCACATGTGTACACATATGCACATACACACAAGCACACGTGCACACACACACACACACACACACACACACACACACCACACACACACACACACACACACACACACACACACACACACACACACACACACACACACACACACACACTAATTTTTTTTTTTTCATCCTCGTAAATACATCTTTATTTTGGTAAATCAAATATCTTGGGCAAGGTATATGAAGCTTATTAGTATAAGAATAATGTAATAATTCATTCTTGGTCCTAACATTTACCTTTTTTATAGACTCCAAAAATATAATCTTCATAGACATTAGCCTCATCCAGGGATCAAGGAACGGAAGCAAATTACCTCAAAAAAATCTTTATATGCATCTTTTCCTACATATTTTGATTCAGTTATGAAAAAAGAGCATTTTTTTCTGTGCACATAAATGTTCCCATACTGAATTACATTTTACCTATCATTACTTTCACTTACCCTCTTAAAAGAAAAAAAAAATGCTAACCACTATAGCTCAAAAAGTCTATACTGGATAGCTTTAAAAAAATAAGCTTGTTTTGGCTTACTTTTTCATTTGCAACACTATGAC
Source organism: Penaeus vannamei (assembly GCF_003789085.1). NCBI lineage: Eukaryota > Metazoa > Arthropoda > Malacostraca > Decapoda > Penaeidae > Penaeus > Penaeus vannamei. The sequence continues at coordinate 198,840 of NW_020871946.1, forward strand.
TTTCCAAAAAAATGGTTTGTGGGCATTTTGTGAAAAAAAAAAAAAAAAAAAAAAAAAACAGTGGTCATACCCCTACTATGTTTTTATACAATCCTTTTTTACCATTCACCTTACAGATAAATCTTATATCTTTTAAGATCTAATTATTTGATTAATTTCAACAATGATGAAGTCTCTGTTTTATCTTATGAATAAATACTCTTGACTGAATGAAACTTTAAGTAATATTGAATACACATCTAAATAATAAACCTAAACCATTCGTAAGGAAAAACACTATAGTAGAACTTGCCAATGCAATGGCATGAGTAGGTGGTATTACTATGCACCTTCCACCTTTGCCTAATTTTTCCCAACAACTATTTACATATCCAAACATATTTCCTCCTAATCTTCTTACCTACAAACAGACACACACAAGCATGATGCACGCACGCACTCAACTCCAAAAGATTATTAACAAAGATTTGAGGCAGTGATGGGTCACAGGGGTTTGTCAAATTCAGCATCTTTACCTTTAGACTGCCTTTCTTAGTTAAATATCCACAGCAAATTTGTAACTAAAAAACTAATAAACAGATATCAACTATTTTCAATCTACTATTTTTAAGAATGGACCTAACAAAGTAGATGAGCCACAAACTATGGAGTTGCAAAGTAAACAGTTATACTACATTCTTGATTTCATCTCCTTTATGAATAATAAAGAAAGAAAAATAAATAAAAATTCATGACAACCTAAAAATCTCAAAGCCATGATTGGCTATCATGACATGAAAAAATTTGATCTTCAGCCAGAAAGATGAGAGTGATTTGTCATGAGATACTGTTGCCAAGTGGCAGGCAACGGGAATGTCTCACCATGAGAGCACAAAGTTCTTGGTGGATGATTAGACTCATTAAGAATTTAGAATGGGTTTTTTGCATCATTTTCACAGGTAAACAATCATAAGCCATGCCAGAAAAAGTGCTGCCTCCAGAGAGGACACTATCTCCATGCTCAGGATCCTATTCCTGCCCACTGTGACTGGTGGAGAAGCAGTGTTACAAAAAATAGAATATGAAAATCTAAAAAATGTTTCAAATTACAGAATGTTACTTTTTGTTTTTGTTTTCCTGTTGACGTGTTTTGCAATTATCTGAAGTCTATGTCTGCCAGTTGATAAGCTGTATCATGATGGTAGTTTACTCACTGCATAATATAATATAATATAATATAAATATAAATATATATATATATATATATATATATATATATATATATATATATATATATATATATATATATTAAAGACGCATACATACATACATACATACATACATACATTATATTTATACTTACTTATACACATACATACATACATACAAATAACACACACACACACACACACACACACACACACACACACACACACACACACACACACACACACACACACACACACACACACACACACACACACACACACACACTTTTTTATTATTCATTTTTCCGAAACACCCTGCACCACGAGGAACAATGGGCAGGAATAGGTTCCTGTGTATGGCTCATGGATGGTACACTCCTCTTGTGGACTGGTGGAAATCAAGCATGAGCTTGAGAACAAGCCCCTTCCTGTGGGGGTACTTGGCAATAATTTCCTATGGTAAGATATTCCCATCACCCATCCCTCAGCCACAAATTTTTACGACAAGATAGCTCCATCACCTACATCCAATGGAATAACCCCGACAATCCAGATAATATGACCATCACGTTGTGAAAAAATTTAGCTTGAGGAGCAGGTGACATGAATGTAAGCATTTTGACTGAAAGACTGCGTATTGGAAAAGATTCATCACGAGTGAAGAAACTTCTTGGAGGGTGATTAGACTCATTTGGGGTTTAGGAAAGGAATTTTCCATTATTTCCTTCATTAAATGAGTGTGGAATGTACGGTCCAAGAGCCATGATTCTTGGGGGAATGCTATTTCCATGCTCAGGATTCTATTCTTGGCTGCTGTGTCTGGCATCACAAATTATATTACAGAAAATTGAATATTATGAAAATAAGACAAATAACAAAAAGTTACTTATTGTCACTATCATTGCATTGAGTTATAGACTACCTATAGAAATGATATGGAGACTGCAAGGAAAATAGTCTAATACCACCTGGATAAAGCAAATCAAATAACAAACAAGGACATTGGGAAATAGCAAAAAAGCTAAAAGTACTTATGCAAAAAGAGAAAAAATAACAATTCAATGGGAAGGTATGGTCTTGTCGCTGCATGTCTTTACGTGTGCCCGGCCTACAATGTAAGCCAAATACCCATATTTTGGGCTAGATGATGGCAGTGAAGCATCAAGATCCAATGAATTAAGGATCCCTTGTGAAATGTTTGATTTTGAAGGAAGAAGGGGGGGGAGGGGAATCGTTTACTTAAAATATACCTATTGTTTATCATACCATCCTACAAAGTAAAAAAAATCTTATCGAAATTGTAGGTTAGGGAGAGGAGCCTATATGTGCCGGTACCAATTTGTAATTTAACGTCTTTTATTTCTTATTACAGCATTTACCTCAGTAAATCTAATCTAAACTCAAAAATGTGCTAAAAATAACAGACCTGATAGAATTCCCTCAAAATTAGTGAATATTCCCCCATCTGCTCCATAGGTGTTCTTCACATACTATTGTACTTACTTTAATGAGGCCTGCTGCACTCCAGCTGGCATGAATGGATGGTGAGATGGACAGGCAGATCTCTAAAAAGATCACCAAGAAAAATAATGACCAATCGACAGATGCCCATGGACCAGGACACCAGACGCAGAAAATGGTAAGCAAAACTTTAAATAATATTTTTTGATTCATTATTTCTCCCTCTTTGAATTATAAAACAGAAAATAATTTTGTATAAATAAAAATTCTACCATGAATTTTATTGTAAACCTCAAGAGAAAACATGGTTCCGGATCCTTAATTGAGGAGGTAGAATTTGTAGGATAAACTGAGGCCTCCCAAAAGCCCACCAAAGCCTGTACTCTGTCTTATGCAGTCCTTCCCATGAAAATGAAAGAATTACCCCCAAAATGTACGTTAAACGCTTAAAAAGATAACCAATTGCATGATGTTATTAGCTCCTGAAGAGAGTGGCACCACTCTGAAATACTAAAGTTATAGGGTAAAATTTCCAGTGGACCTATGGGGCAAGGCCACAGTCCACACTCAAGGTGCTGTCACACTGGCACTTTTTCTGTTAATTTTTTTACATTTTTCTGAAATATTGTAAATTTTTTAGCAAATTGTCAATTTTCTGGTCAGACGATAATGATTGTTTCCATTTGAAAACCTTTCCGACAACTTTTTCAGCCAAGTGTTGTTAAATCAAGAGCTATATTCAAGAATGTTTGCATTTATATTAAATAGAATTAATTGTAACGTGAAAAATGTGATAATAAATTCAATATATATAATATAAAACAATAGATTAATAAATATTAAAGTTAATAA
>NW_020871946.1:217339-234839 GCF_003789085.1 Penaeus vannamei
CTTTTTCCAAGTGCCGATGCCAGGCTTTTCCAAGTGCCCAGACTTCCTCTCCGTGCTCAGGCTTTTCCCAAGTGCCCAGACTTCCTCTCCCTCAGGCTTTTCCAAGTGCCCAGGCTTCTCCCTCAGGTGCCAGACTTCTTCCGTGCCAGCTTTTCCCAAGTGCTTCCGCCAGACATTCCTCTCCGTGCCAGGCTTTTCCTAAGTGCCCAGGCTTCTTCTCCCATGCCCAGGCTTTTCCCAAGTGCCCAGACTTCCTCTCCGAGCCCAGGTTTTCCAAGTGCCCAGATTCTTCTCGTGCCCAGGCTTTTCCAACAGACTTCTTTCCTGCCCTTCCAAGTGGCCCAGGCTTTTTCCAATGCAGCCCAGGCTTTTCCCAAGTGCCAGACTTCCTCTCAGTGCAGGCTTTTCCCAAGTGCCCGACTTCCTCTCCGTGCCCAGGCTTTTCCAAGTGCCCAACTCCTCTCCGTGCCCAGGCTTTTCCCAAGTGCCCAGACTTCTCTCTGCCCAGGCTTTTCCAAGTGCCCAGACTTCTCTGCCCAGGCTTTTCCCAAGTGCCCAGCAGCTTCCTCTCCGTGCCCAGGCCTTTTTCCAAGCCCAACTTCTTCTCCATGCCAGGCTTTTCCCAGTGCCCAGACTTCTCCGTCAGATGCCCAGGCTTTTTCCCAAGTGCCCAGATGCCCAGACTTCTTCGTGCCCAGGCTTTTCCCAAGTGCCCAGAGTGCCCAGGCTTTTCCCAAGTGCCAGACTTCCTCTCCGTGCCCAGGCTTTTTCCAAGTTTCTCCGTGCCCAGGCTTTTCCCAAGTGCCCAGACTTCTCCGTGCCAGGCTTTTGCCCAAGTGCCCAGACTTCTCCGTGCCCAGCTTTTCCCAAGTGCCCAGATCTCCCATGCCCAGGCCCTTTTTCCGTGCCCAGGCTTTTCCCAGTGCCCAACTTTCTCCGTGCCCAGGCTTTTTCCAAGTGCCAGACTTCTTCTCCGTGCCCAGCTTTTCAAGCCCAGACTTCCTCCGTGCCCAGACTTTCTTGCCCAGCTTTTCCCAAGTGCCCAGACTTTCTCCGTGCCAGGCTTTTCCTAAGTGCCAAGTGGCCCAGGCTTTTCCCAAGTGCCCAGACTTTCCTCTCCGTGCCCAGGCTTTTCCCAAGTGCGCCAGACTTCCTCTCGTGCCCAGGCTTTTCCCAAGTGCCCAGACTTCCTCCTGTGCCCAGGCTTTTCCAAGTGCCCCAGACTTCTCCCGGCCCAGGCTTTTCCAAGTGCCCAGACTCTCTTGCCCAGGCTTTTCCAAGTGCCAGGCTTTCCCAAGTGCCCAGCTTCCAGCGTGCCCAGGTTTTTTCTTCTCCGTGCCCAGGCTTTTCAAGTGCCCAAGTGCCCAGAACTTCTTTTGTGCCAGACTTCCTCTCCGTACCCAGGCTTTTCCCAATGCCCAGACTTCTCGTGCCCAGGCTTTTCCCAAGTGCCCAGACTTCCAGTGCCCAGACTTCTCCATGCCCAGGCTTTTCCAAAGTGCCCAGACTTCTCCATGCCAGGCTTTTCCAAGTCCCAGTTGAGACTTGGCTTCCAGTGCCCTGGCTTTTTCCCAAGTTCCCAGACTTCCTCCGTGCCCAGGCTTTTCCAAGTGCCCAGGCTTCTTCCTCCGTGCCCAGGCTTTTCCCCAGTGCCCAGGCTTCCGTGCCCAGACTTCTCCGTGCCCAGGCTTTTTTCCCCAAGGCCCCAGAGCCCAGGCTTTTCACCCAAGTGCCCAGACTTTCTCCGTGCCCAGGCTTTTTCCCAAGTGCCAGACTTCCCAGGCTTCCCTGCCCAGGTGCCCAGGTTTTTTCCCAAGTGCCCAGGCTTTTCCCAAGTGCCCAGACTTCTCCGTGCCCAGGCTTTTCTCAAGTGCCCAGACTTCTCTCTGCCGTGCCCAGGCTTTTCCCCAGTGCCCAGACTTCTTCTCCGTGCCCAGGCTTTCCCCTTTTCCCCAAGTGCCCAGTTACTCTCCAGGCTTTTCCAAGTGCCAGCCTCCCAGGGTTCCAAGCTCAGACTTCTCGTGCCCAGGTTTTTCCCAAGTGCCCAGACTTTTCTCCATGCCAGGCTTTTCCAAGTGCCCAGATTCTCTCCGTGCCCAGGCTTTTCCCAAGTGCCCAGACTTCTCCGTGCCCAGGCTTTTTTCCCAAGCCCCAGACTTCTCGTGCCCAGGCTTTTCCCAAGTGCCCAGACTTTCTCCATCCCAGGCTTTTTCCCAGTGCCCAGACTTCTTCTCCGTGCCCAGGCTTTTCCCAAGTGCCCAGACTTCTCGTGCCCAGGCTTTTCCAAGTGCCCGACTTCTCCGTGCCCAGGCTTTTCCCAAGTGCCCAGACTTCTTCGTGCCCAGGCTTTTCCCAAGTGCCCAGACTTCTCCGTGCCCAGGCTTTCCAAGTGCCAGACTTCTTTCCGTGCCCAGGTGCCCAGACTTCTCCGCTTTTCCCAAGTGCCCAGACTTCTTCTCCGTGCCCAGGCTTTTTCCAAGTGCCAGATTCTCCGTGCCCAGGCTTTTCCAAGTGCCCAGACTTCTCTCCGTGCCCAGGCTTTCCCCAAGTGCCAGACTTTTTTTCCGTGCCAGGATTTTCCCAAGTGCCCAGACTTCCCGTGCCCAGGCTTTTCCAAGTGCCAGACTTCTCCATGCCCAGGCTTTTTCCAAGTGCCAGGCTTCTCTTCCGTGCCCAGACTTCTCCGTGCCCAGGCTTCCAAATACCCAGAGTGCCCAGGTTTTCCCCAGTGCCCAGACTTTTCTGTGCCCAGGCTTTTCCCAAGTGCCCAGACTTCTCCGTGCCCAGGCTTCCCAAGTGCCCAGACTTCCTCTCGTGCCCAGGCTTTTTTTTCCAAGTGCCCAGACTTCTCCGTGCCCAGGCTTTTCCCAAGTGCCCAGACTTCTCCGTGCCCAGGCTTTTCCCAAGTGCCCAGACTTCTCCGTGCCCAGGCTTTTTCCAAGGACCTCTTCTCCGTGCCCAGGCTTCTTCTCAGTGCCCAGGCTTCTTCTCAGTGCCCCAGGCTTTTCCCAAGTCCCAAGTGCCCAGACTTCTCCATGTCCAGGCTCTTCCCAGTGCCCAGACTTCTCTCAGTGCCCAGGCTTTTCCCAGTACAGGCCTTTCTCCAGTGCCCAGGCTTTTCCTCAGTGCCCAGACTTCTTGCCCAGGCTTTCCTCAGTGCCCAGTCTCAGTAAGACTTTCCGCAGTACATTTAATTCACTTAATACACACTCGGTTCACTTAATGTCCAGGTTTTTTACTCAATTCCCCAGGTTTTTTCCCAAATCTATGCTTCTTTAATGACGTACTACATTGTCTCCGTACTCACTTTTTTCATGTTCAGACTCACTGCCCAAGTAAGGTCTTCCCAGTCTCTATGATTCTTTTCCCTTATACCCAGTCTCCTTTCTAATGCCCAGATTTCTTCCAATACATTTCTCAGTTTCCATGTTTGTTCTCAGTACCCCCAAAATACTTTTCAGTGCTTAGGCATATTTGTTTCCTTTAACCAGGTTTCTTCACAATGCCCAAGATGCATCCAGTGTTTATGTTTATTTTGCAATACCCATTTTTTTCTGTGCCCAGGCTTTTGATATAGCACCCAATACCTAGCCTTTTCCTTAATACTCTAATGCCAGGCTTCTTTCTATGATAAGCTTCTTCCCAATGCCCACATTTCTTCTCGTTGACCTCGACTCTTTACAGTGCTTAAACTTGTAGTCTCCAATACCCTGGTTTCTTTCTAGTACCCTGTTTCTTTTCCGATAGCTAGGTTCTTTCCAATGCCCAGTTGTTTGACACAGTTTTCAAACATTAAATCCAGTACCTAAGCTTTCTTCCCAATGCCCAAGAGCTTCAGTTTTCCAGTACCTAGGCTTCTTACTCAGTTCCCAAGCTCACTGTAAATGTCCAGGATTCTCCCCTATGACATGACATACTTTTCCCAGGTGTTGATATTTCTACAGGTACTCGGGCTTCATCTAATACCCATTTTTTCCCTAAGTACACAGCCTATTTTTTTCCCAGTGCTCTGGCTTTTTTTAAGTGCTCAGGCTTTTCCCCAATGTCCAGGCTTTTTTCAGAACCTAAGGCGTTTTAAGCAGGGAGAGTTTTTTGCCTAGAAATCTCAAAGTCTTTTTCTTGCTAACTCAAGAATTTGCATTCAATAGAGACCCCCTAGATGGCTTAGCACATGTACGTGCTAAGTCCAGTCAGTACCGTCACCATGGCAACAACGTCGTTAGCATCCGTACTGGTCACAATCCTTCGAATTGCGGGCGTTGGCAAAGAACTCCGCTTAATATTTTATCAGAAATATATTTTTTCGCGGGTATCTGATTTTGTAATTTCCATAAAATCATATTCAAAGAAATTGAAAAATAAATGAAAACGAAAGGAGATAATCGAAATTATGAGAATTCATTTATTATTTTGTTTATAAATCATAAATCATTTAAGACGAACAATTTGTCTTCTGACTTTAACACTCCCCATCTCTCATAAATCGAGAACTTATACTTATATAATGTGAAAAACAAATATTTCAAAGTGAAAAAAATCAGTAACTATTCCAAACGTACAATAAAAAATCGAAACAGTTTATACATCACATTTGAAAAGTGGAGGGTAACGCAGTCCTCCAAAATTTCACACATCAAAGGCTGAATGTTCAATCCTTGGGAATTTTGGCGGTATCGTGGCACTCTCGCTCTCTTATGATAGCTTTTTTACTTGTAGGTGGATATAGATATAATACAACTCTCAAAGGCACAATCGGAATGTGCGGTATACGCTTATCTGCCTGTATATAGGCCGAATGTGAGTATATATGGGCGGATGTTGTTTAGTTGATTGCCACGATGTTGAGTTGTTGTGGTTTGCTGTGTGTGTGTGTGGTGTGTGTGTTTGCTAGTCGCTCAGTCGTGTGTGTGTGTGTGTGTGTGTGGCTGTGTGTGCTGTCGTGTGGGTGCATGCTGTGTGGGAAGTATTCATCAGGTATTGAGTTGAGATGCGAAGATGGGCAGTTAGGTAAGGAGCAATGAGAAATTTGGGTTATCATAAATAACATGGGTAGTCGGGAGAGTGATTTCGGAAAAAAGAGTAAGGAAATGAATGAGACTAAGACATAACAAAATATAGAGAGTGAGATGGCGGGACATCACTTAGAGTGTAATATCATCCTCAGGAATATTCACTCTTATTCTCATGAGCTGCAATTATTGCTTGAGTTGTAATGTCTACACTTGTTCATCTTACTAACACTTGTCCTATATCTATTACATCATATATCTGATTTACTTCTTCTTCGCTCAATCCAAACATACCACTCTTTATCTCACTTAACTTATCTACCAATCTGATTCAAAGTATCTCAATTCTCAATCTCAGTCATGCGGTCTCTATATACCTCTCTCTCTCGTCTCTCTCTCTCTCCCTACTAGGTTTCTGCAAATTCATCTTTCCTGGCCTCCTCTGAGAGACTCCTCTCTCTCGTAACTGTCGAATCTCCCTGGCCTGCTTCGTAATCTTTATGCCATTTCTTTTCTTCCTCTCATCTCTTCTCTCTTCTTCTCTTCTTCTCTTTTCAATGACACATCTAGGATCTCTCCTCTCTTCAAATCGTAAGCAGTGTGCTCACACTTCGCTTCCTCATTAGACATTTAGGATCTCTCTTCCTCCACATCTCTTTCTCTCACTTAAATCATCTCTCATCTGTAAAATTCTCCTTCTCCTAACTTTCAATCTCATATATATATCCGAGCATATAACTGAGCGAAATAAAGTAATCTTCATGATCGGTAACGAGATGCACTAGAGGGCACACTACATTCAAATCATAACTTAAAAATGGAATTATGTATTTTAAAATGAAAAAAATGCATACGAAGAGGGAGTAGAGATAGCTCTCAGGCTCTACTCATGATTGCAGAGCAGCACACACAAAACAACACCAACGAAATAAACACGGAGGATGTAATAGATAAAATGCTTTCAGTCACATATAGCGACAAGATTACACTACATATGCATAATCATTAGAATAGTAACAATTCTGAGTACATATTGACAGCACATATGCGAGCTTCAGCAACGTAGCAAACCAACTGACAGCAACAGATATATTAAACAAACAATGCCTTGCAACATACTACAGTTCTTGGAATTGTGTCTTGAGAAGTAAATACGTGAATGTAAACATGAAAAACATCTAGTACTCCAGCAACTGTCTGCATGCGCCTGCTCAGCACCCTATTTAGCTAAAAACAGGGCAGATTTATCTATAACGATAATATGTGTAGTCATGCTTGGACATAATCGTTAACATCGCGAAAATCGAATAAACGGGCAGTGGGGCGTTAAGATGTAATAAGACTAATAACAATACTATACATCGATGCGAAATGTACTTATGTTAAAGGGAGGTTGAGTTCGGTTCTCTTCTCTGTTCAGCTGTTTTACTTTCCTGTATCTATCGAAAGGTCCGCCATTATGTCTTAAGGGTAAAATAGTAATACACAATTATATTAGGGGGTGTTTTTCATATATAGGATATTAATGTTCTCGTGTTGTGTGTGGTGTGTCTGCGTGGTTGTGTGGCTGTCGCGTTTAGATCTGGGCGGCGGTCAGTAGTGTGTGTGATGTGTGCGTCTTATCTGTGTTCGCGTGTGTGTATAGTGTGGTACTGTCGCTTCTGTTATGCGTTTTATGCACGTGTAGTAAATGTGTGATGTTCTACGTGTTCCCTGTGCAGGTGTGCTGTGTTTGTGTATCGTGTGTTGTAGTTGTAATTATCTGCAATGTCTTGTATTGTGTACGAAGGCTTTTGCAATTGGATACAAGTATGGAGAGTGCGTTGTTTTTTTAGGACAATAATTAGGGTGGATGGTTGGACTCCCCCTTCGGGCTTACGGCGAGGAGCTATTTTGGTACATTCTAAAAAGTGGGATGTTTTTGAGGATAGTTGGGTTAATGGTGGAAGAGAGTTATTTAAGCTTTGATGTATATTACGTTGGAGTCATGAGAAAAAACAGCGGGCGGATTATGATAATAACAATGAGAGAACAGAGGAAAACTCAGCACTTGTGTGTGTGTTTGTGGTGTACGTAGCGTATATGTGACATATATAATTTATATAATTAGGATGGTACACCTATATCAATATTATATATAACTAATACTATATTACTATATATATACTATATATATTATATCACTGGGGAAACGATCATATAGTGACAAGATTTCACTGTATTGTGTGGTGTGGTGTGTTTGTGTGTGTGGTGGTGTGTGTGTGTATAGGTGTTAAGGAGTTCGATGAATCGCCAAAAGCTCGTGGTGCGTCCGATGGTTATAGAGTGGTTAATATTTACAGGTATGATACTTAATAAGATAGTCTCATTATACATATTCAGTTTCATTTGGTGAATAGTGTAGCTCTATTACTATATCAAGTATTATATAACCGCCATAGTAAAAGTAACAAACATGTTAAAATGCTTATTCGTGATTAAGATTGTCAAGATGTCTAATGTGTAATGCTGATGACCGTCTGTGTGACTCATTCGTGGGTGTGTGATTATATGTGCTTGTGTGTGCTGTATACTTGATATCTACTAAGCATACAAGATATATATCTTACATATTGATTACTAGTAAGAAGGATATAAATATCACTGTTCTATGTGTGTGTGTAATAGTATGTGTTTCTGTGTGTGCTGTGACTTATTGCGTCTGTTGAATAGTGTGTAGTAGTTGCGCTGTGTGTGTGAGTGTTGTTGTGTGTGGGTAGCGTGATGTAGTAGTTGTGTTTGTTGAGTGTTTTGTGTGTTTTGTGTGCAAGTGTGCCATGCGATGCTTGCGTGCGTGCATGCCGTGTATTCAATAATATTCATATATATCAATCTAAGTTTTTTACTATATACACCTATATTATATATGATATATTATAGTATTTATGGTTATTTTTACATTGCTATATTTATATTACTTACATTATTTTATATATATTCTACTTTTCATAATACCTATACTATTTTTGAGATTCCCCTCTTCCCCGCAGTACTCGCCATAACCCCAAGCGTGTCTCCAACAGGCCAGGAGTGGAAGCATGAAAGCGAACCAGTGACACAAGGTTGCCAGATTCGTCGGATTCACATCATATCCCTAATCCTAATCCAAGTTATGGGAAATATTATTGCAGGTAATCCAACGTACACATTCGGGCGTTATGTATTTTCCGCCAAAAGCCCAGTTCCATACGCCAGTGACAGACGAATATTCCAAAAAAAAAAAAAAAAAAAAATAGAACAGTTGAGGGGGAGAAAAAAAAGTTTAAAACGAACGCCGGTGAAAAGCGAGTTTCATAGATTTATATATGAAAATAAATCCAGAAATATGTTAGCGGATATATAAAGCTTTTTTTTTTTTTTTTTTTTTTTTTTTTTTTTTTTTTTTTTTTTTTTTTTTTTTTTTTTTTTTTTTTTTTTACCAAAACCGAGATCCTTCAGTAGAAAGGCAATAGCTTTGACAGCGGGGAATATCATGGGCGCAGTTGTGTCAGGGATCACGTTGAAAAAGGGGGAAATTGAGATGGAATCTGGAGTGTGTGGGTGTGTGCGTGTGGGTGTGTGCGTGTGTGTGTGTGGGTGTGTGTACGTGTGTGTGTGTGCGTGTGGGTGTGGGTGTGCGTGTGTGCGTTCGTGTGTTTGTGTGTCGTGTGTGTGTGTACGTGTGTTGTGTGTGCGTGTGTGTGTGTGTGTGTGTGCGCGCGCGTGTGTGTGTGTGCGCCCGCGCGCGTGTGTGTGTGTGCGCGCGTGTATGCGCGTGTGCGTGTGCGCGCGCGCGCTGTGTGTGTGTGGAAAGTGGGAAAAAGAGAGAATGACACAAGCGCACAGTAGGAGAGAGAGAGAGAGAGAATGAAAGAAAAAGAAAGTAAAAAGAAAAATAGGGGAAAAAAAAAGACAGACAAACAGAAAACGAAAGAACGAAAAAAACAATCAAAGTACCCCTCTCACTATTCCTATACTTAGCACTCATCTACACATTGCAGAAAAGTTCCGCACTGTTGGAGATTGCAATGTTGGGAGTCATGCATATTAAAGTGGCAATTTTTAGAAAAACCCTCAAAGCACAAACTAGATTTACTGAAATAAGTGAGACCACATTTTTTTTCCCATTCAAAGTGGTAATTGTTTCTTGGCTCGACTCTAATTAGCCTTTTAATGATGATAGCACAGTAATGATATACTATAACATACTAATAATAACATACTATAATAACTATAATGCTATAATAGTAATAACATACTAATAACGGTGATAATACGGATAGTAAAATGATCGTGATACTTTTGTGAATGATATGAATTATTATAATCATCAAAATAGTTATGATGATAATAGTAATCATAATGGCAATGGTAATAATAACAAATGAAATAATAATAATGATAAAAATAATGATTATTATAATAACAATGATAGTAGTATATAGTTCTTGTAGTAGTAATAGTAATAATAGTATTAATGGTAATGATTATATCATTAATAGTAGTAATAACAATGATAATAATAACATTGAAAATAATGATATTGATATCAATAATAATAATGACGATACTAATAACAATCAGTATATAAATAACAATAGCAGCAGCAATAAAAATAATAGTAATAAAATAGATAATGTTACTATACTTTGGACCTCATCACAATCTCACAACTCCCATAAATATCATTATCATCATTGAATCAGACCAACTATCAAAATGAATACATGTACATAGATATAGATAACCAAACCTATAAAAAAAAAAAAAAAAAAAAAAAAAAAAAAAATCGTTTCGCAAAAAAAATAAAATAAAAAAAAATAACATGAATCGTGCTAGTATGACAAATTGAATTACGTGGCCCGCGGTGTTGCATTTCGTAATAATTACATCAAGCAAATTGCAACATAAAAGAATTTCAAAAAAATGCAACCGGGATTTGCACAATCCGAGAATACACTGGTCGCGACACCATGTTCATTTCAGTGTTGCCAAAAAAAACAGCAAATCCTCTTGCATGCAAAAATATGCAACGTGCAACACATCATCTCTCACCTCATCAAGCCACCGCGTTGCTAAAAATACTAATAAAACAAAGAAAATCAAATTAATCCCCAAAGTGAAAGATTTAACTGATAAAAAAGGGAAATATAGGTACGAGATTGACATGATCCGTGGATGGCAGCAAGAAGCCTCCTGATTGGCTGATTGTTCGTGCTTTATTCAAATCTAGCGCTCCTATTGGCGGAGGGTGAGAGGGGCGGGGAGGGACTAGTAGTGGGGGGAGGGGACGGGAATAACAATAATAATGATAGTAATAATTATAATGATAATAATATAAGGACAACAACANAGAAAGAATGGCCGAAAGAAAACGGGAAGGAGAGAATGGGCGAAGAAACGGGAAGAAAGAGAATGGACCGAAAAGAAAAAACGGGAAGGAGAGAATGGCGAAGAAAACGAAAGAGAAACGGGAAGGAGAAGAATGGGCGAAGAAAACGGAAGAGAGTGACGAAAGAAAACGGGAAGAAGAGACTGGACAAAAACGGGAAAAAGAGAATGGGCGAAAATGGGAAGAAGAGAATGGACGAAGAAAACGGAAAGGAGAGAATGGGCCGAAGAAAACCGGGAAAGGAGAAGATGGACGAAGAAACGGGAAGAAGAAGAATGGACGAAGAAAACGGGAAGAAGAAGAATGGACGAAGAAAACGGGAAGGTGAGAATGGACGAAGAAAACGGGAAGAAGAGAATGGACGAAGAAAACGGGAAGGAGAGAATGGGCGAAGAAAACGGGAAGAAAGAGAATGGACGAGAAAACGGGTAGAAAGAAGAGAATGGTGAAGAAAACGGGAAGAAGAGAATGAACGAAGAAAACGGGAACGCAGAGAAATGGACGAAAACGGGAAGAAGAGAATGGACGAGGAAAACGAGAAAAATGATGGCGAAGAAAACGGCAAGAAGAGATGGTCCGAAGAAAACGGAAAGGAGAGAATGGCGAAGAAACGGAAGAAGAGAATGGACGAAGAAAACGGGAAGAAGAGAATGGATGAAGAAAACGGGAAGGAGAGAATGGGCGAAGAAAACGGGAAGAAGAGAATGGACGAGAAACGGGAAGGAGAGAATGGAGACAAAACGGGAAAGGTGAGATGGACGAAGAAAACGGGAAGAAGAGAATGGAAAGAACGGGAAAAGCGAATGGGCGAAGAAAACGGCAAGAAGAGAATGGTCGAAGAAACGGAAGGAGAGAATGGCGAAGAAAACGTGGAAGAAGAGAATGGATGAGAATAACGGGAAGGAGAGAATGGACGAAGAAAATGGGAAGAAGAGAAGAGGAAGAAGAAGAGGCAAGAAGAAAATAAAAGTACATGACATGTTATTGTTACGTTGTGATGAAGAGTGAAAAGGTGTGTAACTTTCTTCCTCTCATTTCTCTCTCAACTCTCTCTTTCTCTTCCTCAATCCTCTCCTTCCGCTCGCATCCCTCTCCTTCTCACCCTCTCCCCCCTCTCTCTTTCTTTCCTAAACCCCGCCTCTCTCTTTCTGTCTCTTCCTCATCCTCTCCTTCCCTCCATCTCTCCCTCTCACACCTCCCCCCCTCCCCTTTCCTCTCTGTCTCTTCTACCCCCCTCCCTCTCTCTTTCTCCTACCCCCCCCCCTCTCTCTCTCTCTCTCTCCTCTCCCTCTCTCTCTCTCTCTCTTCCTCTCTCATCTCCTTCCCTCTCTCTCTCATCTTCCTCCCCTTCTACTCCAGCCCTCTTCTCTCTCTTTTACCCCCCCTCTCTCTCTCTCTCTCCTCTCTCTCTCCTCTCTCTCTCATCTCCTTCCTCTCATCTCCCTTCCCTCTCTCTCTTCTCTTCCTCTTCCCTCTCTCTCTCTCTTTCACCCCCTCTCTCTCTTCTTCTACCCCCTCTCTCTCTCCTTCCTCTCCCCTCTCTCTCTTCCTCTCCCTCCCCCTTCTTCTCTCTCTCCCCTCTCCTCTCTCCTCTCTCTCTCTCTTCCTCTCTCTCTTTCTTCCTCCTCTCCTCTCTCTCTCTCTCTCCTCTCTCTCCCTTTCTCTCTCTACCTCTTCTCTCCTCCTCTCTCTCTCTCTCTCTTCCCTCTCCCCCCTCTCCCTCTTCCCCTCTCCCTCTCCCTCTTCCTCTCTCCCTCTCTGACGCGGCGCAGAAAAATGTAATACTTTTCTTTCACGTTCGTCATAATGATGCTGTCGAAACTTTTTACATATATCAAAATCAAACACTGGATCCAGGAAATTCAAAAACACGAATTCGACATTTTCAGCGGATGAATATGAATATCATAGGACCAGATAGGAAAAAAAGAAAAAAAAAGAAAAAAAGAAGTATAAAGAAGGAGAAAGAAAGAAAGAAAAAAAGTGAGGGAGGATGGAAAAAGAAGAGAGAGAGAGAGAGAAAGAGGGAGAGAGAGAGAGAGAGAGAGAGAGAGAGAGAGAGAGAGAGAGAGGAGAGAGAGAGAGAGAGAGAGAGAGGAGAGAGAGAGAGAGAGAAATAAAAGGAAAAGGAAGGAAAGAAAAAAACGTAAAGGATAATGAAAAAGAAAAGAAGACAAGAAAAAAAAAAGAAAAAGAAAGAAAAAAGCGTAAAGATAATTAAAAAAGAGAGAGAGGGAGAAAAAAAAAGAAAAGAAAGAAAGAAGAAAACGTAAAATTAATAAAAAATAAAAAACAAAATGAAAAGAGAGAGAGAGAAAAAAAAACATTTTGTAAAATACACGAAAACAAACGAGCAATGGACATCATAAAGCGAGATATATTTGAATAAAAATTACGTACGCTTCTTTGGGATCGTCTATATGCAAATACGAGCAAATAAGGAAGGAATATCTACATATCACTAATGCGAACAATGGAAACTAATATAACGGGTAATAAACAAATTCTTTTCCAAATTACATGCGATGCTGACGCTCGCTCCTATCCACACGCAGGCACACGCAAACACTACACATTAAGGCAAACGTACATAAAACACACGCACACGTAACGCATTAGAGTAAACGTACACATAAACTACAAATATGCAAAAGAAACACACACACACACACACACACACACAATGCATCAATTGACCACACATAATGCATCAAATAACGCACACATACGCACACACACACACAATGACATCAAATGGACACACACACACACACAATGCATCAAATGCACACACACACACCACAACAACAAATGACACACCACACACACTCACACACACACAAACACACACACACACACACCACACACACACACACACACCTCACAAACACACACACCCCACACAAACGCACTCATGCATACACATAACAAAACACATCACACACACATAGAATACACAAACAAACAAACACACACACACACACACTCACAACACACACACACACCCTTCGAACACACAACCCACACACACACAACGACACATCAATAAACCCAACCCCACCCCTCCACAACAACATCCTACACGCAACCCATCCAACCTTAACCCGCTCCCTCCCCCGCCCTCCTCCCCCTTACCCCCCCCTCTAACCCCCCTTTAACCCCTCCCTCCCACATCAATACACCGCATATATCATATATTTCCTTTGTTTCCACAGAAAAGCACCTCCCTCTACACCCTCCCTCCTCAACACCCCTTTCAACCCCCTTTTTAACCCCTCCCTCCCACATCAAATACAACCGCATATATACATATATTTTCCCTGTTTGACCAAAAAGCATTCGAAGGTTGGCCTTAACCCCTCCCCCTCCCCCCTCACCCCCTTTTAACCCCCTTTCCCCCCCCTCTAACCCCGCTTTAACCCCCTCCTCCCACATCAAATACACCGCATATATACATATATTTTCCCTTTGTTTGACCCAGAAAAGCAACCTCCTCTAACCCCCTCCCCCCTCAACCCCTTTCAACCCTTTTAACCCCTCCCTCCCACATCAAATACACCGCATATATACATATATTTTCCCTTTGTTTGACACCAGAAAAGCACCCCCTCTAACCCCCCTCCCTCCACATCAAATACACCGCATATATACATATATTTTCCCTTTGTTTTGACACCAGAAAAGCATTCGGAGGTTCGTAATAAACTCCACATGGCCCGACGGAATGTCCCTCGGAAGAATTCTTTATGGGAAACTAAATCAATATTCCGTCGGGTTCTCTTCTGCTGCCACCAGTGCGTGAAGTGAGGGGGGAGGGGGGAGGGAGGGATGGGGTGAAAGTGAGAGGGGGGGGTGAGAGGGAGGGGGTGAAAGTGAGGGGGGGAGGAGGGGGAGGGGAGAGGATGAGGGAGGGGGAGAGGGAGGGGGGTGAAAGTGAGAGGGGGAGGGTGAGAGGAGAGGGGGAGGAGGGGTGAGAGGGAGACGGAGGGAGGAGGAGTGGGGTACGAAGGAGAGGGGAGGGAAAGGAGAGTGAGGGGGGTGGTGAAAGGGAGAGGGAGGAAGGGGGAGAGGGAGGGAGGGGTGAAAGGGAGAGAGAGGGGGGTGAGAGGAGAGGGAGAGGGAGGGAGAGGGAGAGGGAGGGAGAGAGGGAGAAGGGAGAGGGAGGGAGAGGGAGAGGGGAGGGGAAAGGGTGAGGAAGGGAGGGGGGAAGAAGTGGGGTAAAGGGAGAGGGGGAGGGAAAGGAAGAATGAGGAGAAAGGGGGGTGAGGGGGAGAGGGAGAGGGAGAGGGAGGCGTGAGGAGGGTGAGAGGGAGAGGGAGATAGGGGAGAGGGGAAAAGAAGTGGGGGGAAGGAGAGATGAGAGGGAGGGGTTGGGAGAGGGAGGGGAGGAGGGGAGGGTGGGTGGGGGAGAGAGAGAGGGAGAGAGAGAGAGGAGTTCGGTGGAAAAGGGGGGCAGAAAGGGAGAAGGAGACGATAGGGGGTGCCCTTAAATGGGGCGGGGGAGGTAAGGAGAAAGAGGAAGAGAGGGCGGAGAAGGGGAGTAGAAGGAGAGAGGGGGAGAGGTGGAGAGAGGGAGCGGGGGAGCTTGAGGAAGAAGGCAGAGGAGGAAGGGGAGAGGCCAGGAGAAGTGGCGTGGGGAGAGCGAGAGGGGGGGGAGGAAGAGAAGAGGGAGGAAGAGAGACAGAGAAGAGGGGAAATGGGAAAGAGAGGGGTAATAGTAGGAACAGGGGAAGGAGGAGACGCCGGAGAAATGGGGGAGTGGGAGAGGGCGGAGAAGAGGGAAGGAGAGAGGGAGAAGAGAAGTAGTGAGAAGGAGGCAGAGAGGAAGAGAGAGAGGGGGATGTTACCAGTGCATGGAAAAGCGGGTCAGAGGATTCAGAGGAGAAGAGGGGAAAGGAGAGAGAGGGAGAAGGGGGAGAGGGAGGGACGGAGAGAGAGAGGGGAAGGGGAGAAGGTGGCTAAGGGGAGGGTGGAGTTAAGAAATGGGGAGTGACAGAGGGGAGAGGATGGGAGGAAGGTGCAACCAATGCATAGAAGAAGGGGGTTAGGGGAGAGAGAAAGATATAGAAGAGGGGAGAAGGTGGAGAATGGAGAGGGAGAAAGAAGAGAGTAGAGGAGAAACATAGCCAAAGGAAGGGGAGAAGGAAATAGAAGAGAAGAGTAGATAAAAATAAGGGGGAGAGAGGGAGAGGAGGGAAAGAGAGAGCGAAAAGGGGGAATAGGAAAAAGGGGAGGAGGAGTACGAGGAGGAAGAGAAGGAAGAATGAGAGGTTGAGGGAAGAAAAAAAGAAAGAGAAAAAGCAGGAAGCTCGAAAGAAGAAGTGAGAAGGAAAAAAAGATAAGAAGATGAAAGAGAAGAGAAAGAAGGAGAGAGAAGAAGGAAAAAATAAGAAGAAGGACAGAAGAAGGGAAAAAAATGAAAAGAAAATGAAGAAGAACAGAAAGCAGAAGGAAAGAGAAGAAGGAGAGAGAAGAAGAAAGAAGAGATAAAAGGAGGGAGGAAGAGAGAGGGAACAGAACTTTGGCCCAAGCTGTCCTTCTCGAACACTTGAGAAACTCGGCGAGGTGTGTGCGCGGCAATTCGAGATGGTAATATATCATATTTTTGCCAAATGAGACCTTTTTTGCTGTTGTTGTTGTATTATACTGCTTGTTGTTGTTGGCGGTGGTTGTAGTGGTTGCGGTGGGTGTCCTGGTGTTGCTGGCGGTGGGTTGTTAGTGGTTTGTGGTGGTGTTGTAGTGGTTGTGGTGGTGTCATGGCGTTGCTGGCGTGGTTGTAGTGGTTGTTGTGCGTGTCATGGCGTTGCTGGCGGTGGTTGTTGTGGTTGTGGTGGTGTCATGGTGTTGCTGGCGGTGGTTGTAGTGGTTGTGGTGGTGTCCTGGTGTTGCTGGCGGTGGTTGTAGTGGTTGTGGTGGTGTCCTGGTGTTTGCTGGCAAGTGATTGTAGTGGTTTGTTGTGGTGTCACGGTGTTTGCTGGGTGGCTGTAAGTGGTTGTGGTGGTGTCCCTGGTGTTTTGCTGGGCGTGGTTGTAGTGGTTTTGTTGGTGGTTGTCCTGGTGTTGCTGGCGTGGTTGTAGTGGGTTGTGGTGGTGTCCTGGTGTTGCTGGCGGTGGTTTGTGTGGTTGTGGTGGTTGTCATGGCGTTTGCTGGCGGTGGCTGTGGTGTTGTGGTGGTGCCATGGTGTTGCTGGCGTGGTTGTGGTGGGTTGGGGTGGTGTCCTGGTGTTCGCTGGCGGTGGTTGTGTGGTTTGTGGTGGGGTGTCATGGTGTTTGCTGGCGGGTGGTTGTGGTTGGGTTGTTGGTGGTGTCATGGTGTTTGCTGGCGTGGTGTAAGTGGTTGTGGTGGTGTCATGGTGTTGCTGGCGGTGGTTGTGGTGGTTGTGGTGGTGTCAGCGTTGCTGGCGTGGTTGTGGTGGGTTGTGGTGGTGTCCCTGGTGTTGCTGGCGGGTGGTTCTGGGGTGTTGTGGTCATGGTGTTGCTGGCGGTGGTTGTAGTGGTTGTGGGGGTGTCCCTGGTTGTTTGCTGGCGGTGGGTTGTGGTGGTTGTGGTGGTGTCATGGCGTTGCTGCGGTGGTTGGTGGTGGTTGTGGGTGGTGTCTGGTGTTTTGCTGGCGGTGGTTCTGGTGGTTGTGTCATGGTGTTGCTGGCGGTGGTTTGTCGGTGGTTGTGGTGGTGTCCCCTGGTGTTGCTGGCGGTGGTTTGTAGTGGTTGTGGTGGTGTCATGGTGTTGGCTGGCGGTGGTTGTGGTGGTTGGTGGTGGTGTCCATGGTGTTGCTGGCGGTTTGGTTGTGGTGGTTGTGGTGGTGTCCTGGTGTTGCTGGCGGTGGTTCCTGGTGGTTTGTGTCATGGTGTTGCTGGCCGGTTGGTTGTAGTGGTTGTGGGGGGTGTCCATGGTGTTGCTGCGGTGGTTGTCAGTGGGTTGGGTGGTGGTGTACTGGTGTTGCTGGCAGGTGGCTTAGTGGTTGTGGTGGTGTCCTGGTGTTGCTGGCGGTGGTGTAAGTGGTTGTGGTGGTGTCAATGGTGCTGCGTGCGGTGGCTGTATGGTTGTGGTGGTGTTGGTGTTGTGGCGGTGGGGTTGTAGTG
>NW_020871946.1:246763-269263 GCF_003789085.1 Penaeus vannamei
AGAGACAAACACAGACAAACGCGCAGAGAACATTCCAAAAGCCCCATTCCCAAGATATCCATTCCCGAAACTCCTCATTCCCAGCCATATTCCCGAATTCCTGAAAAACGGGAATTCCCTCTCTTGGGAATCGGCGAAGAGAACCATCCGGACCTCTGGGAATGGACGGCGCCTTGCTCGGCCAGTGGAGAGAGAAAGACACGAGAATTTCTCACCTTTTTTCGACGAGAATTTCCGAAAGATGGGTGAGAGAGGAGAGAGATTTTCGAAAAAGAAAAAAAAGGAAATTATTATCGTTTGTAAGATCAGAAAGAAAATCGTGGTGATCGTGTATCATTATTATCGATTTTATTGTTGTAATGGTGATGATAATGAGAGTAATAGTCATTATCATCATATTGTTGTTATTATCGTTATCATTATTATCATTCTTATTGTCATTATTGTTATCATTATCATTATCATTACTATTATCATTATTGGTGTTTTTATTATCATCATTATCATTGTCATTATTATTATTACTATTCTCATCAAATTGCTCATCAATATCATCATTATCATTTATTCTCCTTATCATCCTCATCATTATCTTAGTAATGACGATAATGGAAATCATGAAGATAATAATGATGATAATAATAGTAATGATGATAACAATAATGATAACAATAACAAGGATGATAACAATAATGATAATGATAATAATAGAATAACAGAAATGGCAATGATAACAATGACAATGTTAATGATGATAATGATAATGACAACGATAGTGACGAAATAGCATAATAACAGTGAATGATAACAATGACAATGTTAATGATGATAATGATAATGACAACCATAATGATGATAATAACAGTAATAACATTGATGATAATAATCACAATAGTAATGATGAAAATAGTTATAATTATCTCTGCTACTATTCCATATTGTTATCATCATAACCATCACTACTATCATCATTATCAATATTTTTACTATCATCATTGAATGTATTGCTATCATGATTTTAATGATATTCACATGATCCTCATCAAAAATATCATCACACCATCAATATCACTGCTATTGACATTACCATCAAGATTAATACTATAGTCAATATAATCACAATCACCATTATCATCATCAGCATCATTTTCATTACCGTCTTCATTTTCATCACCATCATTTTCATTAACATCATTTCATTAACATCATCATCACCATTCATAATTTTCATCATCAAACATCACCAATATTTTTCATTGCCATCATTTTCATTATCACCATCATTTTCATTAACATCATCACCATCATCATTTTCATCATCATCACCATCATTTTCATCATCATCACTATATTTTCATTAACATCATCACCATCATCATTTTCATCATCACCATCAATTTTATCATCATCACCATCACCATAATTACATTACCAACATCATCACCATCATCATTTTCATCATCACCATCAATTATCATCATCATCACCATCACCATAATTTACATTACCAACATCATCACCATCATTTTCATCACCATCACCATCATTTTCATCACCATCATTTTACATTACCAACATCACCATTCATTTTCATCACCATCATTTCATCACCATCATCATCACCATCATTTTCATCAATTTACCAACATCACCATCATTTTCATCACCATCATCACCATCATTTTACATTACCAACATCATCACCATCATTATCATCATTCATTTTCATCACCATCATCATTTTCATCACCATATTCATTTTTACATTTACCATCATCATCATCACCATCATTTTCATCACCATCATATTCGAAAGTACTGGACATCAGATTTGAAAAGCAAGACAACCTCACATAATCTGACCCGCATATGTCAAATTGGCCCAATATGCAGTGATTTTGAAAAGAAGAAAAGTTGATAAAACGCATTGCATATTTCGTACAAAAGGCGAGGGAGGGGAGGGAGGGGAGGGAGGGGGAGGGGGAGGGGGGGATCCACTCTCTTCAATACGTATTTCTTCTAACACAGTGATGGCTGATTTCAATGATGTAATATATTATGTATATATACATATATGTATGTATGTATATATATACATATATACATACACATATATAGTATTCATATGTATATATAGTATATGTATGTTACATACATATATATATTTATAATATATATATATATATATATATATATATATATATATATATATATATAGTATATGTATATTAATATACATATATATATATATATATATATATAATATATATATATATATATATATATATATATATATATATATACATATATTATATATATATATATATATATATATATATATATATATATATATATATATATATATATATATATATATATATATACAGAGGTATACAGAAAGACAGAGAGGGCTAGAGATAGATAGATAGATGATTAGATAGATAGTAGATAGGTGATGGGTAGATAAACAGATAGATAAAGCGACAGACAGACAGACAGATAGATAGCCTGATATATATACAGAGGATCAACTATAGATGGATGGATATATATTAGTTTATATATAGATAGATAAATATACAGATGGACAGATACAGATAAATAGCTATACAGATATTACAGCTAAGATAGAAGACAGAGAGCAGCAGGACAGACAGACAAGACAGACAAACAAACAGACAGAGAGACAAACAGACAAACAAACAGACAGACAGACAAACAAACAGACAGAGAGACAAACAAACAAACAAACAGACAGACAAACAAACAAACAGACAGACAGAACCAAACAGACAGACAGACAGAACCAGACAGAAAAAGAGAACGACCCCGCGACTATGACAAGCCAGCCCCACATGCCAGACAGCAGTCACTCCAAATAAGCCATTTTATCATCATCAACCATCAAGCATCGGAATGGTTGATTCTCTCTCATCATCTGTTATTTTGTTTACGTCTATTCCCCGTTTCGGAAATCTGATTAATGTTATTATTTGATTTTGGTGAAATATTTTGATGGATAGGTATTATATAGGTATGTATTTGAATGTTAAGTATATATGTATGTACAGGTTGATTATGCATATGAATGATGTGTATATACGTACATGTACATATATGCTTGTGCACGTAGATGTAGGCTTTCTCTCACACACATTCACACACAGATAGGGTATACGTACATGCACAGATCAGGCACACACATGCACAGATCAGATACATACATACACAGATCAAGTACATACACCAACACACACACACACACAGATCAGGCACACACATTCACAAATCAGATACACACATACACAGAATACATACACCAACAGACACACACACAAATCAGACACACAGAACACACACTAACAGATCAGGTACACAACCACACACACACAATCAGGCCACACACACACACATACACAAACATAGACCACACACATCTCCAGCACCTACCCCTCCGTACTAATACCCTCCCCACCCCTTTCCCCTCCTTCACCCACTCACCCCCTCCCCTCCCCTCACCCCCTACCCCCAGCCCCCACCCTCAAGAAACGATACTCCACGTGTCAAATCTAATATTACTCAAGGATCAATCACCCCCTTGACCGCTGTCGGGGGGGGGGGGGAGGGGGGTAGGGGAAGGGAGTGGAGGAGAAGTGGCCGGGGGGTGCGGGGGGGTTAGAGAGGGATGAGTGGAGTGGTGTGCGGGGCAGTGGAGAGGGGGAGATGGGATGATGGTGTGGATATAGGGAGAGAACAGGGGGAGGTGGGAGTGAAGTGGAGGGGTGAGGGGAGTGGAGAGGGGAGTGGTGATGTTGAATGGAGAGTGCGTGTGACGGGGAGTGAGAGGGGAGGTGTTGAGCGTGAGTGGAGGGGTGAGCGCGGAGTTGGAGAGGGGGAGGTGTGGAGTGAAGTGGGGGGTGAGGAGTTGGTGGGGAGGTTGGAGTGGAGGAGGTGATAGGGGAGTGGAGAGGGGGCGAGGGTCGTGATGGAGGGCGTGCATAGGAGGAAGTGAGAGCGGGGAAGTGGAGAGATGAGTGTGAAGGAGTGAGGGCACAGTGGTCGTGAGGGAGATTTAAGAGCGGGTGAGGCGGAGAGGGACAGTAGAAGCGGGGAGTGGAGAGGGGATGATCGAGGGTGAGAGAAGGGGAGAAAGTATAATCCCCGTGAAGCAGTGGAGGTGGGAGGGAGGGTGAGGCGGCAAGGGTATCTGATGGGACGCGTGTTACATATTTGGTGCAGTTATGATTATTTTGATGGTGGATTGTGAGTGATGGTGATTATCTTTAATGTGATGATTGTTGTTTGATGAGGGTGGTGATGATTGGTGATTTGTGATGGTGATGGTGAGGGTGGTGATAATGACGATTGTGATGATGAGGGTGGTGATGATGGTGATTGTGATGGTGATGTGAGGTGGTTGATGATTGACGATTGTGATGATGAGGGTGGTGATTGATGGTGATTGTGGATTGGTGATGGTGAGGGTGGTGATGGTGAGATTGATGGATGACGATTTATTGAAGATGAGTGGTGATGATTGGTGATTGTGATGGGGATGGTGATGATGGTGATGATGATGGATGGTGATGGTGATTGATGACGATTGTGAATGATGAGATTGGTGATAGGGTGATGCTGACGATTATGATGATGAGGGGTGTGATGGAAGACGATTGTGATGATTGTCTTAATGATGACGATTGTGATGGTGAGGGTGGTGATGAAGACGAACTGTGAGGTGATAGTGGTGGTTATGGTGATATCAAAAATGAATATGATAATAACTTGGCAGGGATGAGGACAGAGGAAGACGCTTTGATAAGGGCGAAGTCGCTGAGTAACTTGACAGGGGCGGTTTATACGGTGGCTTGACAGGGTGAGGAAAAACCGATTTTGACAGGGGTGAGGAAAATGTTTTTACTTGGCAAGGTGGTTGACATGAGAAGCTGGTTTTGTATGCGTGACTTGACAGGGTGGTTAAAATTAGGAACTTTGACAGGGGGTGAGGGAAAATTGACTTGACAGGGGTGAGGGAAAATTGACTTTGACGGGATGAGGGAAAATGGACTTGAACAGGGGTTTGAGGAAAATTTGGGACTTGAACAGGGGTGAGGAAATGTTACCTTTGGCAAGGGTGGTTGAGCATGAGAGCTTGGGTTTGTATGGTGACTTGAACAGGGGTGGTGAAATGACTTGACAGGGTGATGAAAATTTGACTTGACAGCGGGTGAGCGGGAAAAATTGGACTGGACAGGGGTGGAGAAAAATTGACTTTGACAGGGGTTGAGGAAGATTGCGACTTTGACAGGGATGAGGAAAATTGACTTGACAGGGGTGAGGAAAATTGACTTGACAGGGGTGAGGAAGATGGACTTGACAGGGGTGAGAAAAATTGACTTTGACAGGGGGTAGGAGGAACTAGACTTGACAAGGGTGAGGAGATGGACTTGACAGGGGTGAGGGGACAATGGACTTGACAGGGTTGAGGAAAATGGACTTGAACAGGGGTTAGGGAAAATTGACTTGACAGAGGTGAGGGAAAATGGACTTGACAGGGGTTAGGAAAATGGACTTGACAGGGTGAGGAAAATGGACTTGACAGGGGTGAGGAAAATGGACTTACAGGGGTGAGGAAAATTGACTTGACAGGGGTTAGGAAAATGGACTTGACAGGGGTGAGGGACTTGACAGGGGATAGGAAATGGACTTGACAGGGGTTAGGAAAATGGACTTGACAGGGTTTAGGAAAATGGACTTGACGGGGTTAGAAGATGACTTGACAGGGGTGAGGAAAATTGACTTGAACAGGGGTGAGGGAAGATGGACTTGACAGGGGTGAGAAAAATTGACTTGACAGGGGTGAGGAGACTTGACTTGACAGGGGTGAGGAAAATTGACTTGACAGGGTTGAGGAAAATTGACTTGACAGGGGTTAGGAAAATGGACTTGACTAGGGGTAGGAAAATGACTTGACAGGGGTTAGGAAAAATGGACTTGACAGGGGGGATGGACTTGGGACAGGGGGTGAGGAAAATGGACTTGACAGGGGTGAGGGAAGATGGACTTGACCAGGGGGTGAGGGGAAATGGGGACTTGACAGGGGTGAGGGAAAATGACTTGACAGGGGTGAGGAAAATTGACTTGACAGGGGTGAGGAAAATTGACTTGACAGGGTTAGCGACTTGACAGGGTTAGGAAAATGGACTTGACAGGGGGCGGTATATATGGTGACTTGACAAGGGTGGTTGACATGGTAACTTGACAGGGGTAGTGGCAGAGTGACTTGACAGGGGTAGTGAAAGGGTGACTTGAAAGGGGCCGTTTACATAAGCGCTTTGACAGGGCCGTTGACAGGGTGACTTGACAGGGGGAGGTGACAGGGTGACTTGCCAGGTGTGGTGACAGGGTGACTTGACAGGGAGGTGACAGGGTGACTTGACAGGGGAGGTGACAGAGTGACTTGCCAGGTGTGGTACAGGGTGACCTGCCAGGTGTGATGAAGAGAACTTTATTTACCAACAAAAATGAAATTGAAAAACAAGTAACTCCCCCATAAAACAAACAAAAAAAACAAACAACAACAACAACAACAAACAACAACAAAAAACAGGAACAAAACACCAACACAACCACAACCCCACCACCATCCCCACCAACAAGAAAATCACATCAAAACAAACTAAAAACACAAACAAACAAACAGTCACAACACGAGACAACAACACAGACACAGACACAGAGATCCACGCACACGACCACAGAGAGAGGGACGTCTATTACGCACACAGGTGGGGAGATGTTAGTGGGGGGGGTGGGGGTGGGGGTGGAGGGAGGGGAGAGTGTGGGGGGTGGGTGAGGGGAAAGGGGGAGGGTGGATAGGGGGGGAGGGGAAGGGTGATGGGAGGGGGTAGGGAAGGGTAAGGGTGGTAGGGTGGGAGGTGGATAGGGGAAGGGGAGGGGGGATAGGCTGGGATAGGGGAGGGGGAAAGGGGAAGGGGGGGCGAGGGGGAGGGGAGGGGAGGCGAGAGGGAGGGGAGGAGGGAGGGGAGGGGAGGGATATTGGGGGGTGGTTGGTGGAGGTAGGGGTGGCGGTAAGGACGTGACTGAGTATAGAGGATAAGCGGGAACGAGAAATGGGAGAGATGAGAGAGAGGAGGGAGGAATTTGATGGTGGTGTGAAGTAGGGCATAAAGCTGAGATAAAGAACAGGGGATAAGGGGTTAGAGAGAAGGGAGTGGAAGATGATGGATAGAGAGAGAAGGATTAGAGGAACACGGGAAAAAGGTCAGGAGACTGGGGAAAAGAGGAATGGATAAATGAAGATGTGGGCGGGGCGAAGATACGAATTACGGTGAGGGGGAGCGAGCTAGAAGAAGCAAGAAGCAGGATTTTTGATGCGAGGAAAAAGCAGATAAAGAATAAGTGGATTAAGTGAGATAGGAAGAAGAGGGAAAGAAAAGGTATGGAAAAGCTGCTACGAGATGAGCATAGCATAGAAAGAGGTGTAATTAAGGATGGATGCAGAGACAAATAAAGACAAGGAAGACAGGTTTAAAAGAACGCAAAAGAGTAGTGAATAGAGCTGGCAATGGCACAGAAAGAGCAGGAGAAGCTAAGGACGAAGTAATTCGACGAATGGAGGCAAAATGAAAGGGGGATGATAAGAATCACATGAAGAGAAAGAGAAATTGTAAATTAGAGGAAAGAGAGAAAGACAACCAAAAAAAGCTACGACAACTAACAATACCCATAATTATGAAAGCGATCAAGCAGACCGATCTGAGGAAGAAAATGGAATGAAAGATGACGCATGGAGCGAAAAAAACGGAGAGACCAAGAAGCGAAAAGATGGAAGGGGAAGAAAGATGTTGACTCAGGAGGGTAGTGTGGCGAGAGTGCGTGAGACGGGCGCTGGGGGTGAAGATCTATTGTCATTATAAAGGCTTATAAAGTTAGCAACTTACTGGGAGCGCCAAAGCTCAGCTGTGATGAGAACATCAGAGTGTTATGGCATGTTTTAAATACCTGTAGGGGAGGAGTATAGTGAGTAGGAGGTACGGGGAGGAGGAAGAAGAATGTAAAGGGACGAGGAGGAGGCGGGGGGGAGGAGGAGAAAGAAGTAAAGGAAGAGGGAGGCGGGATGGACGGGAGGAGGGAGGAGAGAGAATAAGAGAGCCAGGAAGGAAGGCAAGCAAGACAGTTTAAAGGGAATAGGAGGGAAGGCAGGAAAGGATAGTCACAAGGTTAGGAGCGGAACGGGCAGGGAGGAAGAAGAAGGAGCAAGGCGGAAGGAAGAAGAAAAAAAGAGGGAGGCAATGGAATGACAGGTGAGGAGGAGGAAGGAAAGAAGATGGAGGAGAAGTAAAAAGTGTAGCGAAGAAAGAAGAGAGGAGGGGGAGAAAAAAAGGATGAGCGAAGACAGAGTGAGGACGGCGGATCAACTCTTAAAGAAGGGGACTAGAAGAAGGGGAAAGCGTGACAGTATGCAAAGGACAGCAAGATTGAGATTAGAGGATACGAGTGAACAAACAGAGAAGACAAGCCATACATGACAAAACAAAACCAAATAGCCAAAGAGACAGCGAACCGAGATAGGACTGAGAAGCCAAAGAAGGAGCTGAAACGAGAAGAAACCAGAACTAGAAGGACGGCATCGGATAATCGGAAAAGTTTGTGAAACCGTGTCGGCCGTGTGTGTGTGTGATTGTGTGTAGGGGAGAGGCAGTTTGTAACGGATGCTCGTGATCGAACAATGCAACATGAGACCACGGCTGACACATTATTTGCTCTCTCTAATATGTGGGTCTGCAGTCCCATATAACGCCTACACCAACCCAACACACACATAGATACACAGATATGCACACACGCACACAAGCATACACAGATGTACAGACACACAATACTACACTAACACGCACACACTCATCTAAGACAACACACACAACACACACTAACACACAACACACCACACCACATCACACACTACACACACCACCACACACACACAACTAAACACACATACTCACCACACGCAGCTCACAAAATAAACGCACACAGAAAACAACCACACACAAACAACACACACTAACACACACACACACACACTAACATACACACACATACACCACTAACACACACCAACACACTAAACACACACACACACACACACACACACGACACTCACAAAAATACACACACACACACACACACACACACACACACACACACACACACACACACACCACACACACACACACTAACACCACACCACACACATCACACACAATCACGCACTCAACAAAATAACACACACACAAAGACTCACACACACACACACACACACGACGTACACAAACACGACACACAAAAGTAAAAGGAACTTTGCAAATAAAGCTTTCCCTTGACAACTCGACAATGAAATACTCTTTGGCACGTTCGTTATTGCCTCTGATGCCTTTAATAACATTGCTATTGCTTCTGCTAGCGTGGTAATGGTGTCTCGCTATTAGTGGACATCTTTATCGTACACATTTTCGCTCTTGTCACCAACATTTTGTTCGGGATGGTTGTGAGAATCGTAGAAGTAAGCGTAATGTTTACAATATTGACATTGATGGAGGGTTATTGCTGCAAACACTACTACTGCTACCACTATTTCATTTTTTGTTGTTACTACTGCTACAACTGCTGCTACTTTATTTTGTTGTTGTTACTACTGCTACAACTGCTGCTACCACTATTTCCTTTGTTGTTGTTACTACTGCTACAACTGCTGCTACACCATTTCTTTCGCTGTTGTTTCTACTGCTATAAACTGCTGCTACAACTTACTTGCTTACCACTATTTCCTTTAGCTTTTTATGATCTGCTACTACAAACTTTGCTGGCTTACAACTACTGCCACCCACTTTTCCTTTTGCTTTTGTTACTTGCTACTACTAACTGCTGCCTACAACTACTGCCCACCACTATTTTTTTGCTGTGTTACAACTACTACAACTACTTTGCTACCACCAATTTCTTTTCGCTGTTTGTTTCTACTGCTACAATGCTGCTAACAAACCTACTGCTACCACTTATCTTCTTCATTGTTGTGCTACTTGCTAACTACTTACACCTTAGAAACGATTGTTGCTTTCATTCTAGTTATATACAACAGAAAACTTACCACAACCCCAAACAACAGCTCATCACTTCTAAAAAGGAAGCTGCTGTTTAGTTACTATTCTTACAACTTACTTAACACCAACCAGCGACTACTTACTACTATTGCACTTATCAACTGCTTCTTGGGTCTTGCTACTTGACGTACAAATGCCAATGTTGATAATAGACTAGAATTGAATACAATACAAATGAAAATAAAAACACCGATTATAAACAAACAATTGAAAAATTCAAACCTAAATATGGTTAAAATATGTGCGAATAATAATAGAATCTAATGATTTAACGATTTAATCTAATCCTAGCTACCATATTAATATGACATATAGAATAGTTAGCTAATAACATGGGAAATGATAAGGAAAACACTATATAAAAGTACGATAAGAACCCATAGACATTGTACCCGATCATAAAATAGCATAACCATACACAAACCAGACAGAAAAACCAACCAAACAAACCAACAGATTACGAAACGAACATTTACCAGACATATTAATTACCAAATTAACAAAATGCACANATGTTAGCGATGATGATGATATAATGATGATGATGGTGAAAGTAAGACTGATAGTGACAATGATATCAATATTATTACATTCATTATTATTATTATTATTATCACTACTACTACTGATAATAATAATGAGAGATTATAGCAATGATAAGAATAATCTAACACACACACACACACACACACACACACACACACACACACACACACACACACACACACACACACACACACACACACACACACACACACACACACACACACACACACACACACACACACACATACCTCCCCACAACCACATACACAAACACAAACACAAAAAATCATAAACACACAACCCCCCTCCCTTCCCCCACTCCCCCCCCCCACACACACAAACACCAATATAAAACACACAAACACGCTTATTCTTCCCGATTTCGTTCTCCCTCTCGTCTCAACCAGCCTTTAAAAGCTCCTAAAGTTGTTGAAATTATAGATAAGGTAAGTTACGCCGTTCCGAAAAGTTGTTCCACGGGGGGGGGAGGGGTTACGTTCTTCCTTATAAGGTATTCCTCGGGGGACAAATTTTGGAACGCGAGGGGAAGAATACGCAAGTTTTGTTTACGTCTTCTAATGGGCTTGTTTGGATTTTTGCTGTTTGTTTTGTCAGTGTGTTTTTGTTTTGTTTGTGTTTTGAAAGTGGATTTGGTTGTGTAATTTTGGATGTTGTGTTGATCTTTATTTATTTTTTTTATTTGATCTTTTTTTTGATTATCATTATTTTTTGAGTCGTTTTTGTTCTTGTTTCTCTTTCTCTCTCTTCTTCGTGTTTACCTTTTTTCCCCTTCACTCAGTCCCAGTTCCTCTTCCATTTTTTCTTCGTCATCTTTTCCTACCTCCATCCATTGTTTTCTCTTCCTTCGTCTTCTTCTTCTTCTATTCTTCCTCCTTCTCCTCCTTATTCTATTCTCCCTCTTTCTTCTGCCTTATTCTATCCTCCTTCCTTATTTTATTCCTCCTCCACCTCTTCCTTCACCAACTCCTTCAAATCAACCTCCATCTCCTCTTCCATTTCTTCCTCTACTCCTTCACCACCTCCTCCTCCTCCTCAGCCTCAACCTCCTCCTCCATATCCTATTCCACCCCTAACTTTCCTCCTCCACCCCCTTCACCTCCAGATGCTCCTCAACCAAATCTTCTTCCACAACTACCTCTTCTACCTCCCCCTCCTTTTCCTCAACTCCCAGCTCTACCTCTATCTTCATCTCCCCCTCCAGCTTCCCCTCCACCCCCACCTCCCCCTCTTCCCCTCCTTCTCCTCAACTCCCACCTCCACCTCCCCCTCTTCACCCACTAGCTTCTCCCCAACACCCTCCTCCTCCTCACTCAACCTCCAACCTCCACCTCTTCTTTTCCCCACCAGCCTCCTCTTCCACCTCCCCTCCCTCCTCCCCCACCAACCTCTCCCAAACCTCCTCTTCACCTTCACCTCCTCCTCTTCCCCATCAGCTCCTCCCCCTTCCCCTCCTCCACCTCCACCCCCACCTCCTCCTACCCCTCTTCCTTCTCAACTCTTACCCCACCCTCCACTTTCTCCTCCTCCTCAACTCCTTCCTCCACCTCCCCTCCTCCTCAACTCCCACCTCCACTATCCCCTCCTTCTCAACTCCCACCTCCGCCCCCACCTCCACCCCCAACCACCCTCTCTTCCACCTCCCGTTCAGCATCTTGCCAGACAATAACAAAGTGGACCAAATTTCACAGGCCTTCTCTCCGTAAGACATAATAGTATGTATTTTGTCTAGATCCGATGTACAGGACTTTCTGTTTGTCAACCCGGGTAGGTGGAGGGTGAGGGGGATGGGTGGGGGAGTGGGTGGGTGGGAGTGGTGGAAGGAAGGAGAGGGAGGGGAAGGTGAGGGGTGGTGGGGGGGTGGGTGGGGCAGTGATGGAAGAAGGAGGGGGGGGGGAGGCGAAGGGGGTGGGTGGGTGGAGGGGGAGGGGGAGGGGAAGGTGAGGGGTGGGTGGGGAGAGGGTGGGTGGAAGGAAGGATGGGGAAGAAGAGGGGTGGGAGGGTGAGGAGGGATGGGAGGGTGAGGGGTGGTGGGGAGTGGGTGGAAGGATGGGAGGGGGGGGGGAAGGTGAGGGGTGGGTGGGGGAGAGGGTGAGGGGGAGTATGTGTGTGGGTGGGTAAAAGGAAGGAAGGAGGGGCGAGGAGAAAGGCGGATCAGGATCGGTGAGTGTGGATGCAAGAGACAGGATAAAAGTGGATAAGGCGGGCAGGTGGACCGGTGGGAGGGTAGGAGTGGATGAGAGTAGGCGGATGAGTGAGTGAAGGGAAAGAGGGGGGGGAGAGTGGATAAGGGTGGGTCGGTGGATCAGGTGGAAGGATAGGAGAAAGAAAGATGAAATAAAGGATGGATGAAAAGGCATGGATGAAATAATGATAAATACAATGATAATGAATGATAATGATAATGAATGACAATAATAATAGTAATGATAATAATGATAATGATAATAATAATAATAATAATGATAATGATAATAATAATGATAATAATGATAAATAAATAAAAATAAAAGATTTAGTATAGTAAGGAGGTTGGATATAGGGATAAGGATATTTGGATTAAGAGAAGAAAGAGAGTAAAAATCCAATAGAAAAGGAAGCGAGGACTAAGGGAGAGAATAAGGGAATAGAGTAGAAAGGGAGGAGAAGGTAAGAAAGAGGGGAAAGGGGAGAGTAGACTAGAGAGCGAAGCAGGATTAAGGGAGATAGTAAGAAAGTAGAAAGAAACGATGAGATAAGAAGGAGAGGAAGAGGGAGAGTAGACTAGACAGCGAGGTAAGATTAAGGAAGAGAGTAAGAGAGTAGAGTAGAAAGGGAGGATAAGGTAAGAAAGAGGGGGAAGGGGGAGAGTAGACTACACGTAGAAGTAAGATTAAGGGAGATAGTAAGAGAGTAGAAAGGGATGATACGATAAAGAGGAAGGAAAAGAGTAGACTAGACCTCGAAGTAAGATTAAGACAGAGAGTAAGAGAGTAGAAACGAAGGATAAGATAAGGAGAAGGAGGAGGAGGAGGAGGAGGAGGGGGAGGAGTAGACTGAGTAAGAGAGTAAGAAGGAAGGATAAGATAAAGGAGAAGGAGGAGGAGGAGGGCAGAAGGGGGGGCAGAAGGAAGAGGGGAGGAGTACACTGAGTAAGAGAGTAGAAAGAAAAGATAAGATAAGGAGAAGGAGGAAGGAGGAGGGGGGGGGGGGAGGAGTAGACTGAGTAAGAGAGTAGAAAGGAAGGATAAGATAAGGAGGAAGGAGGAGGAGGAGGGGCAGAAGGAGGAGGGGGGAGGAGTAGACTGAGTAAGAAAGTAAGAAGGAAGGATAAGATAAGAAGGAGGAGGAGGGGCAGAAGGAGGAGGGGGGAGGAGGTAGACTAGAGAACCAGTGACGGGATTATTACCTTAAAAGACGTTTCTTCTTTGTGCGCTAAGAAGGTCTCTCTCAAGACGGTGTTGAAGAAAGGCTTCGCGTCTTTTTGGGCTTCTGAAGCTTCATTACGACCTGTTCTTCCAATTTGACTCGGTAATCAAAAATGTTAAACAGGAAGTGAAAGAGTATGGAGAGAGAGAAAGTTTTTTTTTTTTTTTTTTTTTTTTTTTTTTTTTTTTTTTTTGCTATTATTCTGTTTTTTTTTTCTTTTTTCTGTAGCGTTGGTTCCCTCCTTTTTTTTTACTTTCTTTTTGGCTATTTTCTTTTTTTTCTCTTTCTATAGCGTTGATTCCCTTGAAGTTTATTCTTTTTGTTGTTTTTTTTTTTTTTTTTTTAGGCCGTATTGTTTGTTATTCTCTCTCTCTTTGTTATCCGTATTCTCTCTCTCTTTCTATCTTATTGGTTAACAAAAGCTTTGGGAGGGGAAGGTGGGAGGGGGAGGGGGGGAGAGAGGAGAGTTCTGTCGAATCCTTTCTTTTCTCCAGAATTATCAGCTCTTTTCTCATTCCTTTTTCTCTTGTCACTTCTAATTCTGTATTTTTTATTCCCTTATTTTTTTCTTCTTTTGAAGTGTTATTTTCATCTCTCTTCTTTCCCTCATTTCTTCCCTTTTCTTCGTTATTTTTCATCTTTCTCTCCTCCCCCTGTTTAGCCCTTCCTTCTCCTTATTATCTCTCTCCTTTCCTCTCTTCCCTCTTCCATCTTTACTCCTTTTCTCTCTTTATTTATGCCCACTTTTCACCTCCATCTTTATCACTTTTCTTTTCTTACTCACTCTCTCTTTCCCATTTCTCCCATCCCCTTCTTTACCTCTCTCCTTTACTTATTTCCTCCTTTCTTTTCACCCTTCTTTCTTCTTTCTTTTGTCTTTCCTCTCTCCCTTTCTTTCTTTACTCCCTCCTTCTATCTTCCCCCTTTAACACTTTTCTTTTCTTTATTTATTTCCTCTAGTCTGCTCTTCTTTCCTCCGTCTTTACCTATTACTTATTTCCTTTACCCTTTCCCTTTTCTTATTTAATCCTCCTCCTTTTTATCCTTCCCTCCCCCGCATTTACCCTTTTCCTTTCCTTCTATTTCCCCTCCCTTCCCATCCACCTTTACACCCTCCCTCGACTTTACCCTTTCTTTTTCTATGTTTACTTCTTTCCCTTCCTTTCCACCCTTCCCTCTCTCATCCTTACCCCTTTTCCTATTCTTATTCTCTCCCTCCTTATCTCCTTTTCCCAGGCCCTCCAAATCACCCCCTCCCCTCCCTTTTCCATATCTACTTCCTCCCCTTCCTTTCCACCCTTCCTTCCCCCGTCTTTACCCCTTTTCCTATTCTTATTCTCTCCTCCTTCTCTCCTTTTCCCATGCCTCCCACTCCCCCCCTCCCCTTCTTTTTCCATATCTACTTCTTCCCCTTCCTTTCCACCCCTTCCCTTCCCCCGTCTATACCCCTTTTCCTATTCTTATTCTCTCCCTCCTTCTCACCTTTTCCCATGCCCTCCCACTCCTCCTCTCCCCTCCTTTTTCCAATATCTACTTCTTCCCCTTTCCCTTCCCACCCTTCCTCCCTCATCTTACCCTTCTCCTATTCTTATTCCCTCCCTCCTTCTCTCCTCCTCCCATGCCTCCCCTCCCACCTCCACCCCCTCTCCACCCCTCTAACCACCTCCTCAACCCCCTCCACCCCCACCCCTCCCCCTCCACCCCCTCCCCGTGCACTAGGGTTAACAAACTTACTAAGGCCGTCGCGTCTTCACAGAGAAACGGAGAGTTTTAGAATCTCGCAATTCTTTGTGGCTCCCGGGGTTGACTTGAATATCTTATTGAAACGCGGATGCTTCCCCGTAGAGTTTTTCCTCGCCCCGCGCGCTCTCTCGCTTTTTTTTATTTTCTTTCTTTATTCTTTCTTTTTCTTTCTCGCTCTTTTTTCGTGTACTTTCTTTTTTTTTCTCTCTCTCTCTCTTTTCTTTTTCTTCTCTCCTCTCTTTTTCTTTTTTCTTTCTCTCTCTCTCTCTCTCTCTCTCTCTCTCTCTCTTCTCTCTTCTCTCGTCTCTCTCTCTCTCTCTCTCTCTCTCTCTCTCTTCTCTCTCTCTCTCTCTCTCTCTCTCTCTCTCTCTCTCTCTCCTCTCTCTCTCTCTCTCTCTCTCTCTCTCTCTTCTCTCTCTCTCTCTCTCTCTCTCTCTCTTCTCTCTTCTCTCTCTCTCTCCTCTCTCTCTCTCTCTCTCTCTCTGTCTATGTCTCTCTCTCGCTATCTCTTTCTCCTTTTCCCTTTCTCTCCTTTCTATCTCTCGCTGTTTCTTTTTGTTTACATGTGTGTATCTGGCACTTTTTTTTAGCCTGTCTGTTGTCTTATTTATTTTTCGTTCTGTCAGTCAGTCTCTTTGTTTATTACTTGCCCTCTTTCTGTCTCTCTGACCGTTTGTTTGTGTGTCGCTCTTTTCCTCTGCCTATCTCTCTTTCTTCCTCTCTCTCTCTAGCCTGTTTCTCTTTTCTCTTTGTGTCTGTTTTTGTGTCTGTGAGTTAGTCAGTATATCTGTTTGTCTATCTATCTGCCTTGCTCTCTATCTGTCTACTAGTCAGTCTGTCTGTCTACCTATCTGCCTTGCTGTCTGTCTGTCTTATTCATTACTGTCAATACCACTATTACCACCGTCTTTCTAGCTGCCAGAGTGACATTACAGTGAATAAACCTTCATTCTTCCGCTGACCTCCCTCTCTTTATCAACACTTGGCACCCTCCTCCCCTCCTCCCTCCCTCCCTTCTTCATTCCTCCCTCCCTTCCTTCCTTCCCCCTCCCTCCCTCCCCTCCTTTCCTTCCTCCTTCCTTCTCTCCCTCCCTCCCTCCCTCCCTCCTCCCTCCCTCCGCTCCCTCCCTCCCTCCCTCCCTCCCTCCTCCCCTCCCTCCTCCCTTCCTTCCCCCTTCCTTCCTCCTGCTATTATTGCACATATTCAGAACACGAAGTCACGACAAGCAAAAAAAAAAAAAAAAAAAAAAAAAAAAAAAAAAAAAAAAAAAAAAAAAAAAAAAAAAACGAAAAAAAAAACACGTAAGGTTTGATTTACGAGTACTGTGTGCGTGAATTGCAAAATAGAAATTGTTGCTTGGTTGTGAGTGTGTGTACATTGAGGATTTTATTTTCAGGTGTGTGAGAATAGATTTAGATATGCATATTTCCAAGGAAGTGTATAAACATAAACATGTGCGATGAAGAAGCATAAGCACACACGTACATGCATGCAATCAAACACAGAGAAACATATGTAAATTCAAGCAAATGTAGCAGACACACACAAGCACATACATACACACATAAGTACACACACACACATACACACACACTCAGACACACAACAGCACACACACACACACACAAACACACATGTACACACACACACGCACACACACACACAAACACACACCATGAGCACAACAACAACAACACACACACACGAACACACACACAAACAAACAAACAAACACAAAACACACAAACAAACACAAACAGCACACACACACACACACACACACACACACACAACTACACACACACAACACACACACACACACAAGCACACACACACACACACAAAAACACACACACACACGAACACACACACAAAACAAACAAACAAACACACACACAAAACACACACAACACAAACACAAACATGCACACACAATACACAAAACACACAAAAACACACACATGCACACGCAACAAACACACTCACACACAACACAAACACACAGACCACACACACAAAAACACACACATTACGCACACAGCACACACACACACGCACACACACAGACACACCTTCTACAAAATTAACAAGCAAAATGACCTTTCTCCCTAACTCAGAGTAATCTACAACCGTTAATTGCATCAGAATATCACCTAGTTTGCAATTAAATGCAAATCTGAAGTTATTACGAAACAATTGATAAAAGTCCCTCTTTTTTGCATAACACGGTCTGGTTAGTTCTTGGAAGTCATAACGCTGTATTTAAAGAGAGAGAGAGAGAGAGAGAGAGAGAGAGAGAGAGAGAGAGAGAGAGAGAGAGAGAGAGAGAGAGAGAGAGAGAGAGAGAGAGAGAGAGAGAGAGAGAGAGAGAGAGAGAGAGAGAGAGAGAGAGAGAGAGAGAGAAAGAGAAAGAGAAGAGAGAGAGAGAGAGAGAGAGGAGAGAGAGAGAGATAGAGAGAGAGAGAGAGAGAGAGAGAGAGAGAGGAGAGAGTAGAGAGAGAGAGAGAGAGAGAGAGAGAGAGAGAGAGAGAGAGAGAAGGAGAAAGAGAGAGAGGAGAGAGTGGAGGAGAGAAGAGTAGAGAGAAGAGGAGAGAGAGAGAGAGGAGAGAGANCTCCAACGAGCGCTAATAAGAGTGTGGTCGATCTCCTTGGCTGCATTACCCGCATTGCTGTACCATGTCCAACGATGTGGGTCTGGGGGCTGATACCAGGAGCCAGAAATCCTCAATTTCTGGGACCTTGCAAAATCCCGGAAAAGGAGGGAATTCTCGCTGCCAGTATCAACTCCCGAAACATGAGGACCGACAGAGATCTCATAGCCATCTTCATCACAGCCAGTTACCGCATTGAAGTCACCCAGAACGATACGAATATCTCGCCGGGAACAACTGTCTGTCACAGATGCAAGTTTGGCGTAGAACATCTCTTTCACATTGAGTTTACAAACATCGGTAGGAGCATACACAGCAATAAGAGACATGAAGCCAAATGACAGCTTCAGTCTCATTACCATTATATGCTCATCGACTGGAGTGACCTCTACCACCGAGGGCTGGAGCCTACTGGAGAAAGATATGGTTACTCCCTGAAGATGGTGACCATCTCTGCGGCCTGACCAGTAATAGTTGTAGCCACCTTCACTGATCATGCCGCTGTCGGGTCTTCTCACCTCCGAGAGAGCAGCCACCCCAACTCTAAGCCTCCCTAGTTCCTTCGATAGTAGGGGCAAACGATCATCCTCACGCAAGGACCGGATGTTCCAACCCCCCTACCCTGACTTCCCGCCTGAGGTTAACCTCAGGCAGTCACTTCGGTGGACGCCACCTCTGCCACCCTAGCCAATGCTGCCCCACATAAAAGGTGGCAGGCTGCGGGACCCATCCTCCACCTGTAGGGTTCCCTAGGGCTTTGCCCCACAAGCTTCATATCGGGTTGGCGGCTGTCAGAACGCAAGTGGGACGAGGAGCTCCCGTTCCCATCCTGCACCCCAGCAGCTACCCTGCCAGCGGGGCCCGCAGCCCGCCTCTCTCGCTGGGTAGGAGGGGCATTTCCCCTCCCCCCTGCATTTCCAATTATCCGCGACGTTGGGTTATCTCTGGGGGGGAGACTGGCAAGGCCCGCCTCCCATTAACCCCAGAGGGCTTAGTGGCAGGAGTTAGTACAGGGGCCAAGGGCGTGTCCACACGTCGGTGGGCCATGACCCTGTACCTTTGGGGCCTCCATAGGTGGCCACTAAGAGGCACTGCAGAAGTCTCGATGAAGAAGAGGCTATGCACTGGCATGGGAAACTTATGCAGCGCTGCTCCCTTTTTCACACAAAGCTAGCCAGCGGTGGCAGCTGCAAGCGGGAAGGCATGCAAGCACTTTATACTATCTAGGCTACCACACCATCGCTTCAAACCACCCTGCTCATGAAGCACCCACCCATATATATACATAAAGTGAACTTATCTCTTCACCTATTTGTTGATTTGCCTCTACTCACTTCCCATTTTTTCTGTACCATTATCTCTATCTTATCAATATTACGTTATCTTTAGAGCGAAGACCTAACACGGCCACGTACATACTAAGGAAGCCATAACAAAACTGGGACGAAGTTATAATATATGTTCTAGTCTTATAATCGGTTCCGTCCTAGGATATTTATCCTTAGTTGGCAACTCAGCCATTTTTTTCTGAGTATAATGCGGATATATATATATATATATATATATATATATATATATATATATATATATATATATATATATATGTGTGTGTGTGTGTGTGTGTGTGTGTGTGTGTGTGTGTGTGTGTGTGTGTGTGTGTTGTGTGTGTGTGTGTGTGTGTGTGTGTGTATGCCTGGCAAGGCATGTGACTCAAACCCGATGAAAAATATTTGGACGAATATTGTCAATGTTTGAGAAACGGCAAGGGAAAGGACTTCCCAATTTCAAAATATATTTTACCAAGAAGGAAAGGGAAGTGTTAAGGAGGAAATCGAGACGTTGTACGAACACGTCACCTCTGTCTCAGGGATTAGAATAACAATACGTTGTTCTGATATTTGTCTTTTAATAAAGTTATTACCATATTTCTTTAAAAAATAAAACTTTAATAAAACTATCTCCAAATTTATCAAGCATCCCCAATGTCGATTCACTGAAGCCCCCATCCTCTAAGAAAAGAAATTTTAAATATACATATATACATATATATATATATATATATATATATATATATATATATATATATATATATATATATATATATATATAGAGATAGAGAGAGAGAGAGAGAGAGAGAGAGAGAGAGAGAGAGAGAGAGAGAGAGAGAGAGAGAGAGAGAAAGAGATAGAGAGAGAGAGAGAGAGAG
This sequence comes from Penaeus vannamei, assembly GCF_003789085.1. Taxonomy (NCBI): domain Eukaryota; kingdom Metazoa; phylum Arthropoda; class Malacostraca; order Decapoda; family Penaeidae; genus Penaeus; species Penaeus vannamei. The sequence goes on from NW_020871946.1 coordinate 267,521, forward strand.
AGAGAGGGTTATCAACTACATGCTATGGGATTTTGCGCGAGAAGGGGTTCAAAGTGTACATGAAATATAAAACTAAAGATGTGCTGTGTGAGAACGAGCTGAAGTTGTTTAACACTTTAGTTAAACAACTTATCCTGCGCAAATAGGATGGTTTCTGAGAATGGCCATTTCCATATATTTGTGTTCCCTCTACATCATGTACGAAGATCAACCCTCACGTCACAGCTCATGTGGTGTGAGCTGTGACGTGTTCACCTCGCCGTTTCATAGATAATTTGCCTGTCAGTTGTGAAAATCAAATAATAATAAAGAATTCGAACATGAAATATGACGTATAGGACACTATTACTTATCAACAAATATGTGTATCGCAAAGTGAAATAAATTTGTGAAAAAAGTTGGTAATATTTACGCATCGGTTTGCACACCGAACTTCTCAACGTAAGTATGATGCTTAACTATTCAAACTCCATCTTGAACTTCTAGGTACACTTTCCATCTTGAATACACTTTCCAGTACACCTACTATGTTAGGACTTATCTCGCTTTGATTAACGAGAGCGACGGCCAATGTGTACATAACCAAGAGCTAAAGTCAAAAGATCTTATCAAAAATCCTCGTACTTTTAAATCCACCTTCAACAACAAATATTCATTTATTGTTCCGTTTATATTTATTATATTGTAACCCATCTCTTCCTTTACCATAAGCTGCACCTTGATCTAATATTAGCCAAACTATTCCAACAACTTTATATGTTGTTAAAGTTATCTAATAATGACGGTGTGCAAACGTATCTAATAATGACAGTATACAACTGGTTTCTACAAGATAAAGTAAGATTTTTCGTGCACAGTTCCTCTAAATAGACTAAATTACCGCCAAATCCTTTGAGTGTCAAGACAATAACCTTTTAATACCCAGGTAATTTCATAATTTATATAGTCTAACAGGGTATCTAATCCTGGTTCATTACTTTATTTTAATAGCTTCAACTTAAATTAACTCTTATTCCCATGTATACTAAAAAAAAAAAAAAAAAATTTCACCCTTTATCAGTACAAGCTGTTAAGAAATCATTAATCAATAAATATAACTATTTTTAACCAATTTTCTTCCAAATTACCTCGCAGTATAACCGCGGCTGCTGGCACAAATTTTAGTCAGGTATATTATGAAGATCATCAATTCCAACTTATATCTGGTAGAAATGATGGGAGGCGGCAGCCATAATAAATGCCATCCTTCACCAATGCAGCAAATATTCTTGAAGCCCTGCAGCTCCTGTACCAGGCCGCACGGTGAAGAAAACGGTTTCCCGCCAAAACCACATTATCAGTTATCCTTTTCTTCTCCGTAACCAAAATTTCAGTTAGATGATAGTAACCAATTATTTTGGGTAGCTTCAAAATATATTTCAGTTTACTGCTGTCATCACGTTCACCGTTTTAGTTGGTCTATAAGGTCAATATTTTTGTTGTCATTGGTTTTATCTTTCTTATGTATACTACCTTTTTTTTTTTATTGTGCCATCGTCATTATCAGTATCATAATTATCATCCTTGATATTGTCAACATCATAATCTACATTATCATGATATTATAATAATTATCATTTCTAGGAAAATGTATATATTACACTGCATTGACAAATAGAAAAAAAATGGGTATATGATAAAGAACAGTTCAAAGCGAGTAATTCCCCTTTCATTATACTGAACAAATCATAAGCAGCACATGTA
>NW_020871946.1:271763-286210 GCF_003789085.1 Penaeus vannamei
ATTGTAAAGTATCTTGTAAAATACAACACCTCGGGAGCTCTCGTAGGGGTATCAACCCGGATGTAGTAACTTCTTATTTATCGGTTACATAGTCGGCATTGTCTTCTATAGCCTTTATTTAACCACACGGTGCCTTTTCATATGTTCAACGCATCGGAAATTCTTGATATTCAGTATTGACTTACCTTGTATGTTTAATTATTGTGATTTAAATATATCATAAGTAGAATGCCAACACCATTGACACTATAAAATGAATTTGTTATTTATAATTACTTCAAAAAATTAATATCTCTATTAGACTAGATTTGTGAAGCACATTTACATAGTGAAAACTTTTCCTTTAATGAAGTTAATTCAAGAAATAAGTTTAATTCGTAAATATTGAACCCTAATAATCATACCAAACAAATAAGATCCTATGTGTAATCTTGCTTTATTTACGATTTGTGTTTAAAAATTACATATAGAAAAAAATCTCTCCTTAATCTGTGTTCGTGAAGAATGTTAATATAGTAAAAAAATATATATAACTACAGATATTCTAAGAAATACATCCTTTCAGTATTAAACATACAGAACTGAAATAATAGCAAACAAATAAGGTTGTGCATGTACTAGTACCTTACTTAATGCTATATTGTTGACCTTTGTCGTAACTCTTCAATTTCTAGAATGATACCTATATTATCCTTTGTTTTCATACTATTTTGTGTATCTGTGAGTGTACTATTATGTTCTGCACTTGATGTTACCTTCACATTTACTATGAGTTAATTTGGTTACATGTTCAATAATAAAACGTTAATTTTATACATGAACTATTCCGTGACAAGAACATAAGTTGTTAAATTATATAAGGTATTTGCTTTACTCCTTCTGTGTCAACATTTCAACATTTTGGATTCCTACAGCATGTAATAAACAAAATTTATTTAGAAGTCTTACCTGTTCCTTCTATGTATTACTTCTCTTGTGCTTTCTTTCTGCCTTACTCTTTCTATGTATTATACACTCGATATATATATATATATATATATATATATATATATATATATATATATATATATATATATTATATTATATATTATTGTATTATTTTTTTTTTTCTTTCTCTCTCTCTCCCGTCAAACACACCGATTCAGGCTCTTCACTAACTCACTAATCATAACTGGAATATAATAATAAATGAATATAATAATAAAAATATATAATGAATATGAAATAAAATAAATGACAAATAAAAGTAGAAAGCAACGTGGAATTTTGATTAATCGGCACTAAAGGTAGGAAAACTCAAGTCCTCAGTACATATGGGTATTAATGAAAATTAGGCATCATTACATGAAAATCGTTTAGTTGTGTCAATTTTTCTGCATAAAACTCCTTTTCAGTTGAAGGTAAAAATAATTGTGAATTATGTAATGAGGGATTACAAAGAAACAAACGAACGTCAAACACACCAACTCAGGCTCTTCGCTAACTCACTAATCATAACTGGAAGTGCAATTTAAAGTTTGTTATGATAACTTCATCTACACCGCAGACACTGTCGCCAGACGTGCAATACAAAGTGACAACATAATATAAATGACATAACAAAATAAACGACAAATAAGAGTAGAGAGCGAGGCGAGATTGCCGTTTCATCAGAATTATTTCTTTTCAAGATCTGATATCATATAGCACTGTAATCCTGCGGTTCTTCGCTCAGATAATGTTCTGCAATGAGTAATAAAATGTAGCATATTTTCTGCTTGTTGAATCAATGTTCGGTTCTGTCGGGAAGAGAAAATAAATCATATTAGTTCGATTAACTGCTACTAAATGCAGCTATGTGAGCATCTACAAAGGTCTCAGCCATTTTACAGACTTACTGATTTATCTGCCTTGTAGATGTTTGATGCATGGAGCTATTTCATGTTCCACGAAATATTCAGCTATAATTGATATTTGTGTTGCTGAAATAAGAGGTGAATGCCGCCATTTCGATAAACAAATAGTTCTAGGAAATCGCATTTTTTTGTAATATCTCGGTACACAGTCAATAATAACTCTCACTATATGCTTTGCTATTACTTATTTTAAGAAAATGAAAGATCAAGCGACTTAGAGAGACAGAGACAGAAACAGAGGAACAGACAGACCAACGGGGTGAATGATCGAGTGAGTGAGTGTCAGTAGTTCCTAAAAAAGGTATTAATATACTTATTTCTGTTCTGCCAATCACATTTTTTGTTACAAATAATCTAGGGTTTCAGCTCATTCACAAAAATACTATTTATTCCATGTTTACATCGGTATGGCTGCCAGATGTACGAAGGTAGGATCCAGCAAGTGCTCTGATATATAATTCCGCAACTGTACATGAATATGTTTATATATACACATATCTATCCATGCGTATATATACATATACATGAATATGTTTATATACACATATCTATCCACGCATACATATATATACACACATATCTATCCATGCATACATATATATACACACATATCTATCCATGCATACATATATATATACACACATATCTATCCATGCATACATATATATACACACATATATATCCATGCATACATATATATACACACATATATCCATACATACATATATATACACACATATCTACTCATGCATACATATATATATACACATATCTATCCATGCATGCATATATACACATATGAATATATTCACATATATACATATTTATTTAAGCATACATGTACATATCCATACACAGACATACTTAATCAGATTTAACCCTTGCCTTTCCTTCCTCAATTCACCCCTCTCTCCCCCCAACAGGACCCTCCACACCCTCTCCAGGTCAGCCGATGCATCCTCCCGATCCGTTTCCGTCGCAGGTCACAGGTCATCCTCCTCCTCTTCCTGTGGCTGTGTGTAGGCTTGGTCACGTGGCGGGGTCGCAGCCAAGCCCAGGTAAGTCAACACCTGAGCTGCGCCGCGGTGACGTAACAGCAGACGGACAGGTAAGGTGGCTGTGTCTCGCTGTCGTGTTCACCTCCGCTTGTTCATTGCGTTCAAGGTGCGCCGTTCATCATCTTTTTCCTCGGTTCTTTGTTCATTTTTATTTTGTTCAGTTCTTGGGATAAAGGTGGGAGGTTTGGGAGAGATATGTGCTTGGGGTGTGTGGTGTGGTGTGTTTTTTTTTTCAGTTTTATTTATTACTATTATTACTATTTTATTATTTTTATTCTTATTCTTTTTTTTTCTTCGTTATACGAGCTATTGGCTGGTTTGCTTGTTCACTTTATTCCCAAAGAAATGTTACGATTTTCGAGCAATTTCAAAGAAAGAGATCTATATTATATCAACAAAGAATCATTTTAGTGAATTGTTTATACCCGGGTTTCAGTTGTGATTATACATGTTTGTGTGTGTGGTGTGTGGTGTGTGTGTGTGTGTGTGTGTGTGTGTGTGTGTGTGTGTGTGTGTGTGTGTGTGTGTGTGTGTGTGTGTGTGTGTGTGTGTGTGTGTGTGTGTGTGTGTGTGTGTGTGTGTGTGTGTGTGTGTGTGTGTGTGTGTGTGTGTGTGTGTGTGTGTGTGTGTTATCATCATATTACCCCAATTTTGTCGTGGCTTTTGATTATTGTATTTCCAAACCTTTTCAATTTTATGTTATGATATTTTTCATTTGTAATAAGCTTTTAAACGGGAAAGTTATTCGAAGTGGGATAAATGACCATACGATAAAATAATTGTTTCAAGCCCCTCTTGGAAAATGCAAATTAGCTTTATTAACATTCATTCATATATTAATTTACTATGACCTATTTGCCAGTGTCTGTGTATCAATATCATACTTTATTATTTATCAATTTATCTGTCTAGTTTTCGAGTGGAAGAAAGGTAACTGAATACAAATTTAATTTCAAGGAGACAGAAACCTGAAGTATAACAGTCAAATTTGTATATAAACAGAGAGATAAATAGATAAATAAATAGATTGCAATCCCTCAATACATAATTCACAATTATTTTTACCTTCAACTGAAAAGGAGTTTTATGTAGAAAATATTACGCAACCAAACTATTTCTCTGGGATGTTGCCCAATTTTACTTAATACCCATATATACTGAGGACTTGAGTTTTCCTTTAGTACCGATTAATCAAAATTCCACGTCGCTTTCTACTTTTATTTATTTTATTTTATTTTATTCTATTTATCGATCGATCTGTAGATAGATAGATGGTTAGATATATAGACGGATGGATAGAGACAAATAGATAGTCACTAGATAGTGTACTGATTATAGGTCTTAAATAGTTGCAGATGTAGTTTTGTTATAATTTCTTGAGACTATAATAAACTTTTATAATAGATTTACTCAAACAGTAAACCTGCTTCTTACGGCAAAACGCTCGAAATTTTAGACATTTTATTATCATTTTGGCAAAAAACGCATAATTTAATGGAAAAAATATCGTTCTTTCTGCAGGACGGCTCGCCTCTCCTCCCCCTCCCCCTTTCCTCGCCCTCTCTCCCTTCTCCCTCCTTTTCCTCCTCTCCGGCTTCTCCATTTATATCTGTTTATTCCTCTCCTTCGCCTTCGTTTTCATTTCTACCTCTTTGTCGTCATCATCCTATTCTTCTTTTTCTTCTTTCTCTTCGTTCTTCTTCTTCTTCTCCTTCTTTTTCTTCTTCCTCTTCTATTTCCTCCCTCTCCAAAACCTGTCGTTCCATGTTTACCATTTCGAGTCTTCTTGATGACGTCACACCCGAAGCCCCGCCCACTTCATCCTTCGTCGATGCTCTCTCGATCTCACTCCATTCCCTCGGCTTATTATCCTCTTTTCTCGGCCTGGGAGGAAAAAGAGGAGGACGAGACGAAACAAGAAGAGAGGAAGGAACAAGGAGAAAGGGGGATAAGAAGACGGGAGAAGAGAAGAGGATTCTGGAGCTTATTAGAGCTTTGGAGCGAGCCCGAGACGGGGATTCGGACGGCGCCGGGACCGAACTGTACACAGCGCTGTCCGATTCCCTGCCTTCCCTGCTTTCCGTCCGGGACTTCGACAGACAAGACTGGAGGGAAACGAACGCATCCACTTTTCCCTTTTCTCTCTCTCTATCTCCTCCGTCATCCTTCCTGAGGGTATCGGATCTCCCTTATTCCTTCCTCCCAAAGAGAAGAAAAGGAGAAGGAGAAGAAATAGGACAAAAGGGCCTTCTTGGGGTGAAATACGAGGTCTCGCGGAGGTCACGTCTCGAAATCTTGAATGGGACTTTGCCTTACCTGTCTTGTAAGGTAAGTGTCTTAATTAGGCCTTTGTTTGTTTATTTATTTTGTGTTTTTTTAATTAGGTATTATTATTATTAATTAATTAGGTATTATTATTAATTTAATTTAATTTAATTAGGTATTATTATTATTAGGTATATAGGTATATATTTATTTATATTGTGTTTTTTTTAATTAGGTAAATATTATCTTTACTATTTGATTGTTTGTTAACAGTATGTATCTTTATTTTGATTGTATGGAAAAATAGTTTGTTTATTATTTTTTTGCTTGTTTATTATGCACCTTTTTAATTGTAAGGTAAATGACTTAATGTTTATTTATTTTTTTGTTTATCTTAAGCCTTTTATTTGGGTTGTTTCTGGCACTTTCAAGAGCAGTTGATTTCTCTTCATTTTTTACTGACTTTAGTTTAGCGTTTTTTTTTTTTTTTTTTTTTTTTTTTTTTTTTTTTTTTTTTAATAGTTGGTGACAAAGATGTAATCGAAAACTAGTCCGATTCATTTTCATACTCATTCATGCCTCTTCTACATCTATACTTCATTCATCCCCCTCTCTCTTATTCTCCCATTCTCTCTCTCTTATTCTCCTTCTCTCTCTCTCTCTCTCTCTCTCTCTCTCTCTCTCTCTCTCTCTCTCTCTCTCTCTCTCTCTCTCTCTCCTCTCTCTCTCTCTCTCCCTCCCTCCCTCCCTCTCTGTCTCTCTCTCCATACCTTGCACACAGAGAGAAATTCAGACACAAAACTAAAACAGACAACAACAGAGAATACCCAAACATAACAAATACAACGCAATCAAAATCAAATCTCCCAAAAAAACTCTTCAACTCGAAGTCCCAACCAACAGGTCCGCCAATACACGCCGTCGGACGTCGAAACATGCCTAGCGGCGCGTCGGCAAAGCGGAACGCCGGCGCTCTGGCTCGCTTTCGTCGGCGATTCGAAAGTCAGGGTTCGATTCGAGCGGTTCATCGGTTCGACGCTTCGAGACTGGAGACTGACGGTGGCGGTTAGTTGGGTGGGGTGGGGTTGGGAGGGGTGGAGAGGGAGGGGGAGAGGGGGTATTATTACTATTTTTTCTTAAGCCTTTGGGGTGGAGGTGGGAGGGGGTGAGAGGGGAGAGGGAGAGGGGGTGATGGGGAGGGGGTGGAGAGGGAGAGGGAGAGGGGGTGGAAGGTGGAGGGGATGAAGGGCGGGGGGTGGAGGGGGAGGGGGTGGAAGGAGAAGGGGTGATGGGTGGAGAGGGAGAGGGTTGGAGGGTGGGAGAGGGTGAAGGGGAGAAGGGAGAGGTGCTGGGGGATGTGCGTGGATGGATGGATGAATAGATAGGGAGATAGAATGGTAGATGGATGAATGGATGAAAGAAAGAATGAATGATTCGATCAACATATTAATAGATAATGACAATGATAACATCAATAACAATGAAAATTATAAAAGATATAATAATAATAATTAATACAGCAATAATTAACATAACTAAGCGTACCCCCCCCCTCGTTCCTCGTGTTCTCCAGGGTCAGTCCTTCTTCATCCTGCAATAATAGCACCAATAAAAACAACGAATATAGTTCTAACAAAAACAATAAAAACAACAAAAATAGCTCTAACAAAACCAATAAAAACAACAACAAAAGCTCTAACAAAACCAATAAAAACAACAAAAATAGCTCTAACAAAAACAACAAAAAAGCTCTAACAAAACCAATAAAAACCACAACAATAGCTCTAATACAACAACAAAAAACAAAAATGGCTCTAACTAAACCAACAAAAACAACAATGCTCTAACAAAACCATAAAAACCACAACAGTTCTAACAAAACCAAAAAAAAACAATAGAACACAAAACAAAACTCTAACAAAACCAATAAAAACCACATAGCTCTATACAACCAACAAAAACAACAAAAATGGCTCTAACTAAAACCAATAAAAACAACAAAAGTTCTAACAAAACCAATAAAAACAACAATAGTTCTAACAAAACCAAAAAAAAACAATAGTTCTAACAAAACCAACGAACAAAACATACCTCTAACAATACCTCTAACAAAACGCCTAACAAACCAACAAAAACAACAATACCTCTAACAAAAACCAACAAAAACAACAATACCCTAACAAAACCAACAAAAACAACAACAATAGCTCTAACAAAACCAACAAAAACAACAAAACAAAACCACAAAAACAACAAAAATAGCTCTAACAAAACCAACAAAAACAACAATAGCTCTAACAAAACCAACAAAACCCACAAAATAGCTCTAACAAAAACCACAAAATAGCTCTAACAAAAACCACAAAAATAGCTCTAACAAAACCAACAAAAAACAACAATACCTCTAACAAACCAACAAAAACAACAATACCTCTAACAAAACCAACAAAAACAACAAAAATACCTAACAAACCAACAAAAAACTAACAAAACCATAACAAAACAACAAAAACAACAATGACAATAGCTCTAACAAAACAACAAAAACAACAATACTCTAACAAAACCAACAAAAACAAACAAAAATAGCTCTAACAAAACCAACAAAAACAACAATAGCTCTAACAAAACCAACAAAACCACAAAAATAGCTCTAACAAAACCACAAAAATAGCTCTAACAAAAACCACAAAATAGCTCTAACAAAACCAACAAAAACAACAATACCCTAAAACAACCAAACAAAAACACAAAAATAGCTCTAACAAAAACCACAAAATAGCTCTAACAAAACCAACAAAACCACAACAGTTCTACCAACCGTAACCACTCCTCCGACATATCCCCCCCCCCCCCAGGGTCAACCCGTCAGCTGGCACAACTACACGGAGGTCTTCGTTGCCCGCAAAATCCAGACGACCATTGACGCCAGGTCCGAGGGCACGGGCATGAGGGCCACGGTGGTCTGGGCATCGAGGGGCATGGTGTCTGGCCCCTACAACGACCTGCGGGAAACGGAGATGCTCGGGGACTGGATGGCAGACGACGCGAAGGTCCCGGATGTGGTGGTCGTGGGTAAGACCGGGTTGGGTTTTCATTTGATTTTTGGTTTTTTGGTTTTTTGTTTTTCGTGGGTTCTTTTTAGTGGGTTGCAGGCTGGGGATTGGGTGTTCAGTTTTATTTTAAATTTTCATTTCTATTTTTAAATGCGTATTTTTTCCTCTTTTTTCGGGGGTTGTAGGTTAAAGAGGGAGTTGATTTTTTTTTTTTTTTTGACTGTGTATGTATGCTGTCTATTTTCTCATTTCTGCCCCTTTATCCTCCCTCTCTTTGTGTGGCGCAGCGGTAAGGTGCTGGTCTAGCAATCTTGCGGACCTGCGTTCGATCCCACGCTAAATAAAACAGACAGCATTTACAACAACAAAAAATATCCATTGTAACAAATGGAATGAAAATTTAACTAAATCTCTCTCCAGCTCTACCTTATCCACCCCTGTCTCTCTAGTTCTATCTTATCCACCTCTCTCTCTTCATCTCTCGTTTCTTTTTCTTTTACATATTTCTATCTCCATTTGGCTATTCTCTCAATTTCTCATATCCACCCCACTTTCCTTTCTTTCTTTTCCTTCACGATTCTCTCTACGTAATAATTTAACACCCGTATGTCCCTCTCTTAACTCTATCCACCTCAACCGCCCCAAAATAACACCAAAATCCACTCCGTTCTCTCTCCGCCCTAAGACTTCGGCAGGTGGGTGTACCGCGGCGCCCTTATCCAGGGCCTCGACTCCCTTGCGGCTCCTGACGAGGTAGGACGCCGCTGGAAGGCGATGTGGCCCCTTATCGCACATCTGGCAGCGAGGACCCGGGTGCTCCTCCTGCCGCAGATGAGGCACAGGTATCGTGCGGAGGAGGCGGAAATGTTGTGCTCGGCGGGGAATCGTGCGGGACTTTTTCTTTTTTAATAATTTGAGACATTTTTCTGGTGGTTTTCTAGATGGAGATGCATGTGTTAGTGTTTTTTTTTTTTTTTTTAATAATTTGAGAAATTTTCTGGTGGTTTTCTGGATGGAGATGCGTGTGTTAGTGTGTGTGTGTGTGTGTGTTTGTACTTGCGTGCTTGTGTGTATACCTGCGTGCAAGGTCTAAATACTTACATAGTCCCTGCTTGCGTGCGTGCGTGTGTGTGTGTGCTTGTGCGTGTGCGTGTGCGTGTTGTTGTGTGTTTGTCCGTGTCTATGCGTGCGCGTGTGTGCGTGCGTGTGCTTGCGTGCGTCCGTGTACGTGCGTGTGTGTGTTTATGCGTGCGTGTGTGTGCGTCCGTGTACGTGCGTGTGTGTGTTTGTGCGTGCGTGCGTGTGCGTCCGTGTGCTTGTGTATGACTATATACGTGTCCCCAACACCCCATTTCCCTCCCGCAGAAGGCACAGCAGGCACACCGACGCCCGCCCTTCGCCCACCAACCCGAGGGCGCTGACGCAGTGGCAGAGAGACGTGACCCACGACAGCGTCCAGGGCGACCAGGCGGCGGACTGGATCGATCGAATCGCGGTAGGATTGGGGATTGGGGCGATTGGGGGCAGGTCGGGGGAGCCTCGGATCCGGGGCTTAGGACTGTCAGTAATTTTTTTCTGTTTATTTTATTTTTCTTATTTTTTCTCTCTTCAGGACTGTTAGTAGTTTTTTTCTGTTTATTTTATTTTTCATTCTTCTTTTTTTTTTCTTTTTTGAAGACTTTGTTTTAGTTATCGATTATATTTTTATTTTTATATTTTTATATTTTCTCTATTTACATTGATTATATTATATATATATATATATATATATATATATATAGAGAGAGAGAGGAGAGAGAGAGAGAGAGAGAGAGGAGAGAAAGAGAAGAGAGAGAGAGATATATATATATATATATATATATATATATATATATATATATATATATATATATATATATATATATATATATCATATATATATATATATATATATATATATATATATATATATATATATATATTATACATATATAATATATTGTTTTTTTTTTCGATTTCTAACGGCCATCCCCCACTCCCCCCCCCCCCCCCCCGCCCACAGCAACGCACCGCGCGGGCCACGGGCGCGCTCCTGTGGGACTCCTCCCTCCCGGCCAACCTCGCCAACGGCCGCGAGTGCAGGACCCTCCGGAAGGGGCGCCAGCAGGACACCCCAGGATACGGCCCTGAGGTCCTGAACTGCGCAGACACTTTTCACCCTTCTGCCTCTACCATGAGGGACGAAATTAGCATGTTACTGAACCTTGTTTGTAATGGCTATGTGGCTGGCGACGACCGCGGGGACCTGTGTTGCTCGTAAGGAATCTATGTTGTTTTATGCTATGTTATTATGATATAATGATAGATATAATCTATGTTGTTATGATTATAATGAAGCCTTTTTTGTTGTAAGTTATGTTCTGTGAAGGTTCAGGGTTGCGTGTTGTTGTTTTTTTATATAATGATTATCCGTAGTGTTGTTTTGTGAAATTAGAAATTGTTATTATTGTTGTTTTGTGAAATTAGAAATTGTTATTATTGCTGTTTTGTTATTAGAAATTGTTATTAATGTTTTGTGAAATTAGAAATTGTTATTATTGCTGTTTTGTTATTAGAAATTGTTATTAATGTTTGTTATTAGAATTTATTAATGTTTTGTGATTGGAAATTATTATTATATAATATTACCGATGTTGTTTTGTATTTTGATTTTTCATTATACTTATCATTGTTATTTATTGTTATTATTTTCATCCCACTATCAACATTGTCATCATCAAAAGAGTGCGAAAGATAATGTATAATAATTAGTGATATATGTAGAGAAAGAAGACTGAGATAGATCGAGAGAAAATAAAAGAACGGAAACAATGATAATAAAATGAGATAAAGCAAGAGGAGAGAGAGAAAAACAAACAAACAAAACAAAATAAGAATGAAAAAGAAATAAAAACCAAACAAAAACAATAAAATAAACAATTAGAATGAAAAAGAAAACAAAAACAATAAGAATGAAAAAAGACAAACAAAAACAAAAGAATAAAAACGAAAAAGAGATTAAAAACAAACAAACAAAGACAAAAGCCAATGAGAATTTTAAAAAATGAAAAGAGCTTAAATAAACAAACAAAAACAAAAGATTTAAAAACAAAGACAAAAGCCAATGAGAATTTTAAAAAATGAAAAGAGCTTAAATAAACAAACAAAAACAATAAGAATGAAAAAGAAACAAAACACAAACAAAGACAAATCCAACAAGAATGAAACAAATTAAAAATAAACAAAAGACTTTCGATTGATTATCATTCCACACCTAAAATAGCTCTTGACACTTTTCTAGGACACTTGCCAGGTAAGTGTCACGAAGGTAAATGACATTTGGACAGACACGTGGGCGGGAAACTTTGGACAATCATGTTAAAAATAAAAGAAAAATGAAAAAAAATGAAATATGTGTGTAGAATTTTTTATGGCTTCTTGTTGCTTTTCTTTGTTAATTTCGTTATTTGTTATTTTTTCTTTTTTTTTTCTTTTTTCTTTTTGAGACGGGGTGGGTGGGTGGGGTTGGTTGATTTAGAATGTATGGTTGCTTTTTTGTTGTTGTTGTTTGTCTGTGGGTGTATTGGGTATATTTTTGTATTTTTTGAAGTACCTTTATATTGTGAATTCAAGGTTATTTCTATCTCTCTCTCTTTCTCTCACACACACATTCTCTCTCTTTCTTTCTTTCTTTCTTTCTTTCTTTTCTTCTCTCTCTCTCCTCTCTCTCTCTCTCTCTCTCTCTCTCTCTCCTCTCTCTCTCTCTCTTCTCTCTCTCTCTCTCTCTCTCTCTCTCCTCTCTCTCTCTCTCTCTTTCATTTTATTATACGCTAAACGGTATTTAAACGTCCTTCACCTGTGAGCAGTATTGCACTTACTCTACGGGAGTCACAACCCACATTTCGCTTAGCTGGGATATAGATTGTATTGGCAGGTCAGTACAATTTGTAATGTTAAAGAAACGAAGTGTAAATTATGCAAAAAAGAATATAAGCAAATACTTACACATCATATCTCAGTGCCATGTAATACAGCCTTTCAGACCACCTAGCATGAGGTATGGAGAACTTTGTTACTACTTCATATGAAAGATATGCCGGCTTGGTAGATGAGTAGATAAATTATTGTGTGATTGTTCTTTTCTTTAAATGATATAATATAGATTGTAATAATGTTATAGCCTAAATTTCCAAAGTAATGCTATTTTATGATAATATACCATAGTTTGACCACGCCTGTGCAGTTATCCAGGGTAGTAAATAGTAGACTAAACTAAACTAAACAAAAAATCACTATTCCCCTTTAAATCCCTTATGACAATCACACACGAGATATGATACACAAGTCCTAATTAAGAAGTGACCGGAAAAAATAGAAATATGATATATTTACCCCTCAGCTTAGAGCCCGAAATGTAATTAAAGAATTATATGTCACCTATGTCCTCAGTTTAAGATTATAAATGGAGCCCAGAATTACTTTGTATATGTATGTCCTCAGTTTAAGATTATAAATAGTCCAAAATTACTTTTTATATGTATGTCCTCAGTTTAAGATTATAAATAGTCCAAAATTACTTTTTATATGTATGTCCTCAGTTTAAAGTTATAAATAGAGTCAAGCAATTACTACTGTTTTTAGCACAAAAATAGAACATTTTAATTCTATCTTAGGTCATCATAGGGTCATGAGAGCTTCAGGGAATGAAAGTTTGACCCACTGGCCGCTTGCGAGAATCAGTTAGGAAGCTTTTGCAATGTCGAGGAAGACCGTAATATACGATCGATAAGATGTGGATAATTTCATTTTTATTATTTTTTATTTATTTATTTATTTATTATCTTTTTTCGCGAACACTATATTTCTATTCGATTTCTATTAGTTTTTATCGAGTTTTTTTTTCTCTCTCTCTGATATTAATATCCGTTATTACTCTTTAATTATTTTGTGCAGAATTTATCAAATGATTGTCTATTGATTAGAATATTTCATCATATGTATGTATATACTGTATGTGTGTGTGTGTGTGTGTGTGTGTGTGTGTGTGTGTGTGTGTGTGTGTGTGTGTAATATAGGTCTCTTCCACGTTCCACTTTTTTCAAGCCATCAATAAATTTCCAAACAGTAGGATGTTGCATTCCAAGTTCATGTTGCAGTCTACGATGAGCAGCTTCTGCGTGATTGTTTGTTCTATCTTCGTCATTTAGGTTAGGTTGGGTTGGGTTGGGTTGGTTTGTTTAGGTTAGGTTAGGTTAGGTTAGGTTAGGTTAGGTTAGGTTTAGGTTAGGTTAGGTTAGGTTAGGTTAGGTTAGGTTAGGTTAGGTTAGGTTTTAGGTTAGGTTAGGTTAGGTTAGATGAGGTTAGGTTAGGTTAAGTTTAGATGAGGTTAGGTTAGGTTAGGTTTGGTTAGGTAGGTTAGGTTAGGTTAGGTTATTTAGTTAGGTTAAGGTAGGTTAGTTAGGTTAGTTAGGTTAGGTTAGGTTAGATTAGGTTAGGTTAGGTTAGATGAGGTTAGGTTAGGTTAGGTTAGGTTAGGTTAGGTTAGGTTAGATGAGGTTAGGTTAGGTTAGGTTAGGTTAGGTGAGGGTTAGGTTAGGTTAGTTAGGTTAGGTTAGGTTAGGGTTAGGTTTGGTTAGGTTAGGTTAGGTTAGGTTAGGTTAGGTTAGAGGTTAGGTTAGGTTAGGTTAGGTTAGGTTAGGTTAAGGTTAGGTTAGATGAGGTTAGGTTAGGTTAGGTTTGGTTAGGTAGGTTAGGTTAGGTTAGGTTAGGTAGAGGTTAGGTTAGGTTAGGTTAGGTTAGGTTAGGTTAGGTTTAGGTTAGGTTAGGTTAGGTAGTTAGGTTAGGTTAGTTTATTTAGGTTAGGGTTAGGTTAGGTTAGGTTAGGTTAGATGAGGTTAGGTTTAGGTTAGGTTAGAGGTAGGTTGTTAGGTTAGGTTAGGTTAGGTTAGTTAGGTTAGGTTAGGTTAGGTTAGATGAGGTTAGGTTAGGTTAGGTTAGGTTAGGTTAGGTTAGGTTAGATGAGGTTAGGTTAGGTTAGGTTAGGTTTGGTTAGGTTAGGTTAGGTTTGGTAGGTTAGGTTTAGTTTAGTTAGGTTTAGGTTACAGATGAGGTTAGTTACGGTTTAGGTTAGGTAGGTTAGGTCGTAGGTTTAGGTT
>NW_020871947.1:9070-31570 GCF_003789085.1 Penaeus vannamei
CGATATTCATGATTATATAGACGCAAGAAGTATGGTAATGAGGCCGTTGGCAGGTTCATGCATAAAGTAATTAGGGGACATTATGCCGGCAGCTAATTAGGCAACACATTGGACATTAATGCGCGAAGGAAGGGAAGCACCAGGGGGGGGAGGGGGGGGGGGCACCCGGGGATTTGCTCTCTGGGTGTATACATGCACACGCACGCACACACGCACGCACGCACGCACGCACACACGCACACACACACACACACACACACACACACACACACACACACACACACACACACACACACACACACTCACTCACACACTCACACTCATACACACACACACACACACACATTTGTTTGTATATATGTGTGTATGTGTGTGTGTGTGTGTGTGTGTGTGTATGTATGTGTGTGTACATACGTATGTATTACACAAACAAATACACGTAGATAAAAAAAAAAAAAAAAAACATGAAGGGGAACGAATATCTTTGGAGTGCAAGAGATGTGTTTGATTATATCTTCATCAGAGTTGCATTTACATTGTATTTCTGACAGACAGATAGAGAGCGTGTCTGTATGCATAAATAGTTTAGCAGATTAAAAGAATGATGTACAGATAAAGGTAGATTAAGAGAAGGGGAGAAAAAGAGAGGAGAGAGACTAAATGGTGGAAGCGAGAGAGAGTGAAAGAAAGAAAGAAAAAAGATAGGAAATAGGTACAAAAAGATAAACAGATTTACCCAGCCTCTTAAAAAAAAAAAAAAATGCCCAGCCTCTTTAGGGAAAAAAAAGGAATTTACCCAGCCTCTTAAAAAAAAGAAAAAAGAAATTCACCCAGCCTCTTAAAAAAAAAAAAAAAAAAAAAAAAAAGTCCCCGCCCACGAGCCTGAAACGAGCTCGGGTCCCTCAGCCATTGTGGATTCACGATTACACATTCATGTATTCCGTTATTAAGGCATCCACCTGGCCGTTCATTAATCCAGCTGTTCATCCACCCGTTCGTTGATTCGTCTGTTGATGCGTGAGTTTGTTCAGCTGTGCAATAGTCTGTCTGTCTGTCTGTCTGTTGGGCGGTCTGTCTTGCGTCATATTGTACACCTGTTTTTTTGTTGTGTTTGTGTTTTTCCGTTTATTTGTTTTCCAAAATAGTTTATGATTTGTTGATAGTGGATACAAGAAAAATATATGTATTTTTTTTAGAATAGAATAATCGTCAATGTGTTGAGGATAATAATGACAATGAAAATGAATACTCATGATGCTGATGATGCTACCTACGATTATGAAAACCATGTTAATGATAATGGCAAGTAGATAAATAGTTAACAGCTGCAGACCGAAGCGAAGACGAAGCCAGAGAGCGATTCGGGCGAGGCCGTTGAGACGAGTGGCGGCTCCGTCTTCGGCGAATTAATGGCGTTTTAATTCACTCATCTCCCGCTTTCTCTCGGCAGCATCTGGCGCCCTCCTCCCTCCGCCTCCTCCGCACTTTTTTTTCTTCTTCTTTTTTCCTCAGCTGCTTTTTTCCATCGTCTGCGTTTCTCCTTTTTTTCTTTTTTTCTTCTTTTTTTCCCTTTCCTTCTGCCATTATCTTTCTTCAATGTTTCTTTCTGTACTCTTCTTCCTTGTGTTCTTTATCTTCTTTGCCCCTCCTCCTCCTCCTCTCCCCCCCTCCCCCTCCCCCTCCCCTCTTCTTCTCCTCCTCTCCTCTCCCCCTCTTTTCCCCTCCTCTCTCCCCCTCTCCCCTCTTCTCTTCCTCCTCCCTCCTCCTCTCTCCTCTTCCTCCTCCTCCCCCCCCCCCCCTCCCGACCCCCCCAAAAAAAAAAATAATAATAATAAAAAAATAGAAATAAACCAGCCGTGCTAATTACCTCTCGCCGCCTCCCCCGAGTTCCCTTCCAGCGGAACATTTATCCTCCGAGATCGTTCCGAGCGAGCGGCGGCGGCGGCGCGAGGGGCAGCTGTTGGCGTCTTGTGCAAATCGGGGTCGAGATTGCGTTCGCGCGGTTTGCTGCTGTTGCTGTTGGTTGTTTTTTGTTGTTTTTGTTGCTGTTTTGCTTTGTTTGTTTTTGTTTTTGTTGGTGATTTTGCTTTGTTTTGTTTTTGTTTTTGTTGTTTTTTGCTGTTTGTTTTGTTTTGTTTGTTTTTGCTTGTTTTGTTTTGTTTTTTGCTGTTTTTGTTTGTTTTTATTGCGGGACGGCTTCTTATTTTGTTGTCTGTTTATTACTTTTGTCATTTCAATACGCCAATTATTGTTATTTATTCATTGTTATGATTACTATTATTATTATTGTTGTTATCATTATTATTATTACTAGTAATAGTAGTAATAGCATTAGCACTATTGTTATCATTACTTCTATTTTCATTATTATAGCTAATAACTATTATTAGTAAGAGTATATAATTTCATGTTGTTTTTAGTATAAGTATTCATATGTATGCATATTTGTACAGAAGTGAGTCCTCCCAAAATTCGTAATCTTGGCGTATTCGACGAAAGATGAGCCTCGCTTTTTCAGCTTTTATGCGTTTGTTTTTATTTTTATTTGGTCTTTTATTCTTATTGTTTTTTTTACGCGTATGTTTTTGTTGTTGTTATTTTTTTACCTCGGGGAGTCGGTTACGCTCTGCACAAGGCATTTGCATAGTCTTACGGTGGTATTTTGGCCGGGAAGGAAGGAGGAGGAGAAGGAAAGGAGAAGGAGGAGGAGGGAAAAGGAGAAGGAGGAGGAGGAGGAGGGAGGAGGAGGAGGAGAAGAGAAGGAGGAGGAGGAGGAGGAGGAGGAGGAGGAAAGGAGGAGGGAGGAGGAAAAGGAGGAGAGAGGAGGAGAAAAGGAAAGGAGGAGGGAGGAGGAGGAGGAGGGAGGAAAAAGGAGAAGGAGGAGGAGGAGGAGGAGAAGGAAAAGGGAAAAGGAGTAGGAAAATAAGGAGTAGTAGGAGGAGAGAGAGAGAGGGGATGCAGGAAGTAAAAAAGGAGGAAGAGGGCGAGGAAGAAGGGAAGCATAGAGGGAGAAAGAGGAAGGAGAAGAGGGGTGCTGAGTAATAAAGGGGAGAAAAAGAAAAAGAAAGAGAATTGGAAGGGAAAGATAAAAACGAGAGAAAGGGAACCAGCGAAGGGAGGGGATGGAAAGTGAAAGGGAAGATCGTCAAGGTAAAAAGCGGGAGATAGGAGAGGGGAAGAAGGAAAAAGAAAGGAAGGAGGAGGGAAATGTTGAAGAGAGGGAAGAGAAAGGAATAAAGGAATAAACAGAAAAGAGATAGGGAATAGAGAATCGGAGATAGAAGATAAAATTGGAGATGGAGATTAGAGAAAAGGATGAGAAGGGGCGAGAGAGAGAGAGAGAGGAGGGAGAAGAGAAAAAGGAGTTGGAGGAAGAAGAAAATCGGGATCTTTTCTTCCCGCTTTCTCTTTCCACTTCCTGCGCTGCCCTTCCTCCTCCTCCTCCTCTTCCTCTTCCTAATCCTCCTCAATTTTTTACTTCCTGCATAACCCTCTCTCTCTCTCTCTCTCTCTCTCTCTCTCTCTCTCTCTCTCTCTCTCTCTCTCTCTCTCTCTCTCTCTCTCTCTCTCTCTCTCTCTCTCTCTCTCTCCCTCTCTCTCTCTTCCCTCTCCTCCCCTCCTCCTCTCCTCCTCCTCCTCCTCCTTCTCCTCTCCCTCTCTCTCCCCTCCCCCTCTTCTCTCTCCTTTCTCTCCCCCTCCTCCTCCCCCTCTCTCTCCTCCACTATATATATATATATATATATATATATATATATATATGTGTGTGTGTGTGTGTGTGTGTGTGTGTGTGTGTGTGTATAAAGAAAATGTGTGTTTAGTACTTGACCTCATTTACGTTTCTTTCTGATCCTCTTCAATATTCTTTCTCTTTTTCCTCCTCCGTCCTTTACCTCTTCCTCTCCTTCTCTCACATCTTCATATCCTCTTCCTCGCCGTCTCCCACTCCCACTTTTCTTCCTCTTTTTCCTCCATCTTCCTCTTCTTCTTCTTCCCTTCCTATCTCTTCCCCTTCCCCACCCTCTTCCTCTCATCACCCCTGCTTCCCTTTCCCCTTCCTATCTCTCCCTTCCCCACCCTCTTCCTCTTCATCACCCCTCTTCCTCCCCTTTTTCTCCTGTGAAAGAGAAACGGCGGCTGCGACTGACAGAGATGTAAATGAAACCCGAGACGCGAACCTTCATTAACGGGCTGGAATCTCTAGAAGAATATCTGTTGTGTTAGTGTGTGCGTGTGTGTGTCTGTGTGTGTGCGTGTGTGTGTTGTGTGTGTGTGTGTGTGTTGTTTGTTGTGTGTGTTTGTGTGTGTGTGTGTGTGTTTGTTTGTTTGTTTGTTTGTTTGTCTTTGTGTTTTATTTCCAAGTTCTGTTAGATATACCAATTACATTTTTTAATGTCTTCCCCATTTTCATTTTCCATTTGTTTCGATGATCATTTTAAGGATTCTATAATTATTCTGTTAATGTATTCCTTGACATCAAAGCATCTATAGACAACAGCCAAACCCTTATCGAAATACGGAGCTTGAAGCGAGCAAAAACTCCGTGCAGAGTTACAACGTCGCTGTTCTCGTGATTGCAGTCTCCGCTCCGGCGCTTTGGACGAGCGCGAAGAACACCGAGCGGGTCCTGTGAATGAAGGGAAAAGTGCTCGTCGCGATGGACGTCAATTCGAGTCCGGTGATCAGTGACATTGTGGTTCACGAGCCTTGAACTGCCCTCGACTTTGATGTCCCGGATGAGAAGGGGAGGGGGAATGGACAGACGGAATGAAAAAGGGAGAAAGAGGAAAGAAAGGAGAGACTGAATGGGTGTTGCTCGATTCGATTTGTTAACGTTTATTTTATTCGTGTTTATGTCCCCTTTCGTATCGTATGATGATATGAGCACTGGATCTTTTTCATGATTATTCATCGCCATCGTCGCCACCGGGACCTTCATTTTATCAGCGTAAGAATGTTCTAGAATAATGATCGAATTGCATCCAAAAGCGATGACACAATTATTAACAATTAGTGCAAGACAGCAGTTTCTGAAATCCTTTTTCTATTGTGGACGTGAAACCGTTGTCTCTTTGTTTTTTTCTTTCCTTTTTTGATAAACTGCCTCGTAGATTTTTTTTTTCTATCATTTCACTGACATGTTGAGTAACTTACGTCTTCCTTCAGTGTTTTGATATGAAGCGAAGCCGGCCTGATCCCATTACGCCGCTCTGCTGGGCAAAAAGACACGTCTTAAGGAGCAGAGTACACTTCCCATTGAAGAGTGAGGCTGAAACTTCCTTTGACTCTGTCTAAGTTTCCCTTGGAAGTCTGAAGGATTTTATTACACCTGACACATACAGACTTAAGAAAATTGAACACATACCTTCACACAGATAGATAGATAAATAGACAGGTAGATGAATAAATAGATAAAGACAGATACATGATATACATATTTGTGTATTCATATTTAGGGAAATATCTGTGTATGTGTTTCATATGCATGTGTGTGTCTGTGTCTGTGTGTGTCTTTACAAGAGTCTGCGTTCGCCTCGTTTGCATCTTTGCATGGAAACAGAAGGAAGGGGAAAGGAAGGAAATGGGGAAAGGGAAAGAGGAAGAAGTGAAGGAAGGAGGAAATGAAGTGTGTAGATATGAAATGTGACCCCTTAGAAAACACGTAATGTGCAGAGACACACAATGTGATGCCAGTTGTATATTAGAGGGGAAGGGAGATAAATTGAAAGAGAAAGAGGGAAATGAGGGATGTGGGGAAAGAGAAAGACGAAGAGAGCGAGAGGAAGAGGCTAAAAGCAGAGAATCTATTACCTTGACGCAGCTTCTCCGCTTGCGAGACGAGGGTCGGGCCAGGGCGGCGCACCCAGCAGGAGGCTCCATATTAGCTTCTGGAAAGGAAAGCAAAGTCCAAATTCCTCGGAGGAGTGAGAGGCAAGATGTACACGCGCACGCACGCACGCACATACAAAGTCCCGAAGCTAGGATTAACGACAGATTATTATTAATTTTTTTTTTTTTTTCAATCATTCTTTTCACAAGGTCATCTAATTAGGTACCGGGTGTATGGCAAAATATACCTGGTATTTGTTTATTTGCTTGATTTTTATTTCGTTTCACTATCTTATTATCAACATTATTAAATGCCTGAAATTTCTTGTTTTGAATATTAATTTCCTCTCTTAAGAATACGTGCAGCAGGTTGGCGCTGCGAAGAACACGGGAAAGAACATGGCGAGGAAACCCACCGTAAAATAGAACATCTCATTCCTTATATGAGAAAGAAAAATGCCATTTATTACCTAATGCCGAAGGTATGTTTTGGCATATTCTTTTTATTCTCGTCTGCATAATCGCCAGACCAACGCCAATATTAAGACAAAAGACGAAAATAAAAACGTGTTATTGCCAGTAAGCCTCAGAGTTTATTAGGATTAGCCGCTGATGGAAACTCTTTTTTTTCTTTCTCTCTTCTCTCTCTTTTTTATTTCCTGTTTGCTCTATTTTTCTGTTTTCTCGTTTTTCCCTTTTTTTTTAGTCTTTCCTCTTGATTTTCTCTCTCTCTCTCTCTGTCTGTCTCTCTCTCTCTCTCTCTCTCTCTCTCTCTCTCTCTTCTACCTCTCTCTTCTCTCTCTCTCTCTCTCTCTCTTCTCTCTTTCTCTCTTTCTCTCTTCTCTCTCTCTCTCTCTCTGTCAATCGTTTTCTGCATAATAATGTCGGCCGCGCGTTCTATCTTATTTCATGCTTGAGTTCTCGTGTTGGCGAAGGCAGCTGATTCGCCGGGATAGTTCAGGGTCGCGTTATGTGATAAGGACACGTGTTGTATAGTGTGACTTACCGCTTATTGGTCCAGGGAGAGAGAGGGGGAGGAAGAGGAAGAGGAAGAAGGAGAGGGAAAGGGAAGAAGACGAAGAGGGAGAGGCAAGGAGGAGGAAAAGGGAGGTAAGGGGAAACAGTGGCTGATGACTCGCCAGGATGTAGGTCAGGGTCGCGTTATGTCATAAGGAGGCGCGTTGTAGAGGGTGACTTGCCGGTTATTGGTCCAGGGAGAGAGGAAGGAAGAGGGAAGAGAGGGAGAGGGAGAAAGTAAGGAAAGGGAAAAAGAGGAAGGGGGGGAGGGAAAGGGAAGAGAGGGAGAGGGAAAAGTAAGGAAGGGAAAAAGGAAGGGGGGGAGGGAAAGGGAGCAAGTGGGGAAAGGTAAAGGAAGAAAGTGAGGGGGAAGAAGAGGGGTGGTGCAAGAAAAAGGGAAGAAGAGGAGAAAGGGAGATAAAATGTAAGAGAGGAAGCTGGGAAGAAGGAGATGGGGAAAGGGAAGAGGGAGAGGAAGGGAAAGGAGGGAGAAGGAAAGGGAAGAAATGGAAATAGAGGAAGGGGAAAAGAGAAAGGCTAAAAGGAAAGAATGGGAAAGGGAAAGAGGGAGAAGTAGAAAGAAAAAGGAAAGGAAGAAGGAAAGAGAAATAAAGTGAACGAGAGGAACAGGGGAAGGAGGGAGGTGCGGAAAGAGAAAGATGAGGATGAAGAGAGGGAGAGGTAGATGGTGGGAGAACGCGGAGTTAGAGGGACGTGGAGAGAGAGAGAGAGAGAGAGAGAGAGAGAGAGAGAGAGAGAGAGAGAGAGAGAGAGAGAAAGAGAGAGAGGACCATAATTGGAAAGGGGAGAAAGTTAGAGGTAAAAAAAAGTAAGGTGAAAAAAGATCGAGTTTCGGAGGATAGGAGAGGGACGGAAAGTGAGGAGATAAGGAAATGAGAGAGGGAGGGAAGAAGAAAAAAATGGGAAAGGAATACGATTGAAAACAAAGAGAAGGGAAGACGAAAGTCGACAGAGGAAAGGGAGATAAGTAAAACGCAGATAGACGCAGGAAAAAGGGCTCACCCTCGCCCCAGTCTCCACATTAACAAGAAAAAGACAGACAGACATAGACATAGACACCCCCCTACCAAACACCCCCACACACTAGCCCCTCTCTAAATGCAAAATACCAGCTCTCAAAAATCCGCAGGAAAATCCCTTTTTTATTGAACTTAAAATAAAAAGAGAAAAATGACATCTGCGACTCAAAAGCTTCAAACTTCGACCATAAAAATCGCACGAAGAGGATCACAAGCAATAGACGGATAGTTAAAGAAAGTTAAAGAAAGATAAAGAATATGGTAAGATAAGGAATAAGAAACTCGCTTGCCATTTCCTCTCAGCATCTTGTCTCCCTATCTTTGTGCAGGAAGGAAGAAAAGTCTATTATATCCTGATTATAAGAATATACATATATATGGCGGCTGTATTATTTGCATAAGTGCATCTTTCATCCTCTGCGATACCGCCAAATATGATAGATGATATGACAAATCGAGGAATCTGACAGGTGCAGGCAGTACGTATAGATAAAAAAAACTCTTAAATGAAAATGTTAGTAATTGCAACAGTATACAGAAAATGATGTATAACTCCTATGGTAACTGAGTCTAAGTGGTATAGATTAATATATAGATCTATTTAATGGAGGGTAAGTAAATGGTCAGAGTTATGAGTATATATATATATATAGTATATATACATCACACACACACAGTCACAACACACTTTTAGTGCACACACCCACAACACATACAAAGATCACACACACACACACACACCACAACGTATGTACACACCACAAACACACACAAACCTTTGCACACGACCCAACACACACACTACAACAGACACAACACACAGTCACACACCACACACACACACCCATCCACATGAACATCCCACACATCATACCAGCAGTAGATGACAACACAAGGCGGCAGTGTCCACACAACACACAATCACACCACAGTACATGCAACCCACACACATCATCATCACACACACCACCACAGGAGCACAATGTATTACCACATTTCTCACACACCATTAGAGCGAAACGAAGAACAAAATAACACATTGAAATAATTTCGAATGTAATTCATGGTCATGGTAACAGGAGCCTACTCTCAGAATATCGAAGAAGCAGACCGATCCGGGGTACTCCTTTGGCGCCCGACATTATTCGCACGGCGAGGAGAGTAAATTGCGTGATTATTCAAGGAGGGAATTATGCATTCGCGAAAAATCCCCCCAATTAAGAAAGGCATAATCCGGGCCGGGAGGCGGGGGAAAGTTTGGAGTCGGAGAAATTTTTTAATCTCTCACTCTCGATCTCTCTCGGTCGTCTCTCTCTCTCTCTCTCATCTCTCTCCTTTCTCTCTCTCTCTCTCTCTCTCTCTCTCTCTCTCTCTCTCTCTCTCCTCTTTTCTCTCCCTCTCCCTCTCCTCTCTCCTCTCTCTCTCCTCTCTCTCTTCTCTTCTCTCTCTCTCTTCTCTCTCTCTCTCCTCTCCGCTCTCTCTCTCTCCTCCTCCTCTCTCTCTCACTCTCTCTCTCCTCTCTCTCTCTCGTCTTCTTCTCTCTCTCTTCTCTCTCTTTCTCTCTCTCTTCTTCTCTCTCTCCGTCTCCCCTCTCTCCCTCTCTCCTACTCTCCTCTCCTCTCTCCTCTTCCTCATCTCTCTTCTTTCTCGTCCTCCCGTCTCGTCACTCTTCCCCTCGCTGCGTCTCTTCTCTCCTCTCCTCTCCTCTTCCGTCTCTCTCTCTCTCTCTCTCTCTTCTCTCCTCATCTCATCCTCTCTCCTCCTCCTCCTGCTCCTCTCCCCCTCTCGTCTCCTCCCTCTCTTCCCCTCCCTCTCTCTCCTCTCCCCGCTAGACCCTTACCCCTACCCCTCCCCTACCCTACCCCTACCCTACTCGCTACCCTAGCCCCCTTTTCCTCCCTCGCTCTTCCACTCACTTCTCCCTCCTCACTGTATATATATATATATATAGTATAGTCTATATATATATATATTATATATATATATAGATATTAATTTTAATATGTTTATCGTATTTATTATGCATATATATTATCTATTTGAATATATAATTATATATTATTATTTGAATATATATATCTTAATAATTATATATATTATTATATATATATTACATTACATATATATAAATATCATATACTATATATATATATATATATATATATATATATATATATACCATATATCATATATATTATGTATACATATATAGCAGACATATATATATATATATCTATATTTTATATTATATATATAGTACCATTTCACATTTCAGCACATATATATATATAATATTATATATATATATATATATATATTATATAGTATTCATAATCACACAACACACATATCTACTAATATATTATATATATATCATATATATACACCCATATATATTACAGCATATGTTATATAAACCATACGGTGCACACACACACACCACACATATAATATAATCTATATATATTATATATATTATATATCTATACTATATTATATTGTCTGGTTATATGTAACATATATCCTCTATATATTATATATGTATAGTATATATATATATACTATATATATATATATATATATACATATATGTCTGTATTATGTACTACATATATATTAGTGTATATGTATATAATATTATAGTATAATAATTATAATATATACTATTGTTATATATATATATATATATATATTTATATATATATAATATTATATTAATACATATAAGACACACATATATATACCACATATATATATATACACATATATATACATATATGTATACATCATATTACACACATTACACATACACAACACACACACACACACACACACACACATATATTATATAATATATATATATATATATATAATATATATTCATATATATTATGTATATATATATGTATATATATGTGTGCGTTTATATGCATATAACATATATATATATATATATATATATATATATATATATATATATATATATATATATATATATATATATATATATATATATATGTGTGTGTGTGTGTGTGTGTGTGTGTGTGTGTGTGTGTGTGTGTGTGTGTTGTGTGTGTGTATATATATATATATATACCCATATATACTTATTATTATATATATATATATATATTATATATATATACATCCACACACACACACATCACCCACCCACACACATACATAATGTATATGGACGCATGCGTATCCATTTGCATACCCGTCCCTATATCTGTCTTTTTCCATCAGCTGCATCGCCTCCGCGGAGCGCGCGCGCGCGCCATCAGCTGAAATTAATTAGTCTGAGTGAAGTTTTACAACATGGCCGCCGCTCCCTTGCATAACGCTTGTATTTTATATTCCTTTGCTCTTAATTTGCGCCGTCTGTTGGAGTACTGTGTGTGTGTGTGTGTGTGTGTGTGTGTGTGGTGTGTGTGTGTGTGTGTGTGTGTGTGTGTGTGTGTGTGTGTGTGTGTGTGTGTGTGTGTTGTTGTGTGGTCTGTATGTGTGTGTGTGTGTGTGTGTGTGTGTGTGTGTGTGTGTATGTTGTGTGTCTGTGTGTGTTTCACAGCTGTACTACTCACGTGCTACTTGATGCTATCGACATCTATATTTGAGATAAAAGCGGAAAAAAGAGAGGCAGACGAAAAGCATCCATACAGAGGCACAGAGAGAAAGAGAAAGAGAGAGAGAGAGAGAGAGAGAGAAAGCGAAGATGAGAAAGTGAGAGAAAGATATAATGAGAGACGTGCAGACAGACAAAAGAAGGAGGGAGAGAGAGAGAGAGAGACAGGCAGACATAAAGAGACAGAGGGGGAGAGAAAGAGAAAGAGGCAGACAGACAACAGAGAAAGAGAGAAGACAGAGGCAGAGACAGAGCAAGAGGATGGGCATCACCCCCTCATCTCCCCTCCCCTTTGAGATCTCGCCCCCGCCCGCCTCCCTCCCTCCCTCGCTCCCTCCGCCCCCGCCGCGCCACGTCTAAGCAGAGATTTCCATAACATTTTTCTGAAAATGAGGATATTCTGGCCGACATTTTTTTTCTCTCCTTTTAATATGAATATTCCGAAAAGTTTTTCTTCTTGCGCCGCGTCCCTTCCTGGGCCGGCTGCGAGGGAGAGGTAATTGCGCTGTCCTTCCGCAGGCCGTCGTTGGGGCGCGGAAATGCAGCTGGCTTCTCCTTAATGCCTCCCCCTCCTCCTGCTGCTGCTTTCTGGGTTTTGGTTATTATTTCTATGCTTTCTCAGGTTTGGGATTCTTTCTGTTTTGGTTTGTTGTATCCTTTGGTGCTCGCTGTCATATTCTCTTCTTTTCTCTCTCTTCTCTCTCCTTCTTCTCCTCTCTCTCCTCATCCCTCTCCTCTCTCTCTCTCTCTCTCTCCCTCTCCTCTCTCCCTCTCCCTCTCCCTCTCCTCTCTCTCTCTCTCTCTCCCCTCTCCCTCTCCTCTTCCCTCTCCCTCTCCTCTCCCTCTCCCTCTCCCCTCCCTCTCCTCTCCTCTCCCTCTCCCTCTCTCCCCTCTCTCTCTCTCTCTCTCTCTCTTCTATCTATCTATCTATCTCCTCTCTCTCCCTCTCCCTCTCTCCCTCTCTCTCTTTCTCCTCCCTCTCCTTCCTCTCCCCCTCTCGCCTTTTTCCCCTCCCCCCCTCCTTCCGTCTTTTACGTTAATTATTCAGATTCGAATGTGATTTCCGGTCCATGTATCGCACCTGTATAATGAGAAAAAAAAAGAAGAAAAAAAAGTGGCTTTTAAAGGAACTCTCCGTGTGGGTCGCGTCTTTTCTCTTTGTTTGTTTGTTTGTCTGTTTGTTCGCTTGTTCCTTTGGCTCGTTCGGTTTCAACGTCTGTCTGTTCTTGCAAGGATGATTGAGGATTATTTAGACAAACAGACGCACACACACACGAATTCATTTACATACGCACACAGGATACGCCTACTGTTTCTGTAAATCAACGAAACCACAACTACATTGTAGAGAGAGAAAAAAAAAATTAATTTGTGATAAAACTCTCCTCTCCCCCCTC
The DNA here is from genome assembly GCF_003789085.1 of Penaeus vannamei. NCBI lineage: Eukaryota > Metazoa > Arthropoda > Malacostraca > Decapoda > Penaeidae > Penaeus > Penaeus vannamei. Next base: position 21,976 of record NW_020871947.1, read on the forward strand.
CCTCCTCCCAACCCCCTTTCCCCCTCCCTTCCCAACCCCCCTTCCTCCCTCCCCGCAAACCCCCCCTTTCCCCCTCCCCTCCCAACCCCCCCCTTTCCGCCTCCCCTCCCAACCCCGCCTTCCCCCTCACCTCCCCACAAAACCCCCCCTTTCCGCCCTCCCCTCCCAACCCCCCCTTTCCCCCTCCCTCCAACCCCCCTTTCCCCCTCCCAACCTCCCCAACCCCCCCTTTCCCCTCCCTCCCGCTCAGCCCAACCCCACTTTCCCCCTCCCCTCCCAACCCCCTTTCGCCCCTCCCTCCCCACCCCACCCTTCCCCCTCCCCTTCCCCCCCTTTCCCTCCCTCCCCAACCCCCTTTCCCCCTCCCCTCCCCAACCCCCCTTTCCCCCTCCCCTCCCCAACCCCCCTTTCCCCCTCCCTTCTCCCCCCTCAACCCCCTTTCCCCCTCCCCTCCCCAACCCCCCTTTCCCTCCCCTCCCAACCCCCTTCCCCCTCTCAGCTCCCCCTCCCTCCCCAACCCCCCCTTTCCCCCCCTCCCCTTTCCCCCTCCAACCCCCCTTTTCCCTCCCTCTCCCAACCCCCCCTTTCCCCCTCCCTCCCGCAAACCCCCCCCTTTCCCCTCCCCCCCCAACCCCCCTTTCCCCCTCCAACCCCCCCTTTCCCCCTCCCCTCCCCAACCCCCCCTTTTCCCCTCCCTCTTTCCCCCTCCCCTCCCAACCCCCCCTTTCCCTTTCCCCTCCAACCCCCCCTTTCCCTCCCCTCCCCTCCCCACCCCCCTTTTCCCTCCCTCCCAACCCCCCTTTCCCCTTTTCCCCCTCCCAACCCCCCCCCTTCCCTCCCCTCCCCCCCCCTCCCCCCCTTCCCCTGACCCCCGCCCCTTCCCTGACCGCCCGCCCACCCCAGCCGCGGGGTCCCGGATCGGGCGAGGAAGCCAATCCGGAATGGTCTTCGGGATCCGAGGCTTCGTGATCCGCCTCGGCTCTGGGGAACGAGTCGGGAGAGGCGAATTAGAGCCTTAGGAACCTCGGGCGGAAGGGCTAGATTGCTTTGCGCTGTGTTTCGGGAGGGTGATAAGGGGGGGGGGGGGGAGGGGGAGAGGGGGGGTCTTTGGGGGGAAAATGGCGCGTCTTTTTCGGGTTTTGAGGTACGCTTTATTGACGTCTATTCGGTGCTTGGAGTCGCCGCTGCTTGAGGGAGGATGTGTGTCTGTGTCTGTCTGTGTTGCTGTCACTTTGTCTGATGTGTTTTTGTCTGTATATGGGTATGTGTCTCTGTACACCTATGTGTATGTATTCGTGTGTACCTGGATATGCGTGTGTGGATGTGAGTGTCATAATATGGTTGAATGTGTGCATATATATATATATATATATGCGTGTGTGTGCCTGCGTGCTTATGTGCGTACATACGGCATACGACAAATGCACACATCCTTGTACGTGTATGTGCGTGTGTGCGGACTCTAATTGTGAATTTATATCACCTCGGCTCCGCGTCTGATTAATTCCGAGGTCCGGCCTTTTCGCGTATTCTATTAAAGCGACAATTGCATATTCATTGCTGGCCGATTGATCGCTTTTCGTCCGGGCGGGGGTCACGTGTCACGCTTTTTGATCGGCCGCTTGCTTCTCTTCCTTCCCTTTTCTTCCTCTTCCTCTTTAGTTCCTCCTCTTCTTCTTTCTCCTCTTCCTCTTCTTTTTTCCTCTTCTTTCTCCTCTTCATCTTCCTCTTCTTCTTTTTCTTCTTTCTCCTCGCATTCTCTTGTACGTCATCCTCTTCCAACTCCTTCTCCCACTTCCTCCTCCTCCTCCATTTTATCTTCTTCTTCCTCTTCCTCTTTTATATCTGCCTCTTCTTGTTCTCATTCTCCCTCCTCCTCTTCCTCCCCGTTACCTTCCTCTATTTTCCTTCTCTTTAATGTTCTCTTTTCCTTTCTCTTCTTCTTTGTCTTCTTTCCACCTTCTTTCTCTTCTCTTTCTTTCTGACTCAAATAGTGTTGATAATCACTTTTAAGAAGAAGAAAATGAGTTAAGAAACGCTGTCAGACTCGAATGAATGACACTTTTGATTTACAGTTAAAGGAGAGAGAGTGTGGAAGGGACAGACAGTCACTCAGTCAGACAGTCAGTCAGTCAAGTCAGACTGTCAAGTCGGTCAATAAGTCAGTCAGACAGTCAATCGGTTAGTCAGACAGACAGTCAGTCAATCGGTCAGACAGTCACAGTCCAGTCATCAGTCAGTCAGTCCAGTCAGACAGTCAGTCAATCGGTCAGACAGTCAGACAGTCAAGTCGGTCAATAAGTCAGTCAGACAGTCAGTCGATAAATCAGACAGCCAGTCAATCAGTCAATCAGTCCGTTGATCATCAGTGGCCATTGTTCGGCGTGCATCCGGCCGCCGAGCGGAGCATCACCGAGAAGAGAAAGAAAAGCAAGGAGAGCGAAAAGGACAATAGACATGAGATGCAAAAAGAATGTAAAATGTAATCAAATATTGAATTGTCATGTAACGCTAAATCTTTTTGTCAAGACTGAGATCATCTTTAATCATTAAAAACCTGAAATTAGTTTATGATATACATATACGTGTGTGTGTGTGTGTGTGTGTGTGTGTGTGTGTGTGTGTGTGTGTGTGTGTGTTTATACGCATGTATGCATATGTATATGCCGAGATCCTTGATTCGACATTTAATTAAGATGTATTAGGTAGTTCTGGCTGACGGAGAGGGCAGGACAGCATTGCCAAGACTCCCGAAATATTTATAAGCGTAGCATCATATTTGTTCAGTGACTCCCGACGCTCCTGGCACTCATGGCAGTGGCGGTGCCGGGTATTTGAGGCCTCGTTTTTAACCGGAAGTTACGGATTTATGGACGGAAACGGGAATTAGAATAATGTTAGAACTGTAGATACTATATTATTGTCGGATCTTTTTTTTTTTTTTTTTTTTTTTTTTTTTTTTTTTTTTTTTTTACAGCATTGGCACTGGTCAAAGGTGACTGAGTCTCAATCGTGTCAAGGAATGAATGGAAAATGGAAAATTAGAATCAAAGTAATATGATAAAGAGCAATGCAATTAAATTAGATGTGAGAGATTGATTACTTTATTGTCCAAGGCCGGCTCAGTCAATTAAGTAATTTTTTTTTTTTTTTTTTTTTCGGTATCATGACCGGTTGAAAATAAATAGAATTATCATTTTGCTTAACAGCCTTGTTGTGCAAGTCAATTTAATGAAATGTTTTATCCCAAATGGAGATGGCAACAGTTTAAGGACCAACTCATAGAAAACGGAAAGATATCGGTTGAGTCTCGATCGCGTCCCTTTTTTATATCTTTATTTTTATATATTTTTTAATCTTTTTGTGATTATTGCGGATTTATAATTAGCAGGAGAAAGAAGGAGAATTAGCTTTAGATTTCAAGAAAGTTCACTGACGACAATATTCATTACTTTTTCTTATATTCATTAATCCTAAGATTAAAGAATGCATAGCAATATTCCCCCTGTTTATTCTCATGATCATAAACTACAAGAAATTAGAGGTGATGTTCCCGCGACCGATCTATCTTCGCCGCCAATCAACAAGGGAGTAGATCGAAGCCATAAGAAACTGCGAAGTCATGCCACTCAAGGAACCCTTCAAGGAACTCAAATGAAAGGGTTAAGTAGATCTGGAGGCCGTGTCGAGGGACCGCACCTTCGGGAAGTATGTAAGGTTCTCATTTGATTAAAAGACCCCCCCCCCACAACACATTGGCTGGAACAACTTTGAAATTAAAAGTCCCCGAAGTATGTGTGTGTATATAGTAATATATATATATATATATATATATATATATATATATATAATATATATATATATATATATATTATATATTATATATATATATATATATATATATATATATATATATATATATATATATTATATATATGATATATATATATATATATATTATATATATATATATATATATATATATAGCACATATATATGTGGGGGAGAGAGGGTGTTTTGTGTTTGTGTTCACAGACGTTCCATCCCGCTCCAGCGCCAGTAATTAGCGCTCTTTCAGCGGCGGCTCCGAGAGGCGGCCCGAGGCGCCCCGCTGCCTCGCCCCGGTCGCCATGGCAACCACCGGGCATCGGCGTGGCGGATATTTCCCTGATGTCGCTCCTCCCGAGGTGGTCTGGAGGAGCGATGGGGCGGTAGTTACTTTATCTTTGTACGAAAGGGATTAGGAACTGCTTGTTTTTGTTGTTTTATTGATGTCTGATTTTTGTTTTTGTTTGAGGAGCAATGGGGTCACGTTGCTCTAATGGAGTTGATGATGGAAGCATTGGTATTCTATATTTCGAAGGTCTAAATATGTTCTCGTGATTAGATTTTTAAGGTCATATTATATTTAGATCTTTATCATCATGGTTGCTATGGTGATTATTATTTTTTTTTTATTATCATCATCATTATCATTATCAATTTTGTTATTTTTTATCATTATCATTATTATCAATGCCATTGTTATCATTATTTCTGTTATTATGATTATTGCTGGTATTGTATATTCTTCATGTACGTATTTAATATTAACCCAGACTTGTAAGATATGTATGACCTTTGACCTTTCGAACCTGCTATGACTAACCCCCCCCCCCTTTGCCCTTTCCGCAGGTCAGTATGGCGGGCCCTGCTGCTGGGTCAGGTGGCCTCGCTCCTGCTGTGTGTCACGGGCGCCTGCTGCCACCTGCTGAACAAGACATACCACCTTCAGCTGCCAGCAGGTGAGCCATTCAGGGAAATTCTGAAACTCTGAACTATCTTTTTGATTAGAAAGTGGAGGGGTTTGTTTAGCAGTTGATGAGGGAAGCTTCTTGGGGGTGTGTTTGGGAAGTGCTTCGTTTTGAATTTGACAAGTTTGGTGTTTCGAGTTTGAACTGGGAAGGATAAAGTTTTATTTTGTATTTATTTTTTTTTTTTTTTTTTTTTGGGGGGGGTAATTTTGAACTTCATGAATGCTTTTTTAGAATTTATAGAATTTAGAAAGTAGTGTTTCCTTTAGAATTTAGAGATGAATTGGCGGTATTTGTGTGAATAGGGTTAGAAACGACCTTTACGTTTTATATGATGTAACGAGAACATTTACCTAAAGTAATTTGTTTTTGGTTATCATGTAATTGCATTTATTCTGGGCTTGATGAAATATTCACTTCCGGGTATAACGTGATGTAGTAATATTCTTTTTGATGTGACGTAATGGTATTCCATCTCTGGATATGACGTCATAAAGAATTTACTTGCGGGCATAAAGCAACATCGGCCACGGTATGTTAGGGAGAAGGGGAGGGGGAGGGGAGGCGGGGGGGGGTGGGGAGGCAGAGCACGAAGTTTGTTGGAAAAAAGTTTGGTTCCCCTTCCCCCTACCCCTCCCCTCTCCTTCCTCATCCTCTCTCTCTCTCTTCTCTCTCTCTCTCTCTCTCTCTCTTCTCTCTCTCTCTCTCTCCTCTCTCTCTCTCTCTCTCTCTCTCTCTCTCTCTCTCTCTCTCTCTCCATCTATTTATTCTATCTGTCTCTAATTCTCTCTCTCTTCCCTCCATCCCTCTTCACTCTTCCTTCTCTCTCTCCTTCCTCTCCCACTCTCCCTCTTCCCTTTTCTTTCTTCCTTCTCCCTCCCCCTCTTCCTCTCCCTCTCCTCTTCCTCCCCCTCTCCCTCTCCTCTCCCTCTCCCCTCTCCCCCTCTCCCTCTCCCTCTCCCTCTCCCCTCTCCCTCTCCCTCTCCCTCTCCCTCCCCTCCCCTCCCCCTCCCCCTCTCCCTCTTTCCTCCCTCTCTCCCAGTCCTCCCTTTACACAAAGGAATCACAATGTCATTAATTATTTTATTAATCCGAAACGGTACTAGGAAGGGGGGGGGCGGGGAGAGAGGGTTGTCGGAGTATGTAAGACTGTGTGTGTGTGTTTGTGTGTCTGTTTCTGTATGCGTCTGTCTGTGTCTACGTTCAAATTGTGTTTGAGTTTGTTTTTTCATGTGTGTGTGTACCTTCGTGTGTGAATTTGTGTTCTGTGTGTATGGTGTGTGTGTGTGTGTGTGTGTTGTGTGTGTGTGTGTGTGTGTAAGAGAGAAGAGAGACAGACAGACAGACAGACAGACAGAACAGACAGACAGACAGACAGACAGACAGACAGACAGACAGACGGACAGAGATAGACAGACAGATAAAGAGAAGAAAGAGAGATATATCAGAGGAGAGGATGAGAAGGGGCGAGGACAGAGGAGAGAGGAAGGAAGGAAAAAGACAAAAGGAACAAGAAGCGAAGAGGGGAAAGGCAAGGACCTCCATCTTGCAACCCTAACGACCGCCTTTTTGCAACATTCAGTCCACTGGAGAATGACGAATGGCTTTGCAATGCGTGCACTGCGATAAGATTGCAGAACCGGCGAGCTATACGACCTCTGTTTGCGATTAGGCCGCCTGCTTTTCCTCATTAGGCGGTTTGTATGTGTAATCAATTTCCTTTGTTGGTTTACGAGTCGGAGATTCTGCAGCCGAAGTCGACCTCAGGCGATTCGGAGGCGGCGGTGGGCGGGGCTTCCCTTCGGATTTCGGATGCGAAGGCGGGCGGGGCGGTTCGGAGCTTTTCCGATCTTCTCTTTCACTCGTTTTCTATCGAGGCTCGGAGACTCTTCTCTCTCTCTCTCTCTCTCTCTCTCTTCTCTCTAACTCTTCTCTATCTATCTATCTCATTTCATCATCTATCTATCTCTATCTATCTATCTATCTAATCTCTCTTCTCTCTCTCTCTCTATCTATCTTCTATCATATCTATCTATCTATCTCTCTCTCTCTCTCTCTCTTCTCTCTCTCTCTCTCTCTCTCTCTCTCTCTCTCTCTCTCTCTCTCCTCTCTCTCTCTCTCTCTTCCCTCTTCCCTTCTCTCTCCCGCCTCCGCCGGCGACGCAGCAGCCGACGTCCGGGAAAGGCCGAAGGATTCCGTTCTGCTGGCAACCGTCGGGTGGCAGCTCGGACGCTCATCCGGCCGCACGTGTTGCAAGGCGTTTCTTTCTTTTGCAAAGAAGAGGATACTTTTTGTCTCTCGCATTGCATATGCAAAATTTCTATCAAATCAGAAAAGATTTGACTCTCGTTGCATGAGCTTAAATTCCTCTGCGTTGCAAAGCCGAAGTCTAATTCGCTGCAAAGTTGCATTTTCATCTGTTGCAAAAATGAATCATCTGGCTCAGTACTACGAAGACGAAGTATTTCGAAGTAGATATTTTCTCTCGTTGCAAAGCGGATTTCCTCCCGTTGCAAAAAAACATTAGCCCCCTCCTGTTGCAAAGTTGAGAGCCCCGCCGCTGCGAAGTTAAGAGTCCTTCTCTGGCAGAAAAAGGGACTCTCGCTGCAGAGCTGATTATCCTTCTTTTGCAAAGTTGGGGCCCCATCTGTTGCAAAGTTCAGGATCCTGCCGTTGCAAGCAGGGCCGGCGACGCCTCCTTTGCATAATGGGCGGCGTTGATTGGGGGCGGGGGGGGGGGGGGGCTCTGTGTTGTGTGTGTGTTTGTTTGTGTGTGTGGGGGGGTGTTGTCTGTGTTTGTTTGTTTGTCTTTATGTGTTTGTTTGTTTGTCTATGTTTGCTTGTCTGTGTGTTTATCTGTGTTTGTGTGACTGCGTATGTGTCTGTCTATGTATGTGTTTGTCTGTGTATATGTGAGTGTTAGTTTCTCGTGGTTGCGTGTCTGCGTACTCTTATAAATGTGATTGCTCTCGTGTTATAGAAGTCTTTCATTTGTTTCAGAATTCACGTGTCAATGTAGTTGTACATAGATTTTTTTTTTTTTTTTTTTCAATATAAGGGAAGGAAGTGGAATCGAAAAGATTAGATTTTGAAGCTGAATTGGCAGCTTTTGGACCGGAGTTTTACCGGTTTTTTGTCACGCGCCGAAATTAATTGTTTTTTTCTCTTTCTTCTCTCTGTCAGCTGATTGCATTTTTTCGTTGTTTTTATTTTTTTTTCTTGATCTCTTTTTCTTCGTTGCTTTTTGTTCTTTTTCTGTTCTTCTCCCCACACTTATTTTTTTGTTTATTAATCATTATTGTTGTCGTTATTATCATTATTGTTATTATTATTGATATTGCAATTATTATTTTATTATAATCGTTTTAATTATTATAACTATTGTTTTTCTTTTTTTCATTGGTGTTATTGTTGTCGTTATTCATCTTTCTCCTCTTCTTCCTTTTCTCTTCCTCATTCATTATTTCTTCTTGCTTTTATTATTCATATTCTTCGTCACCGACTTTCCTTGTATGTGTGTGTGTGTACATAAATGTATATGCATGCAGAGGAGAGAGAGAGAGAGAGAGAGAGAGAGAGAGAGAGAGAGAGAGAGAGAGAGACGAGAGAGAGAGAGAGACGAGAGAGAGAGAGAGAGAGACGAGAGAGACAGAACAGACGAACAGAACGTAAGAGCACGAAAGGGTAGCCTTAGCCTCTTTCCAGCAAAGACAAGCAAAATGTCTTTGTATTTTGTTTTCTTCCTCTTTTCTTGGGGGGGGGGAGGGGGGATGCGGAGGTTTGTTTCCTAATGAGATGTTCAGTCTTCTCGAACGTCTTTCGCTGAGCGCTCTCGTAATACTTTCTTGTGTTAATGAATGTGTTTTTATTTCGGAGTTCCACTGGTTTGTTGTTTCGTTTCGTTTCGTTTCGTTCGTTTCGTTGTTTCGTTTTTTTCTGCTTTGTAGTTTTCCTTCGGGTGGTTCGTGTAAAGCGAGGGTGGGTGGTGAGTGTGTGTGTGTGTGGTGTGTGTGTGTGTGTGTGTGTGTGTGTGTGTGTGTTGTCGTGTGTGTGTGTGTGTGTGTGTGTGTATGTGTATGTGTGTGTGTGTGTAAAGAGAGAGAGAGAGAGAGAGAGAGAGAGAGAGTCTGAGAGTGTCTGAGTGTTGAGAGAGTTCACATTTAATCATGGTAGTTAGTGCGAACACATGCATGTATATATGTATGTGCGGGAGTGTATGCATATTCCTCGTTAACAGCAATTGGCACGAGGCATCGGACGCTGACACACACCGGCACTCGCGTTTCGCTGCGAGAATAATCAGCTGTTGAAGTTTGCGATGGAGGGAGGGGAGAGGCGGGAGGAGAAGGTGAGGGGAACGAAGAGAAGGGGAAAGATGGAGAGAGATTGGGGGTAGGAGAGAAGAGGAAGAGGAAGAAGGAGAAGGGAAAGGTGTGAAGGAAATGGAGAGAAGAAAAAAAAAAAGATAAGAAGGAGGGAGCGGGGAAGGGGAGGGAAAGAAGGAAAAGGGAGGGATTGAAATGCGAGGAAGAGAGAAGGAAAACAAATGAAGAGAAGGGAAAGGAAAGGAAGGCATTAGTGCCAAGTCACCGCCGCGTTCACGATGACCGGGGATAGCGTGCCATTGTTTCAAGGGACGCGGGCACTATCGAAGGAATAATATTGGTTGAAAGGGTGCCAGTTTCCCGTCTTCTTCTTTTCTTTTCTTTTCTTTCCCTTTCTTATTTATTGAAAACCCGTTCTTGTGAGGTAACGTTTGGTTCTATTGTTTTAGTTATTAGCTATTGTTGCTGCTGGGATGG
>NW_020871947.1:44070-46570 GCF_003789085.1 Penaeus vannamei
ATGACACGCCCTTCCCTCCCACGCATTCGCCTTCAGATTCTACGCTCAGCCCCCGGGATGCCCACCACTCCTCCCCATTCCCCACCCCACGTGCCAACTCTGATCCCGGTTCCACTAATATGCTATCTGGAAAAGGCACCTCTCAGGCCACCAGGGCCGAGGGCTGAAGCACAACCAAGAGTGGCACTAGCGAGGGAGAGGCTTGGTGCCCCGGACAAGACTTCCTCTCTCCTCGTCAACCGTTCCTGGTCGAGGGCGTGGAAGGAAGTGTAGATCGCCAGGAATAATGGTATTGATCTCGTGCCCGGCCCCACGACGTGTCCGAACCACACGTCGCCCGAAGCAGTCTTGCCACTACTCTTATCCCTGGCCACGTTTTGAGGCATGGGCCAAGGGCGTTTCGCTCCGGCCAACACAGACAGCGGTGTTCGCCACGTGAACCATCAGCCACGCCCAATACATGCTCAGCGTAGAAAAAAACGCAGAATACAAAAAAGTGCCAAGAACATGAACTCCACTCCTCGCCTTATTTTCAGCAGCCAGTGCATGACAAGCCTACGTTCCTCCCACATTTTACTAGTACACAGACTCCGTTAATGTCCATCGGCTAGAAGGACCCACCCTCTGTAACGGTCACTCGCCAGAACTGGTCTGCACAGGACAAAACTCTCCGCCAGCTTCCCTAGTCATGAGCGGCCCCCTTCCACGACATGATCCGGTTCATGACAGCTGTCTCGGAGTTCATGACATTTGTTCAGGAAAGTATGAATGGGAACGGAAAACGACTATCACAAATATGCAGGCAGAGGTAAACATTTCTTAGTAATAATCGGGGACACGGAGTTCTCGTAAAGTTTAACAGTCAAGATATAACGTCTTTCCTCTTGAAATTTATTCCTTCTCACATCCATACACCACTCCTCAACTCTGCGATCTGACTCGGTCTCAGGACAAGCAGCAAAACGAAGCTCTTGTTATGAGTACGAAATGGGCTTGTTCACACACACACACACACACACACACACACACACACACACACAACACACACACTCTCTCTCTCTCTCTCTCTCTCTCTCTCTCTCTCTCTCTCTCTCTCTCTCCTTTCTCTCTCTTCTCTCTCCATTTCTCTCTCTCTCTCTCGCTCCCTTTCTTCTCTCCTCTCCCTTTCTCTCTCTCTCTCTCCTCCCTTTCTCTCTCCTCTCTCTCCCCTTTCTCTCTCTCTCTCTCCCCTTTCTCTCTCTCTCTCTCCTCCTCTTCTCTCTCTCTCCCTCTCTCTCTCTCTNGTTGTCGTTATCGTGTCATGTCTGTTCCGTGTGTGTCAAGGATTGCATCCAATAGGGAAACATACGAGTGCAGAGGATGAGATTTAAGCCCTCTACACTCTTCTCCCCCACCACCCACCCCACCCCACCCGACGGATGAGCATTATAGATCCTCAAGACGGATGATGGTCGCATCCTTCGCATTCCTGTCACGGTGAAGGATGCGCCCTCTTCCCCTCGGCTCCTTTTTTTATCTCTCTTCTCCCTTTCCTTCCCGGTTTTATTTCCTTCTTCCCATTCCTCTCTTCTTGTCTGCCCCCTCCCTTTCCTCTGCCAATTTTCTTCTCTCTATCTCTCCTTTCTCTTTCCCACTCTTCCCTTCTTTCTCCTCCCTACCTCGCGCCTTCTCTCCCTTCCCTTCAGTCTTCTTCTACCCCTTTCCTCTTCCCTTATCATCCCCACATGTCTGTTTCCCCTCTCTCTCCCTTTTTTCTTTAGAGACGATTCGCCTTTCCACTTTCTCTCACTCTCCTTCCTCCCTTTCCCCTCCTCTCTCTTCGGGACCCCTTCCTATCTCCCTCTCTTCCCTATACTTCCATCTCCCACCCCCTCGCCCTCCATCCCTCTCCTCCCATCCTCTCTCCTACGCAATTATCCCTCTTCATCCCACCTCTCCCTCCCAAAGCCCTCCTCTCTCCTTTCCATCCGTCCTCCTCCTTCCCTTTCCTCCTTCCCTCCTATCCCCCACTACCTCCCCCTCTTCCACCCCTCTCTACCTCTGTCCTCCCTTCTTCTCCTCTCCTTCCCGACTTCTCCTCTTCCTCTATCCCCCACTTACCCTCCCCCTCTCCACCCTCTCCCTACCCGTTCGAGAACACGCCCCCGCCCACGCCCCCTCCCTGCCACCCGAGACACGCCCCCGCCCGCCCCCCGAGAGCGCCCCTCGCACAGGAATGCTAGCGGAAACCGCCCCGAGAAGCGCCGCGCCGGCCGCGAGGACCGCCGGCCCGCGTCTGTCGCCGGAGAATGAATGGCCGAGAGAGGGGAGGGGGGGCGAGAGAGGGGAAGGGGCGGAGGAGGGGGGGGGTGGCGGAGGGGGGGGGGGGAGGAGGGGGAGGTGAGGAGTGAGGCGGAGGGGGGGGGTGGAGGAGGCTAATGCAGAGTTGGTCTCTGCTTTGTATTTTTATTTTATTATTTTTTTTTTTTGTTGTTTAGTTTGAATTCTAGATTTATATTTT
>NW_020871947.1:54070-56570 GCF_003789085.1 Penaeus vannamei
ATTTTGTCCGCAAGGGATTAGCATACCTCTGTTGCATGATTCCCCCCCCTCTCCCCCACTCCCCCCACTCCCCTCCTCCCCCACTCCCCCCCCCTCCCCCACTCCCCCCACTCCCCCAGGGCCGTTCGCTTAGCTCCGGCCGCCGTGCTTTCCGCGCCAAAAGCATATTGCTCTCGATGCTACTGTGCCGTCGGCGAAGGCAAGCGGACGAGAGGAAGCGAGGAAATGCGATTCCCTTTTTTCTTCCTCCTTATTTCATCCTCGCATTCCTAAGGAGAGGAAATATAAGGAGAAAGAGCGGGATATATTGGAGAAGGAGAGAGAGGAGAAGGAGAGAGAAGGAGAGAGAGGGAGGGAGAGAGAGGGAAGAGGGAGAGAGAGAGGAAGAAGGAGAGAGAGGGAGAAGGAGAGAGAGGAGAAGGAGAGAGAGGAGAAGGAGAGAGAGGGAGAAGGAGAGAGAGGGAGAAGGAGAGAGAGAGAGAGAGAGAGAGAGAGAGAGAGGAGAGAGAGAGAGAGAGAGAGAGAGAGAGAGAGAGAGAGAGAGAGAGAGAGAGAGAGAGAGAGAGAGAGGAGGGACGAGACAGACAGACAGAGGGAATAAATATTGACGATACATTAGAATTCATATTTTTTCCATGTCCTAAAGTCTGATTCCGTGTGACGAAAAACTCCCCCAATCAGCGATATTCATTCCAAAAAGTTTGGTCATATTCTTTTCCCGAAATGCACTGACGTTGATAATGAACTGGCGCGTCAAAAGTGAACGTATTTGCACGTCCGAGGCAACCGTTCAGAACGCCTTCGGGAAGAATTGCACCGACGGTTGTGGCTGAAGTTTTGGGGCGAGGTTTCCAAGGTTTCGTCGGTGAGTTCGCGATCAGACCGACGGGGTTCGGTGTCGGCTCTTGGGGAACTGAGGGCCGAAAACGGGCTTGATTCTCTGACTTTGCTTTTTCTGGTATTATGGTTTGGTTTGTGTATGTGTGTGTTTGTATATATATGGAAGAGAGGGAGGTGGGGAGAAAGAGAAGGGAGAGGAGGAGAGAGAGAGAGAGAGAGAGAGAGAGAGAGAGAAGAGAGAGAGAGAGAGAGAGAGAGAGAGAGACAGAGAGAGAGGAGGGGGGGGGGGCTGTCGACAGCTCCCCCGGCATGGATATCGCAGGGGCGGCGTGACAGTGTTTGCGTCGTGTCGTCCGGGTGACGTGGAGGAGAGAAATGGACGGGTAGGGGGGTATGAGGGGAGGGGGAAGGAGGGAGAAGGGGACGGGTAGGGGGTAGGTGGGTGGGATAGGATAGGTAGGGGGTAGGGGGAGAAGGGGAGGTTGAAGGAAAAGGGAAGGGAGAGGAGGGGAATAGAAGGAAGGGATAGGGGAAGCTAGAGAGGAGGAGGGTGATAGGCTGAAGGGGGGGGGGCACCTTTGATACTTTTGGTTTTGCTTTGATGTTTAGAGCCATTGAGAAAAGAAGGAGGGAGAAGGGGAGAGATTGAAGAAAGGAGGAGAGAAAGAGGAGAAATATGGAAGAAAGGAAGAGGAGAAGAGAAATTATCTAGACGGGAGAGAGGAAGAAGAAAAAATTAAGGGAAAGAGAGAGAGAAGGAGGAGAAGCAGAAATAACGAGAAGAAAAATGGGGAAGAGAGGAGGGAAGAAAGAGAGAAAGAGGAGAACCAACTTCGTTCCGGTTCAGCAGGACGGGCGGCTTCCTCCTGCGACCGCCACGACCTCCGGGAGAAGGAAAACCACACGCCTACAGAGCCAGAGCGCCCCCTCCCCTCCCCCCTTCCCCCTCCCCCTTCCCCCCCTTCCGCCTCCCCTTCCCCCATCCACTCACGAAACAAAAATAATAGATGATAAATTAAAACGTGATCAGCGGGAACATAAATCAAAAATAAGGATATAATATTATAGAGTTGAGAGAGAGAGAGAGAGAGAAAGAGATAGAGGGGGGGAGGGGGAGAGAGAGAGAGGGGGAGGGAAGAGAGAGAGAGGGGGGAGAGGGAAGAGAGAGAGAGGGGAGAGGGAAGAGAGAGAGAGAGGGGGAGAGGAAGAGAGAGAGAGGAGGGGAAGAGAAGAGAGAGAGAGGGTGGAGAGAGGAAGAGAGAGAGAGGGAGAGAGAGAGAGAGGAGAGGAGAGGAGAGGGAGAGAGAGGAGAGAGAGTGAAGAGAGAGAGAGAGGAGAGAAGAGAGAGAGAGGCGAGAAGGAGAGGAGAGAGAGGGAGAGGGAGAAGGGAGAGAGAGTGAGAGAGAGAGGGGGAGTGAGAGAGAGAGAAGAGAGAGAGGAGAGAGAGATGAGAGAGAGAGAGAGGAGAGTTGAGAGGGAGATGAGAGAGAGAGAGAGAGAGAGAGAGAGAGACGAGAGAGAGAGAGATAGGGGAGAGTGAGTGAGAGAGAGAAAGTAAGAGGTTGAGAGACAGAATGAGAGAGAAGGAAAGAAAATGAGAGAAAGAAAGGAGACATACAGAAACAAAGACAGTGGCAGAGACAAAGACAAAGAACAACAA
>NW_020871947.1:59070-61570 GCF_003789085.1 Penaeus vannamei
TCCCATTCCCTTTGTTCCATTCCCATTCCCACTTTTCCATTCGCCATTTCCCATGCCACTTTCCATTCCATCCCCCCCCCATCTCCCCCCCGCTGCGAGCTCTGTCAGCGGCACCTGCTCTGCCAGGTGTATGTGTCAGTTCATTACAACGTCAATATCCATTGGTGTCACGAGTTATTGAAGCCACGCTCTTTATCTTTATTTCTTAAATTCATTATATTCGGCCCTCCTCTCTTTCGCTCTGTTTCTCTTTGTCTCTTGTCTTTTATATCTTTCATTATTTATTCTGTCTGTCGTCTGTCTGTCTACTTATCAGTCTATCTCTCTGCTAAAAGTCCCTTGTGCTTTTCTCTCAGCCGTGGAGAGTTATCTATCTAATCTATCTATTTATCTGTCTTTCTATCTGTCTGTCTCTCCACCCCTCTATCTCCATCCCCATCTATCCTCGCCCCCCCCTCCCGGTGCCCTCTTCCCAGCCTTGAGCTATCTAACATTTCCCTCCCTCCTCTCCTCCCCCTCTCTCCCCTCCCTCCCCCCCTCCCCTCATTCCGACCGCCCCACTACGCCTCCCTCCTTCCCTCCCCGTCCCCTCCCCTCTCTCCCCCACCCGCCCACTAACGGCCTCCCCCTCCCCCCGTCCCACCTCCCTCTCTCCCCCACCGCCCCACTAACGCCTCCCGCCTCCCTCCCCCTCCCACCTTCCCTTCTCTCCCCCACCGCCCCCCACTAACGCCTCCCCCTCCTCCCCCCTCCACCTCCCCTTTCTCCCAGCCCACAACGGCCTCCCCCTCCTCCCCCTCTCTCCCCCAGCCGCCCGCAGCGAACGGGCCTCCCCTCCCCTCCCTCCCCCTATTTCCCCACCGCCCCACAACGGCCNTCCTCCTCCCCTCCCTCCCCCTCCTCCCACCACCGCCCACTACGGCCTCGACCCAATCCCTCCCCCCGCCCCTTCCATCCCCCTCCCCCTCCCCGCTGCCTCCCCCACCGGCCCAACGGCTCTCCCCCTCCCTCCCCCTCCCTCCCCACCGCCCACTAACGGCCTTCTCCCCTCCTCCCGCAGCGGTGAGCTTCATCAACTACGTGCTGCTGTGCCTGGTCTTACACGACGTGGCTGGCGTGCCGCTCGGGCGAGGGCTCCCTGCTGCGCGTGGTGCGCACCAAGGGCCTCAAGTACTTCGTCCTCGCCGCCGTCGACGTCGAGGCTAACTACCTGGTGCTCAAGGCCTACCAGTTCACGTCCGTTACGTCAGTGCAGGTGAGGGGGGCGTGGGAGGGGGAGGGGAGGGCTGAGGGGAGGGAGGGAATGAGGGGGGTTATGACTGGATGTTTCGTTTTATTTTTATTTATTTTTTGTTTTGTTTTTTTTTTCTTTTTTTTTTGTACTCGTTCCTTCTTTTTATTGTGGCAATGACAATGTCCTGATCTCTCGTTTCTTTTTTTATCATCATTTTGTGTTTGTTTTCTTGTTCCTTCTCCTCTGTTTGATCTCTTCCTCGCGGTCTTACCTCTTGGTGAGGAAATGTCTAAGATTCCTCCTCCTTCTGTCTGTCTGTCTACCCATGTCTCCTTCTGTCTGTCTGCCCATTTCTCTCTCTTTCTTCCTCTCTCGGATAGCTATTATGGCATACATTTATTTTTGTACATTTCATTACACATTTTGTTGTCTTGTTTTGTTGGTTTTATCTCATATTGTTTTATTTCAAATTTTTTATTTATTCTCATTGTTAGTTTCCTCGTCCTTAAGGCTTGCCAGAACACGTCAGGACGTTGCACAGGTAAGATACATAGAGATGAATAAATGAATAGATATATGAGATATATAGTCTATATATATAATATATATATATATGTGGAAAGGTATGAATGAGAACGAATATCTTCACAATAATTTGTTCTCATTCATACCTTTCCACATTTGTCAACATGAATGCGGTTCATATAATATATATATATATATATATATATATATATATATATTATAATATAATATATATATTATATATATATACATGTACGTATGTATGTATAGTTATTACTCTCCTTTTGCTTTTCTTGTGATTTTGACTTTTTTGCGTTTTACTTTATTTTCCTTTTTTTGATTTTGTTTTCCCTTATGCAAATTTCAACAACTGTTTTAATTTGCTTGGTATTTTATTCTATCGATTTAATTATCCATGATAGTTTATATATCATTAATATTCTTAATTTATTGATTTTATTGTTAACTAACTTTACTAACAGTTCTTTAAATTGCCTTTTTTGTGTAATCTGAAAGTATTGAAAACTAATCTATATTGATTTATACGTATCTTCCTGGTCATTTGTCTAAAATGGATACAGGAAAAAATACGTTTTATCAATATTGCTTTATCTGTTCAGTTCAAGGACAGTTTATTTATTCGTCTCTTTATCTGTCTTTATCGCTCTGTCTACTTCCACAGTTACTCGATTGCTCCATGACATTTCTATCTTATCCTCTTCTTTCATCTCTCTCTCTCTC
>NW_020871947.1:66570-71570 GCF_003789085.1 Penaeus vannamei
AGACCAACATGAGGAACCCTCCACCTCGTCATCAGATTAGCAGATAAGAAGCAATAGTTTCGTTGCTCATTCCGCCGAGGTGCACCGGTTTTCAGTCCCTGCGCAGGGGCGTCATTCTGGGGGGGACGGGAGCTAAACAAGTTCTGATTGCCCCCTTGAGGTCTGGCTTGCCCCACCTGAGGGCCACATTCCCACGATCTTTTTTTTCTCTTTATTTTCCTATATTACACCTTTATATCTCTGGTCGTAACTTAAAAATGCTACAAGAATGGCTCATTTTTCATTTTTCTCGGATGCCCGCAGCTCCCCAGGAACTGATTCCTCCTTTGATCGCCAACCCCCCCCCCCCCCCCCCACCCAAGGAAAAGCTGAAATGACGCCATTGACCTTGTGGGATGTAAAGCCGTTATTCAGAGTTCCAGGTTTTACATTCTTTATGACTTTCACTCCGACGTGTAGGAGCGTGGCTAACCAGGAGCCCTTCATTCATAAGGTAGCAGACATCACCATGTTGACCGACTGTACCTGGACTGAGGCGGTATCAACAGAAGCATCTAGAGCTCAGAGATAGTGATGGGGTGACGTGGAGTCAACCAGCTTCCCGCACCCAGAGATGTTTCAGACTAATTGGTCGCAAAACAGAGCCTGCGAAATTACCCGGAGTTCTTGAATTCTGATGTTACGGACCCTTTTGGACTATGATCGCAACCATTTACATAGGAAAGATTAAATGTAACATAAACGCACGAACTCTCTGAAATAAGATACAGAGGAGAAGAAGGGAACCCTGTAGAATATAATGAAATATAATTGACCTCCAAACGTACACCACATCACGTAGAGAGATGGCATGAGATGAGAAGTGGCATTGGATCCTGACAGCCATGGCCTTGAAAAGATGATCCCTTAACGGAAACTTCCCGGAAAGCGCGCTATCTGACCGTAAGAACAGAAATGATGGGAATGTCTGGACTTAAGAAGGCAGAACCTGTCTTTGGCTTCTGTCCAAAAAGCTACCCAACGCCCTGTTACCTAAACATCCCATGGCAACTTACGTGGCTTGTGGCAAGCCTTCATAAATTTTCCACAGAGAGATGACTGATGACAGTCTAACTCCGTAATTTGCACGGGTACTCATGGGCCAGGATTCTCACGTGCAGTAGCACTGTGAAATGAAAACGCACTCTATACATAAACTTGACTAGGAACACTGACTCTCTAAACATGCATGGGGAAAACAGGCCAAGAGTGGTGACCATTGACGGCCAAGAAAAAAATGACCAAATCACTCCCTCCCCCATTGTTGAAATCTCCCAAATGCCCACAAGGCAACCTCGGGAGTATAGTATAAGGTCTGTAAAAGAAGATAACCTCAAGAAAAATAGTTATTATATGGAATAGTCATAGATCAGACGTTGATGCGCTGTGGTGTATATTGTGAGGAATGATAATAACAGTAAAGAAATACATCGAGTCCTGATAAATGCCAGGAAAAGAAAAATGATTGAGTTACATGTTATATTATCTAACAGGTTGGTAATGTTGTAGACATTATAATAGAAGTAACAGAAAGATGAAAATAAATTATATTGAAATAAATTATTGTATGCTATGTATAATGATTTACATCGAGATTCCATCTTTATTGTGTGTTTGAGAAAAAGATATGATAGTAGTAGTGCATTATGTATTATTAAGATAGGAACTGAAGACATAATTTGTATTCACTGTATTCATTGCAAAAATTAAAAACAGAACACACATTGTAGGAAACAAATTAGAAACTACACATCTTGTGGAGAATTGTAGTAACCCTAATAGTAAATATTTCTGCCACCTTATTTATAGAAGGTTGGAAAAAATAACCAAATAAAAATGTTGGACCCTTTTCTGCTCCTCCCTCTCTTTTCGTCTTCATATTTCTGTTATTAGTATTGGTATTATCATTAGTATTGGTATTATTATTAATATTAGTATTTTATTGTTATCATTATCATTGCCATTTTTTATTTTCATTGTTATTATTATTGTTGTCATTGTCATGATCATTCATATCATTAATGGTATTATTATTATCATTATTATTTTTTTACGATTATTATTATTATTATTATTATTATTATTATTATTATTATTATTATTATTATTATTATTATTATTATTATTATTATTATTATTACTATGACTACTATTATCATTATCATTATTATTCAGCTGCCAGATGATTAAATCAGAGAACATTCAGCAAGAGGCAATACCGTGTGGAAAGGGAAGCCCACACAAGCCTCGTTCTGTTTTCAATTAATGCATTTTAATGAGACAAGAAGAGTAAATGTTTAAGGATTAAAACATTTAAAACAGTTGCTCCTTATCCCATTTTCTTCAGTGTCTTGCCTCTCAAAGCAAGTGTGCAGATATATTTGGAGTTTTTTTTGTGTGTGTGTGTGTGTGTGTTGTGTGGATGTATGTAGATGTAGATGTGTGTGTTGTTGTATATGTATGTGTGGATGTGTGTGTGTGTGTGTTGTGCATATATATATATATTATATATATATATATATATATATATATATATATATATATATATATATATATATATATATATATATTTATTTATTTATTATTTATTTATTTATTTATTTATGATTATTTATTTATTTATTTATTTATTTATTTATTTATTTATTTATTTATTTATTTATTTATTTATTTATTTATTTATCTATCTATTTGTTAACTTTATATATTTATGTTTATATTTATAAATGCCAGGCACTTGCAAACATTCATCTCCAAAAGAGAAATTGTATATTGGTTTTTATCTGATAATCAGCAGTAAATTTCAGGTGTATTAGCCGTAGAGAAAAAAAATAAGACGTGAACAAAAGCTGTTAATGGTATATTGATTATTAGGTTAATTATAGGAAAGAAAGTGAATGAAAAGTAGTAATTTCTCAGTAGATAGAGAAGTGTAAACCATTCTAGGTCAGCCATCTTTCTGAACATATTAGATATAGATAAATGTCTTAGTCTGAGCAATGTAAAGATGATTTACTAAGATAGAAAAGGATACTTAGACATTACTTTTGTTTTATTTTATTCACTATGAAGATCATACCATTAGATACAATATGCGAGATATATCACAACCATAAAGGAGATGGCACTCAATACAGTAAGAATTAACAAACCTAATTTTCCCTTTCAGTTCCATCCACTGTACTTCCTGTCATATATCCTTGTCGTGACAGGGGTTATAGTGTTTGTCATTAAACCCACTCCAATCGCTTCAACTAGTAGAGGTTACTACAGGTTGGTATACAAAGAGTTCTTATTTGTTGACTTTATTGCATAGTGATTATGTTATGTGCTGCTACCTGTATCGTGAATAGCATAGCAAATTTGGTTTCAGTTTTTGGTGTCCGAATTGTTGTATGAGTTATTGTATCTTACAAACAGTATGCACTAAACAGCAGTACTCAGTGTTTAGGAATGTATAGCATAATCAATATGTACAGTTTTTCACATCTCTAGGAGATTTGGTGTGATTTGTGTTGATTCATATTAGTTTCATCAAGTAAATAATAACCACAACCATAGATTCATAATTTTACTTTCCAGGGAAATCTCTGTGGGCCGATCAAGCAGCGGCAACGAAGTGGAGCTAACCACCACTCCTGGAACGACTACCAGCAGCATGGGAGGTGGGGCATCTTTCACAGACTGGCCCCCCCTCCCTCCTGAGGTCAGGGGCTGCCCGGACTACCCCTACCCCCACTCACACTCAACGGAATTCAGGCCAGGAGGTAAAGGTGGGCAGTATGATTACCTGTTTCGAGGAGGAATCATGTGAGGCCATCTCAAGAGAGTTCCAGTTCAAGGAGTATTTTCATTTGCATATATACATATACAAGTGATAGTTCAAGGAGTAGGATGCTATATATACTATCTATATATATATATATATACATATATAGATATATATATATATATATATACATACTATATATGTATATATATATATATATATATATATATATATATATATATATATATATATATATATATGTATATAGATATATAGATAGATATAGATATATAGATATATGAGACTAGGTTGATGGATTTTTGGTGATATAAAGGTGAAAAGCAATTGTGTTTTAATAATACTACAAATGTATTATTTGATGTACATTATTTGTGTGAATTTGATATCAGTACTTTTGGTCACAATTAATTATTCAAAATTCTTCACAATTAGAATATCAGCATTGTCATTTTTTACTCAACACTTACATTGTTTTTTGTATAAATATATAAAGATATTATTGTTCCCCATATGTGTTATCAGCCATTGCATTAGTGCTAATGTTTTTTTTTTTATTGCTGATAATTAAAGGAATTGACAAACCTAAAGCTCCTTCAAATAGGTTGAGTTAGGAAAAGAAATTCTGTATTATATCATGCAAGTTCATGTTATATTTGTGATGGAATTTTCATGGGGACTAATGTGTGTCCTCCAGATTGTTGCTTTTAATGTTGATTGTTATTTCACATTAGGTGAGTTTTTAACCAAAGGTCTCTTTTGTTTGTTTGTTTTATGGCAAGTTTCTGTGGAGTGTAGTGATCCATGTAGCCTTAAATAAACTACTGACTGAACCAGAGCTCTGTAATTACATTCTGTCTGCATTCTCTACATAAAATAGGATGATGCAAAAGAAATTGTCAAAGCACATTAATATATTCATTTCCTTTCTCAGATATTCATTCTCATCTGATTCTGGCTCTTGCAGTCAATCTGTTAAAATCATATATACCTTTCCAGACATTAGAACAAAAAGCAGTATATGGATAGATATGTGTGATGTGTGTCAAATGCTTGCTATGTATTTTACAATGTGACAAACTGAAACTCCTAAAAAAAAAGCCTAAAACCACAAAAACAGACCAGTGAGCTCTCATTGCTACAGAAAACCTTTGCTTCAATTACTCAGGTTTCC
>NW_020871947.1:86570-103946 GCF_003789085.1 Penaeus vannamei
TTTGTTCTGTTTTTAATCAAGGGTCTGCTTGCCCCTCCGGAACAAAAGTTAGTTGTCAAAGACTTAGCTTAAAATTCTTTTGATTGTATCATATCTTTGTTCTTTATGATTTTAATTAATCACACTCCAGTATGCACTAGTTGGTAATAAGTTGTAAATAAAACTTAGAAAGACAGTTACAAAACCAAATGAATGTATTTGACAAAAATGGCCACAGTACTGCCTAGTAAGTAATGGGTTTACAAAAAAAAAAAAATGTGTAGGTTTAGTTTTACGTCGTTACTTTATGCATATTGTATTGAATTATTCTTTGTGAGATAAAACACTTTCTGATGATTATGAAGTATTGACTGCATAGAGTATAACAGTGAATGAAAATTAATATTGTTTTCATTAGTTATTTATATATTTACATGTTGGTGATTTAGTTAAAAGAATAACTACTCTTCATTATTATAATATTTATGAATATGTTTAAACCATTATGTATTTATGCAATATTGCTTGTTCAATTACTTTGCCATTGAAATTATTGTCTTGCTTTTATATGTGTTTTTTTCTTCTTTTTCTTTTTTTTTAATATCAAATGGGAGCATTGCTTCAGCCATATGGAAAATAGCAAAAAAGAATGTTATGATAAGGATAAATTATGATAATGGTTAGGTGACCTGAATAAGATAGAATAACTCTTATTAGATAGCGGGGGAATGAAAATGCTGCCTGAAGTACCTCTATTACCATTCTCCTTGTTATTGCTTATTACACATTTACAGTATAAGGTTTGATAGTGTTAAATAATACTATAAAATATGGACCATGTATATTGGCATCCAAGCAATTCTGACTATATCATATTCTTACAGTTGAAAAAACTCTGACCAAAATGCTAGTAATTATGAATTTTTTTGCAGTTGTGCAGTTAT
Organism: Penaeus vannamei; assembly: GCF_003789085.1. Classification (NCBI taxonomy): domain Eukaryota; kingdom Metazoa; phylum Arthropoda; class Malacostraca; order Decapoda; family Penaeidae; genus Penaeus; species Penaeus vannamei. The sequence continues at coordinate 87,494 of NW_020871947.1, forward strand.
TCATTGCCATATAAGATTCTATTTACTTTGAGTTTTCAGTTTATGTCTGTAGAGATTTGTATCTGCATTTGTATGTGCATATGACTGAATCTGCTTTAGATTTATGAGAAACAGTGAAAGGAGGGGGGTCATGATTTATAGGAACTTATTTTGTCAGTGTGAAATCTAATGTACTCTGGACTCAGCTCAATTAAAATAGTAGTTGACCCAATACATAAGTTTCTTCCTATTTTCATATGCTTAATTATATTACACACAATGAGCAATGAAACACTTTATATACATTTACCTCAGAATCATTATCAAATTAATTTATAAAGAAATTGTTTATAATCTATAGATAGTGAAAATATTCTACTTATTTAGTTCTTATTATTTTCTTCTTTTTTATCCTTTTTCATTGAAAATCATACAGCAAATTCCTCAACTGAAAGTAGTACAAGTATACTGCAAAAAAAAAGGTAGATATGTAGTTACCCATTCCTTTTCATTTGCTTTTGATAGAGTATATTGCATGAGATGTCTTGTTAACTGTCATGAGATTTTCAAATGCACAATGGAGTCATTGGACCCCATTATCTATATATATATTGTTACTGATAATTGACCACATTGAGAAGGGCAATGTTAGAAGGGTTAGTCGCTTGTGTCGGTAGTCTTGATGTGTCACAAATGAACATTGCGGGTTATATGCAAGCACAAACAATGGACCATTTAGCCTGCATGTGTGTGAACTATGGTATGTATTTTGATGGGTTCTGATTTTTTTTTTCAGTATTACTGAGTACTTTAGTTGTATGACAAACTGAAAATGAAAGTTATGGCTATTTTCTTGAATATGGAACCTGTTACATTACAAATTTGATATTGTTTTTCCAAGGATATAAATGAAAGTTGTTGCAAGAGAGCCTATTATATCTGCAATCAGTGGATGAATGATGTAACATCTTATATTATGAAAATTTCTTTTTAATTATGAACTTTTTAAACAATGAAATATAAAGTCAACTCTAATTTGGTGGAAGTATTTAGTATCAATGTAACATTGTATGCATGAGCTATATATCACATTGATAAAGGAAACAAAATTAAAGATATGATCTGAATCTTTATTATATTTTCTTTGTATACAAGATGAAGTGTCGTCAGTCTAATCTTTTAGTTGTCAGAAGATACACCTTTCTTCATTTCCTGTTTGTAGGCTTAGAAGACATTCTCATTCACAAAGTCTGACCATTCATGAATTAACACAACTTGTCTGTGGTGCTGATCAAGTGTCCTCAGGTACGACTTTTTCCTTTTGTGTGTGTGGCTTGGTGTAATGTTTGACGGTGTAGTTTTTTCCCTTTGAAGAGCATTTGATACCTTGGGTTTTGTTTGGTTTTATGAATATATACATGTTGTTTTATTCTTTTTTTTAGCTATGATTATTGGTGTCATGAATTGGTTAACCTGGGACTCAGTAATAGCATATTCCTGGATTGGTTTCATAATCACAATTTTGGGGTAGTCTTTTACATCTCTTTGGGTAGTTATGACAATAAAAAAAACTTAAGACTGCATAATTTATATAAACTTGTGAAAAGAGCACATTGTTTGTCGAGATTGGTTTGACCCTTTAGTATTGTAAACCAGGACTTTTTTTTCTTCTTTTTTATTTTTAGTTATTACAAGTTATTTAATTTTTCTTCAGTTCTATGTACATTAGAATACATATTATCTTCAGTTCACAATGACACCAAATGCTATCCATTAATTTTTTTTTTTTTTTTTTTTTTTTTTTTTTTTTTTTTTTTACATTGTAATCTAGTACTCCATGTAAAGTATATATGAATGTTACAGCATCCATCTCTGTTCAAGGTTTGTACTTTTATGAAAGAACATTAAATGAACACAAGAAAAAGCAACGGTTATAGTATTAGGGAAGGTATGCTATGGTTACAAAAAGTGGACTGTGTGGTCTTATGATTACATAATGCCAAGCAACTGGTGCTATCTTTCCCCTTTCTTCCGTTTTAGCTTAGGGTACACAGCAGTATTAGCATTGTTGAGAGAGCAATGTGAACTCAACTTGTCTGTTACAAATCAAAATGTTGTTCAAGAGAGGCATGGTTGATTTTGTAAAAAAAAAAAAATAATAATAATATAATAATATAGGCAATATCAAAATACTGCTGTACCTTCAAAACCAAAATGAACTATACCTGTAAAAAGCTATAAAGGTTTATAGAATTGAGCATTTTATGTGGACATATGTGAGAGATTATAGATATAAATATATATATATCTACAGTGTGTATATATATTTATGTATACACACACACACACAACTTGACTCATAGAAAAGGACTGATTTAAGAAGAGTGTTTGTACATCTGTAAATAATAATAGAGTAGTACCCCCTGTTGTCAAGAGAGTTATAGTTACAATGAGCACTAAGAGATCATGTCTATGGCATTGTTAAACACAGTCTTTAATGTTGATTAGAAAGTAATGTGTGAGCTTGTTTTGTCAGTGTTTTTTGAGTGATGGACATTCTTCAAGATATTTTGGTTTATATAGATTAAATGTTTTTATGTTGTCTTTGAAATCTAATGTACTTTGGAGGTAATGAAGATTTTTTTCGTGTGAAATTATTCAGAATTCATGTGTTTCCGACTACTTGTGTATTTATTTAAACTTGTGAAGTGTATTAACTCAAAAAATATACATATATTTAAAAAGAATTTGGCTAGGCAATGGATTTCTTTTTGCTATGGTAAAATGAAGTTGACAAATTCTTTGTTCATTATTGCTTTTTTTTCATTAATTAAAAACTTTGAAATGGAAACTCAAATTATTTGTTCTTAATTTACATATCACTTAATAATGCATACATATTAATTGAGCAGCAACAGCATTACCATTACCTAGCCAATACCCTTGAATAGTAAAAGTAATCTAATTTGCACAGTTTAGGCTATTTCGTGCCCCATCTACCTCTTATAATAACTCCTCAGTTGACGAGCGCTTCAAAGTGGACTTTGTCAGACTACGCGGAAACCGTAGGACTGATAGGACACTCCCCGAAGTCTCTGTGGAGAGTTTTTATGTGTAGTGTATGTATATATGTGTAGGTGGATTTTTGGAGGAGAATTAGCTCTATAAATATTTTAAGCCTTTGGAAATATGTATGATCTATTTTGATTTATGCATTACCATTTGTGAAGTTTTTTTGTCTAAGATATGCCACCTACTTTGTCTTCAATATACATGTAAAAGTGATTGGAGTTTTACAGTGTGGGTGACCCAGAACTGTTTAGTCTTGAACAGACAAGTGTTGTAGTTGGTAACCTCTTGTGGTTATTTTTAAACATCTTGTAATACATTTAGGTAGTAAACTCTTGAGGTATTGTTACTTGGTATACCTTAATCAAAGATTAAAATAAATTATTATGATACAGACAACGCTTCTTTGTCATTTGATGTAAGCATTTTACACACTAATAAACTTTTTTTTATCACATACACAAGTCATTTAGCAATCATTCATAGCATGTGAATATGACAGAGGGAGGTTAGCAACACCCACACTAGTCATCACTGCCAGTGGTCAGCACACATGTGCCTGGCTCATACAAATTCGCTGTTGTGGAAGGAGGAAGTGCGGATATCAAGCCGATGAACACACGCAGTTGTTGCCATTCACACTGTTTCGTTAACATATAGAGAGTAAGTTTGGCTTCATTTGTTGGTTAAGTGTGTGTTTTAGTAACATAAGTTGCAGAGATAGTTCATTAATGCCTACATTTCTTTCTCACTCTCTTTATTTTAATCAAATATAAACTTTGAACATGCAAAGAATAGTGTATGATATGTATATGTTTATGAAGATTTAGTGACCGGAATGTGTAGCTACTAAAGGGTCCGTCTTAACACTACACTGCCATGTATAGCTTAATAATTTACTTACGTGTATACACTATATCATCTTCACAATGTTCATTAGCCTTTGCAAGAAAAGTGAATGAGTGGTGATGTGTCTCAGAGAATCAGCAGTAATATGAGTACCTTGTGAAAGTATTGTATTCTAATACTCTGAAGATTTGACCAACAACTGAGAGAAAAAATAGGAAAGTTTTCATTATGAGACAGGATCCAAACATATACATATACCTGTATATATAACCTTTTTTCATAGCTTATAATGAATAGATATATCTTGAATGCAGGTAACACCAGCAAAGAATATATGGACACAATTGAAATATATAATAGGGTAAACATAGTTTCTCTCTATTGATTTTTTCAAACTTCTTTTCCTCACGTGAAATCAAAGAATCAGGGCTATGCTGTAGTGGATTATAATGTCCTACATGAGTTTTACATTTATTTCTGTAGAGTCTGGAGAACTGAGATTTGTCGTTGAAATGTGGTTATTTACTCTTATTCTAAATATTAAGTATGTTACAAGTACTATGAAAAAAACTGTGCATTTACTTGATACATTTATAAACAATATCATATCTAACACTTCCCAGTATCTTGGATATTTTAGATTCATGTATTCAAATGAAAAGATGCTTTGTATTTGGCCATCTGTCTCAAAATTGATGTGAAATGAAGTGACAGACATAACTCAAGTTGACTGCAACTGTCATTGTTACATCCTATAAAGAATGTCAAACAAAATTAATGACACATCTAAGGTGTGAATCATCAGTGTTAAAGTATAGCCACAACTCAAACCCAAAGAGTAATGATGTATAAAGTACTAATTATGTTATATGTGAAACACAATTCTTGAAAGATTTTAAACATGGAAATAAAATACATATAATCATAGAATGCTTAATTACAACTGCACTAACAGTTCTTGTGTTCTTGCAGTACACCTAACCATATTCTGTGTTAATTAGATGATTGGTATTGTATTATGTACAGCCTTATCATATTTGACAACAGATTATTAATGAGATGATTATGTAGTTATTTTTCTTTTTTTTTCCTTTCTTTTTTATGTTTATCTTCTTTACCAGATACAGTATATATAATTTAACTATTATTCAATAAAAAAGCCCCATAAAATTCAGTATCATGATTTAATTCTGAGTAGATGTTTTTTACATTACTGAGAAATTATAAAATAGTGCACCTACAAACATTTACACTTACTTAAATTATGCTTTTTTAAATCATGTTTGTGACTATACTTGACACATTAACAAAGGGTTTGGTAGAGCTTTCACAAAACAAGCTCAACATGCCTGTGAAAACTTTCAGATGACATATTCATCCGATAACAGCACAAAATGCAATTTTATGTTTTGTAAGTCTCAGTTCTAGATATATTACTACATTTAAGTATTGCTTATACTAGTAGTCAAGAGAATAAACACAATGAATAAAATGAAACATTCTTTTTATACAGTGGAAGAAACATGTGATTAGAAATATACATTTATTTCTAATCAAAACTAGTTATGTAAAAGACATAACTTCTGCCATAGAAATTTTGTTTTTACTACTGAAAATACATAATTTCAAACAACTTCCAGGACACAATAAATCCCAGCCTACCAATTTTGAAGAGCGATGCAATGAAGCTAATGAGTAATAGATTATCCTCATACACATGATTTAAACCCATACATACTTTTTGAGTTTATGACGTAACTCTTACTATATATTACGTGAAACTAGCTAAACTATTAGGTTTCAAGTGTAACATTTCCCCCAAATATGAATGTGATGTGGTTGTTGCTGTGTATGATAATGTACTGTAATGTTTGCCCCTTGTAAATCTTTAGAATGACAATCTTGCAAGGTCTACCTGAGTATAGCTTATACCTTGATGTTCCAAGAAAGAAATGCCGCAGTGCATTGTAGTTGTATCATATATTACTTTGGTTAGATGGTAATAGATTTTGAATAAAACAGTTACTGAAAGGTTTAAAAGAGACTGTTTTTCCAGAATCAAGATTACTTAGAATCTTGTAATGTTAACATAATGATGAATACTTATATTACCAATGATTGTATGTAAATCTTGAATCTGTACAGCCAGATATCCTGTTGTTGATACAAGAACATTATTGATAATGAGTTTTATGGCTTTGTAAAACAATCCACCTGTCATGTTACAGTATTTTTAGGTAATGAACTTTAATCACGAATTATATTTGTGTGTTATCTTAGTAAATTACTAGAAGAGTGAGACAAAAAATACACCATTATTTTGGCAGAAAAATGAAAAGTGAATTAACAAAAATATTAATGAATAAAAATTACAGTTTGTTGAATGCAATGGCTTTGACAATTTGGGTTGATCTTTTTCTAAAACTAATCTGTTCTCTGAACTTGATATAGGAGCTAATTGCATTTCATAGATATTTATTCTATCCTAGGGAATATATTTCCAATGTTCTATGTGCACAAAAAACAGTATTTTGCTATAGAAACTAAGTTTAGGTTACAGGTGAGGGAGAAAGAACCTTTCTGATACATACCATTTGCAAATGAATTAATGCTATTGCTAAAAGAATAACGACAAAACTGCACAGAATATACTGGACTGAGTATGATAGTATGGGTCATTGTAACAGAACATGACTGTTTTGGTGAATATTTTACTTTTGTAATATTCAGAAGCTTATCAAAGAAAAGAGAGAAAATGTATGTAACAGTTTTTTGTACAGTGTACAGCTCTGTTTTGTATTTTCAAATTGTTCTCAATATATCTTTGTTGTGAACAGTGTTTAGAAATGTTTAATTAACCTTTACTTGTAGGTTTTGGTTTACAGATTACAATGGTTATTGCGAAATAAGGATATGAAGTTATAAAATCTCCAAAGATGTAAGGAAAAAATAAGCAAATAGATAATATAAATAGGTACATACACACACACATAAACACATACACACAATCACACTCATACTCACATTCACATTCAATTTCACACACGCACGCACGCACACACTCGCACAAATGCACGCACACATTGCACGCACTCACGCACGCAGCCCCCTCACCCCCACACCTATGTATATATAAATATACATATATATACTTATATGTAGACATAGATAGCCTGATGGATTCATTGACTGACAGACATAAATGCATATGTAAATAGATACATGAGTCAACAAAATAGGCTTACCAATCTATCTTGGAAATCATTTTCTTCTGGTATACGCATTCCTAATATGAGCAGAAATGAAAGACAAAGAGACAGATAAATAAGGGGAGACAAAAAATTAAGGAGTGAGGTAAACAGACAGACAGACAGTCAGATTGACCGAGTAAAGAGTAATTACAGAGGTATGAAAATGCCCGGGACCAACTGAAGGATTTTATGCCCCAAGGACTCAAGTATAAGGCCTAGTGCTGGGAAATATTGTGAGAAAGGGAAATGTTTTGAATATGAAAATACAGATGAAACATGAAATAAACGCTATATTCGATTTAAATATTAATTTCAAAATCACTCATTTCATTTTCCATTCCCAACTAGGATGCCCGGGTCACTGCCCCCTTGACCCCCCCCCCCGAGGTACAAAAGAAAAACAAAAGAAAGAGAAAAATAGTAATAAAGAAGGGAAGAGAAATTCCGATGCATAACAGAAGTGGAAGAAATGAGGAAAGTGTAAGAAATGCAACAAGAATTTAAAAATTCATAAAAAGAGAGGTAGGAAAAATAAGAGAATGAAATGGGAATCAAAAAAGTATAGGAGGAGAGGAGAGTGAAAAAGGAGGGAGGCAGAGAGAATTATGAGAATGGGAAAAGGAGGGATTAAGAAAAGTAAAGTGGAATGTAAAAAGGGGGAATGATGGAGAGAAGTAGAAATAATGAAAAGAATGTGGAAGAAGCGCATAAGAGAGGAATCAAGAGAGTGGTAGATATTCTTTTATCAATGGAGAGGGGGTAAAGACACAAAACCGTGGGTTATAACCGTGCACAAACGTATATCTCTCACTTTTTGGCAGATGGGCAGAGTAGAAACCTGTTATCAAAATTATAATTACAATGCAAAAAAAAAAAAAAAATGATAAGAGAGAGCAGAGTGTATACGACGATTCGGTGTGGAGAGAATTTAAAATGATAAATGTGTAGATAAATTTCTGTCAGCGGGTAAGAATAGATGGTGGATTTTATGCCCCTCTTTCATGGAAGGGAATTTGGGGTGAAGTAAATATTTTTAGTCTATTTTTTTCTGTTTTATTTATCGTTGGTTCTTTGGTGGGGTATTTTTTGTGGTGATGATTATCACTACTGCTACTTTTTCTATTTCATATCATTCGTATTGTTTTTGCAGCTTTGAGCATTACATTCAGTATTGTTGCTTTTGTTTTTTTATTACTTTCTGCATTATCAATCGTCTTGTTCTTATCCTCACATTCACGCTTTATTGATTTTATTGGTATTATTGTTGTAATCAGCATTTTCCGATCATATCACTCCTAATATCAGTTTCATTTTTTAAAATCAAAAAACATTTTCGAAGAAATTTCTAACCGCCATCCCCTCCTTAAAAAAGTGGTCCACGCGCCTTCCTTAACCTCACCTGAATTTACTTTGTGGCCGGAAATCATTAATAGTTATGATGATTACCTGGCGCGTGTAATGATAAAAGGCGGGCAATACTAATGGTTGGGTCGTCAGCGGGCAGGGAGGGGGAGAGGGAGGGAGGGGGAGAGAGGGAGAGGGAGGGAGCCAAAAGGAGAACAAGGAGAGCAAACAGAAAAAGAAACAAAAGCTATCTATCAATTCTTTGGTTATGCGCGCGTGTGTGTGTTTGTCCGCGGCCGTATCCGTATCCTTTCCTTGTCCGTGCCTCTGTGTCTGCGAGTATGTACGTAAAATACGCCTTAATTCCTCGCTGCCAGGGGCTCGCCGAGACGCTCGCCTAATGAATGCAGGATCAGCATCTGCCGGCGCGCCACAAGGCCGCGGCGAGGCAGGGCGGCGAACAGATGACAAGGCCCTGCCGTTGCACGCGCGCCGGGGGTACGGGGTACGGGGCATGGGGTATGGGGGGGAAGGGGGAGTACTTGATATCAGGGAGGATTGGGGGGGGGGGATAGGGAGCACCTGCCATCAGAGGGTATGGATGAGGAGAGAGGGGTATGGAGGGGGGGGGAGAGGGGGGCAATGAGCGCCCAGACGGAACGTTAAGATCAAGGATGATGGGAAGGGGGGGGGGGTACCAAGCACCTAGCATAAGGGGCATCGAACGAAGGAGGTCCAGCGATAGGGGGGGGGGGAGAGGGAGGACGTAGCACTAACTACGAAAAAGACAAAAGAGACCAAGAAACAAGCATTAGAAATGGAATATAAGACTACCCCAAGGAATAAGGGGCATGGGGGGGAGGGGAGGGGCTAGTAGCCATAACCCACGCCCAACCGCCAGTCTGCCCGGGCACGTGGCATGGGCAGACGCGTGGTTGCCAGCTGACGCCCCGGTCAAGCGATCAAAGACGGGCAGAAGGAGGAAGGGAAGTGTAATTAGAGGGAGGAGGAGGGGGAGGGGGAAGGGATAAGAGAAAGAGGGGGGAAGGAGAAGGAGAAAGAGGAGAGGAAGGGATAAAGGAGAGAGGGAGAGGAAGGGATGGGGTGAGAGGAGGAGGGGGGAGGTACGGATGGAGGGAGAGGGAGAGAGAGAGAGAGAGAGAAGGAAAGAAATAGCTGTCGCCTTCCTTCCTTCTATTTTCCTTCTTCTTTTCCTTTCTCTTTTTCCCTTCTACTTTCCTTTCTCATTTTTCTCTTCTCTCTTCGTCTCCTTTCCTTCTTTTTCTTGTTCTTTTTTCCTTCTTCTTTCCTTTCTATTTTTCCTTCTTTCCTTTCTCGTTCCTACATTTTTCTTTTATTTTTTTATTTTTCTTATTCACACTTGTTCATTTTCTCTGCGTTTCGTTTTTTCTCTTCTTTTTCTTCTTATAGTCTATTTCTTTTTCCTTTTCTTTCATCGTTATTTTTCTTCTTTGTCCTTCTCATTTTTCTTTTCTTTCTTTCTTGTTTCATTTCTTATTTGTTCTTATTCTTATTATCATTCTTTATCTTTTATATTTCTGTTTTCTTCTATTTCTTGTTCTTCTCTTTTATCTTTTTCTACATCAGATACCAAAGAAAGAAAAGAGAAAGAACAGAACAATAAAATAAAGACAGAGAGAGAGAGAGAGAGAGAGAGAGAGAGAGAGAGAGAGAGAGAGAGAGAGAGAGAGAGAGAGAGAGAGAGAGAGAGAGAGAGAGAGAGAGAGAGAGAGAGAGAGAGAGAGAGAGAGAGAGTAAAAAAAAAATAATTAAACCGAAAACATGGCAAAATTACCTGCCCCCTCCCCTTCCCCGAGGAGCCGCCCCCCCCCCCCCCAACGAGGCAACAGCTCGTTTCCTCGCTCGCCCACCGGTCGCCTCGAGGACTCAAGCCGCCGTTTTATGCGTTGCTGTTGGGGCGGAGTCGGACAGCGGCGTGGCAGTGAGCGCCTCCTCGCTTCCCTTCTTGGCTCCGCGCGGGTCAAGGGGACTGGATGGAAAAGTAAAGCGCAACAAAAAGAGATAATTTATTGGATCTTGACGTTTCGAGTCTAAATGAAGTCAGCTGATGATAATGCTGGTGATAAGATGGGTATTCGTATTAATTAATTTAGGTAGATATATTGCAGATATAGATAGATAGAAAGAGGGATAGACAAAGAGAAGGGAGATAGTGAGAGAAAGCAAGAGAGACAGACAGATGGACGAATAAAGATTGAGAGACGCAAATAATGGGAGAAAAGAGAGCATGGGAGGAAATCGGTGAGAGAAAGAATGACAGAAAAATTGAAAGAGAGAAGAGCAGGACAGACAGAAAGACAAAGAGAATAAAAAGAAATATTATCATACAGTCAGAGATAAAGAGAAAATGTCAGAGAAAGAATGGGAAATGCTAGAAATTCAGAAAGGGTGATCCAGGGAGAGAGAAAAAAGAAAGAGTGAGAGATAGATAGATAGAGAAAGAGAGAGAGAGAGGGAGAGACTGGAAGATCCAGAGAGTGTGAGAGGGATGATATATATATATATATATATATATATATATATATATATATATATATATATATTATAAATATATATATATGTTTATACATATACATACACACACACACACACACCACACCACACACACACACACACACACACACACACACACACACACACACACACACACACACACACACAACACACACACACACACACACACATATATATATATATATATATATATATATATATATATATAGAGAAGAGAGAGAGAGAGAGAGAGAGAGAGAGAGAGAGGAGAGAGAGAGAGAGAGAGAGAGAGAGAGAGAGAGAGAGAGAGAGAGAGAGAGAGAGAGAGTGGAAGATCCAGAGAGTGTGAGAGGGTTAGATAGAAAGATAAATAGAGAGAGAGAGTGGAAGATCCAGATAGATAGATAGATAGAGAGAGAGAGAGAGAGAGAGAGAGAGAGAGAGAGAGAGAGAGAGAGAGAGAGAGAGAGAGAGAGACAGAGAGAGAGAGAGGAAGATCCAGAGAGTGTGACAGGGTTAGATAGAAAGATAAATAGATAGAGAGAGTGGAAGATCCAGATAGATAGATAGATAGATAGATAGAGAGAGAGAGAGAGAGAGAGAGAGAGAGAGAGAGAGAGAGAGAGAAGAGAGAGAGAGAGAGAGAGAGAGAGAGAGAGAGAGAGAGCGAAAGCGAGGGAGAGAGAGAGAGAGAGAGCGAAAGCGAGGGAGAGTGGGCGGGTGGGTGTTTCCCATTGATAATAACGCAGCCAAGTCTCCGCTGGCAATAGTCTTTGAACAAAAGGTCCTTTTGATTAATGGCTATTTCGATGATAGAGTTATGCGATTGGAAATAGCTTTGCTCAAAATAACAAGGACAAAAATAAACTCGCCGCGCCAGACCTCTCGCTCTGCTCAGGATTCGTAGAGAGAGAGAGAGAGAGAAATGGAGGATAAAGGAGACGGAGAGATGGATGGATGATGGATAAAGGGGTAGATAATTAAATCTAATTTTTTTATCAGATTTACTAAGGGGGGTTCTTGAATTTCCTTATTTGGTTTTAAGGTAGGATGCGTGTTCAGAAATAGCATCTATAAATAGGGTTTATCTTTTCTATTTAGATGTATGTATCATGATCTTTTTTATCTTTATCGTTATTAGTGATTTTGTTAGTATTATTAACAGCAATGTTATTAGCATCATCAATATCATTATTATTATTGCAATTGTTATTTATTATCATTATCATTACCATCATTATCATTATTCTTAATCAGCATTTTCATCATTACTACTTTTGCTTCAATCATCACCTATCACCACCACAACCCTTCATCACCCACGTCACCACCATCACCATCTTCTCCAGCACCGTCCCCACCGTCACCACATCCTTCACCACTTTCATCTTCATCACCACCACTGTCATTACCACCTTCATTACCACAACCATCTCCACCATCACCAACACTTTCATCTTCACCCCCACCCCCATCCCCCATCCTTCCACACCCTTCCACACTTCCACACCCCTCGCTCCACGCTTCCACACCCCTCGCTCCACACTTCCACACCCCTCGCTCCACCTTCCACACCCCCCACCTCCACACTTCCACACCCCTCACTTCCACACTCCACCCCTCGCTCCTCAACCTCCCTCCCCCTTCGCCAGCCTCGCCCTCCTCCCTCGCAAGGCCGCCGCCCGGAGACCCTCGACGCGCGGAGGGGCCGAAGGGGCTTCTCCTCCGACGCGACGAACCCGATAAGCCACGCCGCCCCTTCCGACCTCTCGAGGCGACGAAGCAGCGAGTCGTTTTCATACAATCGGCGGAAGAGAATTGTTTGGCGATCACTCGGCTGTTTGTCGAGTGATGATGTTGACTACGCACACACACACACACACACACACTATATATATATATATACATATATATATACATATATATATAATACAATAATATATATATATATATAAATATACGGAGAAGAGAGAGAGAGAGAGGAGAGAGAGAGAGAGAGAGAGAGAGAGAGAGAGAGAGAGAGAGAGAGAGAGAGAGAGAGAGAGAGAGAGAGAGAGAGAGAGTTGAGAGAGAGAGAGAAGAAGAGAGAGAGAGAGAGAGAGAGAGAGAGAGAGAGAGAGAGAGAGAGAGAGAGAGAGAGAGAGAGAGAGAGAGAGAGAGAGGAGAGAGAGAAGAGAGAGAGAGAGAGAGAGAGAGAGAGAGAGGAGAGAGAGAGAGAGAGAGAGAGAGAGAGAGAGAGAGAGAGAGAGAGAGAGAATCATCGATTGTCAATTGTTTTCTCGTTCCGATGTTCCGAGACTAGATTCATCCATTCCCTTATTTAGGGTCATTTCGGGTCACGGTTCATGCTACTCGAGGATGGGGGTTTGATTCAGACTCCTATTCCTTCCGGCCGGGCTCGACTTGCCTTCAGAGCACGGCGCTGAGGGAGGGAATCTCCTGACGCGAGAATGGGTTCCCTGAAGGCGTCACAACAACAATAATATTCATCTAATTTTCCATCGTCTTCTCTTCTCTTTTATTTCCCTTCTCTTCTTGTATTTCATAGTTTCTCCGTCCCCTCTCGTGTCGTATTTCTATTTGTCTATTATTCAGCACTGCTTCAACACGCGAGCGCTTTCTCATTCTTGCTCTGGTGACCCTTTCCCTGTGATCTGAGAACCGCTGCGATTTCGACCTTTTTCGTTGAGGCGCATCATTCTCGGTCGCGTCATCATCAACATATCACTTTTCAGGAAAGAATCGCCCTTTCTCGATGATATTTCGCATAATGAAGATGGCTCTCGTAATTTCTCGGCTTATCGGAAGCCAGATCACGTTACTAATTACCCTCATGTTTTTTTTTTCTCTCCCTCGCCAGCCGATTCCCGCGTACACAGAAATCCCCGACAATGGTTCCAAAAGCGGACAAGATTTATGGCAAATTTATTGACTGACTCTGTCTGTTCGCGGCTTTGGCTAGAATTAACTACGCCCCCCTTCTTACACGATTTTTTTTTTTAGGGGGGATTCTACTTCAAATTGAAAACAAGATTAAACAGTTGTATTTCGCAAATAAAACCTTATTCAGTAAACCAATTCACTTAAACAGTTTTAGCTGTGTCAGCCGTATGACAAGGTAAATCATCTCGCCAGGAACAGAGGATCATAGTTCTTCGTCTTCTAGACTGCGAAAGGGGTGGGTGTCCGTGGCGCAGGGATGGCAGCTTCTCACCACCAGGCTGAGACTCGCAAAGAAGTAAAAGGGAAAAAAGTTACTTTCAACTACTCTTAATGCCATCCTTTGGCCCCACACCGTCCCCCTTGCCCCCGATCTTTCCCTCGCACTTTAAGAATTAATGCTCTATCAAACATCCCCCCCCGCCCTTCTCTCTCTTCTCTCTCATACTGTAGTAAATCATATAATTTGCATCTCTGACACCTTTTTCGCACTCTTTTTACATTCGCCATTTGGGTGGATTTGTTTCAAAATCAGGTGCAAGTGGAAAATTTCTCACCAGACCTGTGGGTGCAAGAATCCTTCCTTTTCTTTCTCCATCTTGAACACGATGATTCGATACTTTGAAAATCTTTGAAACTCTGGCTACAGCGATGAAGGTTCGTTTCATTGGTAATTTTTTTCTCTTTTTTCGCTTCGAAACAAAATGACGCCGCGACATGTAGAAGGCGAGAGCTTCGAGGTCGCCGTGGCCGCTGCCGCCGCCGAAGAGCTCCTCCTTCTGCAGGACGGCCGGGCCAGTTGGAGGCACCGACATTTCTTCTATGAGGAAGGATATCGGAAATGGACAAGGACTCCGCCGGGCGCTACCAATTGCGTCTTGCAATCCTTTAGACAAACGGCGTAAAGATCGTATCACCCCCACCCCCCCCAACTCGGAGGACGATGCCAGCTGCAGCGAGAGGGCTGGCCCTGCGAAGGAGCGTGGGCGCCGCCCCTGCGCCCGTGTAGAAGGCGGAGTACAGCGAGGACGCCGCGTACGGCTTCCTCGTGACCCAGGGCGACCACCATACCCTGGCCTCGTCCGAGGTCAACTTCGATAAGAGTTCGGGCTGGCGGAGGAGAGCCGCCTCGACCACCTGCAGGCGGTGGACGAGCCAATTCGGCCCCGCGAAGACACAGTTCCTGGAGCATCTCCTTCGCAGGTGGAGCTCGCTGGTGGACCCGCAGCTGGAGGCCAGGGCCGCCGTGGCCCCAGCGGACTCCAGCAGCTGGTTGGCCAGCTGAAGGAGCAGTGCTTATCGTCCTCGGAGGCCGAGAAGCTGAGGTAGAGGGAGAGCGAGAAGGGCCCAGGAGGGGACGGGAGAGCCAGGTGAGAGGGCGAGAGGGGGGGGGGAGATGGAGAGGAAAGCGAGGGAAGGGCGGGTCAAACTTTCTGAAAAAAAATCTATAAGAATAATGTGTACGTGTGTGCATGTGCGTGCGTTTATATGTGTACATAAAAAGTAAAATAATAAAACAAATTAAAAAAGTTAAAAATATTATACAAATTCGTGTGTGAGAGAGGGAGAAAGTGTATGCGTGAGTATGGATGCATGTGTGTAAAACATCATGGCGGTCTCTGTGTGTGTGTGTTGTGTGTGTGTGTCTGTGTGTGTTGTGTGTGTGTGACATGAGAAAGATGTGTTTTGTGTGCTTACATCTATTTCTAACTTACCTATTTTTAAATCCATTTCAAAATTGATCCCTTTCGCATTTCATCTATTCCTAAAATCCTCCCATTTCCGAAACCCATCCATTTCTAACCGCTGACCCCGACCTCGCCCTGACCTGCCCCAACACGTTACGTAAAGCCGCACCAGACCCAATGCGGCCAAAAGCGCTCCTGATGCTTCTTCGAGTATTACTTGAGCTCCCCTTCGCCCGGCGCCCAACGCAGGCGAAGCTGAAAGGTCTTGTAGAAAAGGTCTGGATGAGAATGAACATCTAAGCAATAAAAGAGATGTAGTTGACCGGTTTCGAGTATACGTTCCTCAGATATATATGTATTTTGATGTATTCGAAACCGATTAAACACATCTCTTGTATTGTGAGGATGTTCATTCTCATTCACGCCCTTTTTACGTCGGTCAACGTAAATACAGTTCACTGGAGAGTCTTGACAAAAGCTTAAAATGTTTGGAATGCTTACGACCAGTGGATATAAAAGAGGGTTAGTTGCATGCAGCGGTCCAAGCTACGTCAGGGACCGCTGTGTTTATTTTATTAGTGTGTGGCGGTTAAAAGCTGCCATCTTCGTGTCTTTTTAGTTGCATGAAAGCAAATAGTTGGAATCCGTTTTTTTATCAAAAAGATACATCATTTTAACCAAGTGCTGGTCTGTGAGGTTTTGAATGACCTTACTTCTTGTATAGTAGGTCAAGCTTCCACGGGAATTTCTTTGACCTGTGACCTGATTTCAGTTCTCTCTCTCTCTCACTATTTCTTC
>NW_020871947.1:104437-109437 GCF_003789085.1 Penaeus vannamei
AGAGAGAGAGAAAGAGAGAGAGAGAGAGAATACCGAGAGAGAGAGAGAGAGGAGGAAGGAGAGGGTGAGATAGAGGGAAAGACGAGGAGGTGAGAAGAAGGAAGAGGAGAGTTAAAAGAAGTTGGTAAGAAATATTTAAAAAATAAAAAAAAGAGGAGAGTAAAAAAAAAAGAGAGTAAAAAGGGGGGAGGAGAGAGAGAGAGAGAAGAGAGAAGAGGGAGAGAGAGAGAGAAGAGAGAGAAAGAGGAGGAGAGAGAAGAGGGGAGAGAGAGAGAGAGAGAGAAGAGAGAGGTGGAGAAGAAAGGAGAGTAAAAGAGAGTAAAAAGAGAGTAAACACCACACACACAGAGAGAGAAAGAGAGAGAGAGAGAGAGAGAGAGAGAGAGAGAGAGAGAGAGAGAGAGAGAGAGAGAGAGAGAGAGAGAGAGAAAGAAAGAAAGAGAGGAGATCCAGACACAGAGAAAGCGACAAGACGAAGGAGTACAGCGGAAAGAACGCTTGAGAGGACAGAAAGAGCGAGGAAAGTGCGAACGAGCGAAGCAAAGGTCGGAAAATGGACAAAGAGAGAGAGAGACAGAGAGGGGAAAAAAAGAGAAGGAGAAGAGGGACTGGTTTTGAGGAAGTACAAAGCGGTGTTGAGGTGGAGAGTAATGGCGGGAAAAGGTGGGGAGTGGAAGAGGCAGGTGGCGGACAGATTACGGCGAATTTATCAGCGCGCGGCCAACACACCCGGGAAACAGGTAATGGCACCGAACAGGCAGAAGGGAGGACAGGAGGGAGAGAGAGAGGGAAAGAGAGAAAGAAAGGAGAGAGAAAGAAGAGGGAGAGAGAGAGGGGAGAGAGAGAGAGGGAAAGAAGAGAGAGAGAGAAGAGGAGAGGGAAGAGAGAGAAGGGAGAGAGAAAAGAGAGGGAAAGAGAGAGAGAAGGAAAGAGAGGGAGAAGGGAGGGAGAGAAAGAGGAGAAGAAGAGAGAGGGAGAGAGAGATGGAGAGAAGGGAAGGAACAGAGGGAGTGGGGAGGAGCGAGAGGGAGAGTTAGGGAAGAGAGAGAAGGATAAGAAAGAGAGGGAAAGAGAGAGAGAAAGAGAGAGATGGAGAGGGGGAGAAGGGAAGGACAGAGGGATGGGGAGGAGCGGCGGAGAGGGAAAGTTAGGGAAAAGAGAGAAAGGGTTAGAAAGAGAGGAGGAAGAGAGAGGAAGAGGAAAGAAGGGAAAGTAGGAGATGGAAAGGATAATTATCATCATCACCATCATTATCAATATCGTTATTATCAGTATCATTATTAAAGTTACTCTATTTACTATCATTATCATTGATACTATTATCATCCTCATCATCATTATTCTTATCATTACTATTATTGTTTTCACTATCATTGTTATTATTACTATTATGTTATGATTATGATTATATTATCATATCATTATTCATTTCATTATATTATTATTATTATTATCATTATATTTCATTATCATTATATCATATCACTGATATCATTATCATTATCAATATATTTACTATCATTATTCATAAAAAAACATTATCATCATCATAATCATAAGCATTACTATTATCGCTATTATTATTATGATTTTATCATTATCATAATCATCATCATCATCATTAGTATCATACATTTTATATTCTATTACCATTATTGTCATTATATCTACTATCATAATAATAATGCTAGTAATGATAATCATCATTATCATTATTATTACTTTCTCATCATTATCATTATCATTACTTTCTCATCATTATTATTATTACCTCCACCAAAAATATGTTTTTGGTAGCGTTGGTTAGCAGAATAACTCAATGTTATAAACAGATTTTTATGATTTTCTTACCAGAGGTGTGTCTTAGATGCCGTTAAATTTTGGTGGTGATCCGGGTTATGATCCGGATCCAGGAATTTTTATTTTTTGTTCATTGTTTTGCTTGTTGGCAGGATAACACAAAAATGAACAGATTTTTATTCTTTCTACAGAGGTGTGTTTTAGCCCAACTTGGAAGCCATTAAATTTGTGTTGTGATTAGGATCATGATCCGAATCCAGGATTTTTTTTATTGTTTGTCGTTGGTTAGCAGGATTACTAAATGAAAAAATAATGAAAATATGTTTTTTTACTATTTTTTTTTTTTTTTACCAGTGTGTCTTAGCCTAAATTATACGTCCTCATGATCCGAATCCAACAGTTTTTTTTTTTTAAGGATTCGTTAGCGTTGCGAGAAAGGGAAACACGGACGTCACCAGTGTGCTTGGGAAAGATGTCATTTTAATGTTATTCTTCGTGTGAATCATTTTATTGCATCAGTGACCCTATTGCCTTGCGGGAGGTATGCTCTCGCTGAGTGATTCTAGATATCATCATTATTGTTACTATTATCCTTATCAGTATTATTATTGTTATCATTATTACATTATTTATTATTATTGTCATTACTATTATCATTATCATTATCAGCAGTAGTAGTATTAGTATCATCATTATCATCATAATTAACATTGTCACTATCATCATCATTATCATCACAACATCCTAATCTTTATCGTCTCAATCATTACCGACCATTACTATGCATACAATAATAACAGGAAAAAACAGCGAAAAGAGAAATGCCAGTGATAATATGAATGACAAAAATGTGGAGAAAAGCGAATTAGAAATGGAGGAATTGGAATAATGGTAACATGATGAAAAGGGAATAATAAGAGTAAGGATAAGGGAATAACAAGAATAGGAGGAAAGGGAACACAAGAACAAGGAGCGGGAACCTGGCACCTCGAGAACAGACGGACGGGATGGACCCCCCCCCCCCTCCCTCGCCAGGGCGTCAGGCAGCATAAAATGTTAATAGAAATATTGACAGCGTAGCCTGGGTCACGCGCGTCTAGGGTAAGGGGTCGTGGAGGGGGGGGGGGGGCGTGAGAACCCGGCGTGTCGGCGAGGGCGGCAACATATGGCCTCGCGCTGGAGCGTAAGCTGGAAGGATGCTTCTTTCTGAGTGCAGTTTACAGTACTGGCGCGGCGGGCAAGCGAAGGGGGAGGAAGGACACGAGTCTGATGCTTGAGACACGCGACGCACAGCGAGGACTGCTGCAGGAACTCCGCCTCGCCCTTCGTGACGGCCTCGGCGCAGACCTGCAGCGCGGCCGCGGGCTACCGTGGACAGCACTCCCATGACAAACGGCGCGGAGGCCTCGGCGTCGGAGGGTTCACGAGGGGCGCCTCAGGGCTGAGCACAAGCCGTCGAGGGCCGAGCGTGCTACAGGCAATCCCTCAGAGGCAGGAGTAGCACAGCAGACATTCCCAGCAGGCGTTGGCAGCACTTGGGCCGAAGAGCACTGCGCTGCAGGAAAAGAAGCAGAAGCGAAGGGAAATAAAAATGGGGTGGAATATGAATTTGGTGTGAATGCGGAGATCCTGCACCGGGCTGGATTAGTGACGCAAGGGCGAGGGAGAGGGAAGGTTAATTGTGCATAGTGAGGGAGCATATTATATCCAGGTAGGGCTCGCTGTGCTGGGAACTGGACCAGACTGCACACGGCTATCTGCACTCCTCTCAGGGCGGGACACTTCACGCAGAGGCAGATCTTCCTCAGCTCGGTGGGCAGCAAGGTTCTGAGCCGATCGAACGCTCTCAGAATCACTTAAATCGTCGAGGAGGTTAAGTGTCCACTGCCTGCAAGTGCGACGCAGACAGCGGGGGTTCAGGAGGGTCCGCTGGAGGCAAAGCCCCTCTGACGCGGATGGCGCTGCCTGCGTGAGCCGAGCAGCGTCGCCACTTAGGGCTTCAACGAGAAAAGTGTAGGCCTCGTGAAGGTCAAAGTACACGAGCGCTGAGAGGGTAAAAGGCGTCTGTAAAATGCTGCAACAGTTGAATTGCAAGAACAGGCGCGGGTGTTAAAAATAGAGTAGGTGAGACCGCGCGTGACGGCCGACGAGAGAGACGACGCAGCAGTGACGGTTTATGAGGCCGCCATCTCGGGAAGACTTCGCTGACAACCACGAACAAAAACTACCATGTAAACACATAATGCTGAGATAATTCAGTGCGTGTCACCGCAGCTCAAACATACTTTATCATAGCTAGCAGCTCCTGTTCTTGTGGACAAATGTGATACTGTTTTCACAACATTGTCAAAAATACTATTTAAACACAGCGAAAGGACGCCTTGGCCGAATATGAATATCATGCAATAAGTATGGATGGTCCCGTGAAACTGATCTTAGAAGCAAATAATTTCATTTGCCTTTATGATGCAATCTGGGCCACTAAAAAAAGAAAGAAAAGAAAAAAATGAAACAGTCCAAATGAGTCACAGGCGTCGAGGCTTGACAGTTGACTCTCGGCCTCAGCTGCATCGCCTCCAAGGAAACCTCGGCAGCTGGCCACTCGTCGCCAGCTGGTGTCCTTCGGAAGCGACTGCGCGAACTGTGTCAGCTGCGCCTCCGTCCCTGTGCACCTCGCGACCCCCACCCCCTCAGGTACCTTACTGAACAGGCCTCCTCGTGGAAATCTTGCGAGCTGATCCGGCTGGGGCGAGGGAGCCGAAGGGGAGGCTGGGGGATCCCATGAAGGAATGAGAGAGAGATTTAAGATTTAAGATTTAGTTTTAATTCCATTTGTTACAATGGATATCTTTTGCTGTGACATACTGTCTGTGTTATTTTGCTTCCAAATCTCCCCCTGTGTGCAAGGAATGGCCGGGGTTACCATTCACTGGTAGCGCGCAGGATTGAACGCAAGTCCGCAAGATTGCTAGACCAGCACGTTACCGTGAGAAAGGAGGGAGAGAGGAGGAGAAGGGGAGAGGGGAGAGAGGAGAGGGGAGGGGAGAGGGGGAGAGGGGGAGAGGGGAGAGGGGAGAGAGGGGGAGAGGGGGAGAGAGGAGAGAGAGAGAGAGAGAGGAGAGAGGAGAGGAGAGAGAGAAGAGAGAGAGAGAGAGAGAGAGAGAGAGAGAGAGAGAGAGAGAGAGAGAGAGAGAGAGAGA
>NW_020871947.1:131937-144437 GCF_003789085.1 Penaeus vannamei
TATATATATATATATATATATATATATATATATATATATATATAATATATACATATATATATATATATATATATATATATATATATATATATATATATTATATATATATATTATATATATAATATATTATATATTATATATATATATATATATATATATATATATATATATATATATATATATATATATATATATATATATATATATATATATATATATGTATATATACATATAAATATACACATACATATATACACACACACACACACACACACGCACACACACACACACACACAACACACACGCACACGCACACACGCATATATATATATATATATATATATATATATATATATATATATATATATATATATATAATATATATATATATGTGTGTGTGTGTGTGTGTTGTGTGTGTGTGTGTGTGTGTGTGTGTGTGTGGTGTGTGTGTGTGTGTGTGTGTGTGTGTGTGTGTGTGTGTGTGTGTGTGTGTGTGTGTGTGTACAGAGACAAGTGTCGAGAGTGAAGAGGACGAGGCAGGAGAGACGGAGACAGGTGTCGAGAGCCGGCGAGGGCCAGCGACGGGGCAAGAGACAGAGCAATCGAGAGAAATGCAAAAGACGAGAATAAAAACAAGAAGGAAAATGTGAAGAAGTAAATAAAATGAGCGACGAATGGAGCAGATGAAGGTGAGGAGGAAAATAAACAAAAATTAAGAAAAATTAAGAACCAAACGAACGCGGCACACGGATGCAATTGACAGAACCTAAAGAAAAAAGAGAAGAAAAAAATGAAAATGAGAAATCAAAAGCGACGGAGAGAGGAGAGCCGCCAAAGGGGCAGAGGAGGGTCGTGTCTGGCCTGCGCCTCATGTACAACAGAGACGACTATTCCTTACGACTTTATTTCCACTCCTGCTTTAACTCGCGACATTTCCGTGAATGCTTCATAACAGGCGCGGTCAGGCGTACCAACATGATTTTATACGTCAATGTTTGTGTTCGTTACTGGAATTGGAAACATTGAGCCCGGAGGATATCCCTAAATAACGGTTACGGCCGAATGCGCCAGCTCTCGCCCGATGGAGCGCGCTGCCAATGCATTTTGACGTTTGTGACGCTCCGGCGCTGTGACAAGTGTGGCACCCTGAGATCCCTGCGCCGCGACGCGTGTACCAGGCCTCGGCCCCGTCGTTGGCTGAGCTGTTGGTCATTAATTCTTGTCCGTGTCTCCGGCTTTGCTCGCTACACTTCACACGCTACACTCTCCAGAATAAACAAACTTGCAGAAAATCCATCTGCGCTCAATTATCAATTCCTTTCTGTTGTATCTACAAACACTCCAGGCTTGTGTCAGCGCCCCACGTTCCTTCCAGTAATGTGGTGTGCTCGCTGACCGCTCACGTTCCTCCAACATTTTTCTGAGCATCAAGGCGACACGCGCGGGGCCGCTGCAACAGCCATTACTTTAGGATTCAGCTGTTTGAACGCTGCTTCCAATCCCTTCCTCGCTCGCTGCTCTGCTCGGGTGCGAGCTTTTGTACATTTGCACCTTCTTGCTCAACCGCCGTGCATGGAACGCGCCGGGTACGTTTGCTGCACTTCACCCGCTCAGTTCAGGTCGTGGCACGTCACTGAACACTTTTGCATATAATGAGCACACGCTATGTTATCTCCTAGCCAAGACTACCTTGTTCTATACCACCTTTTAAATATTATATATTATATCTGTACCTTACTTATTTTCCTCCTTGGTTCTGCCGTGGAGTAAAAACCCAAACGAATATTTGAACAGCATTTTTTTTTATCTCAAGTTCCTCCCCCTCTCTAATCCTCTTCCTTAAACAACGCACCTTATGTTACATCCATTGCAATCGTATCAGACACCTAAACATCTAACTTTGCACAAGAAGCACATCAACAGTGATTTTTTCCCCTTTTCCTTTCTCTCGCAAAGAAATGTTTACTGCCTCTCCTTCCGCGAGAACCGACCACGTCCTCACTCCGTCCTCGTAAGCCCAGCTAATACCAGGGCGTCCGGAGTGCCTCTCCTCCTCACCCATTTTCCTTCCTTGGCACCCCGGAATTCTCTGTCTGCCGCCGGCCGTTGCGGTTCCTGGACTTGCTTCGAATTATCACCTTGTTAAAATTGGTCTCCGTGATGAGTAGCGTCGGGTCTCAGGGCGTTTGTCGTGCCCCTCGCCCCCCTCCCCTCCCCCTTCAGCCCCGCCTTGCCGCCCCTACCCCCCTTCCTCTCCTCATCTGGACGCCATGAACAGAAATCAAAGATTACATCCATCACTCGTATTAATAGCCTCCTACCCCACTTTCTCCGCATCATCTGCATTACCAACCATAATTAGCAATTAGTGAAGTCCAGCTCTATCCATAATCCCAATAATCACCTAAACTCGAACATCCACCGCGGGATAGGGACGCCTGGCCCTCGTGCGGCACGGCCTCTCGACGTCTCAAAACACAGCGGCTCAGCGAGAGGACGGACCTGTCCCCGCGAGCCTCGTTGTCTCCGCCGCCAGACAGAAAAGGCTCTGGTTATGTGATGCTGATGGTGAATGGCGATGCTGATGGCAGTGATAATGATGGTGATGATAATGTTGATGGTGGTGGTGATGTTGATGGTGATAATGATGATGTTAATGGTGATAACGATGATGATGGTGATAATGGTGAGAATATTGACGGTGATAATGATGTGGATGGTGATAATAATGAAGATGACATTGGTAGTGATGTTGATAATGATGATGGTAATAATAATGTGATGAAATTGAAGGTAAAAATAATGATGATAATGATGAAGACAATGATAATGTAGATAGTGATAATGATGAAAATGACGATGCTGATGGTGCATCATAAGGATATTGACGGTGATAATGATGAAAATATTGATGAAGTTGATAATGAAGATGTTGATAAAAATGAGTCACAGTTCGCGCCGCTCACTCCATCCGCCTGCCATCCGCGCTCACGTCGAACGTTTCGGTCCAACGTGACGTTTCAAAACATCCTCCGCGCTGCAACGTTTTCACGCTGCCTTTCCCTTAATGAACGTTTTTGGCTTTTCAGGTCAATTCATTCTGTCGAAGCTCATGAGTGATGTTTTTTTTTTATTTTTTTTTTTTTTATCTTATCTTGAAATGAAATGAATAGAGAAATAAAGAGATAAATAAGTAAATAATAGATAGATGAATACATTAATAAAGTAAATAATGAATAAATGAATAAGTAAATGAATTGATGACTATAAAATAAATAAGATATAAGCAAAAATAAATAGATAAATAAACAATCAAATAAACAAACAAATAAATAGTCAAATAAATAAACAAACAAATAAATAAACAAACAAATAAACAACCAAATAAACAACCAAATAGATGCAAATGGAAGAAATAAATACGTTAAAAAATTTTTCTTTCGCTGAAAAACTCAAAACATTAGAAGCCGCAACATTTGCCGAAATTTGCCCTTCCTACGTAAAACTAGGAGAAATAAATACGATGATTTATCTTTGTCATTCAAGGAAATAATTACAAAGGTGACTTATTTATATAATCAGAGAAATTGATACAATAGTGACATGTACATCATTAAAAATATAAATACACTGGTGACAAGGGAATCAATACAAAGGTGACATTTATATAATCAAAGAAATAGATGCAATGGTGACTGATTTATATCACAAAATAAATAAATACAAAGGTAACTTAGTTTTATCATTAAAGAAATAAATACAAAGGTAACTTATTTCTATCATTGAAGAAATAAATACAAAGGTAACCTATTTCTATCATTAAATAAATAAATACAAAGCTTATTTTTACCTTATTTTTATCATAAAGAAATAAATACAAAGGTAACTTATTTTAATTTTTATCATTAAAGAAATAAATACAAAGGTAATTATTTCTATCATTAAAGAAATAAATACAAAGGTAACCTATTTCTATCATTAAATAAATAAATACAAAGGTAACTTATCTTTATCATTAAAGAAACAAATATATAGGTATTATTATTAAAAAATAAACATAAAGATGACTTATTTCCCGTTTTTTTAAAAGAAATCCTTAAAAATGCCAAGCCGTAACATTGGCGCAATTTGCCCTTCCTCGCCCGACGGAGACCACGACCCATGCAAACGCAAAACAAGAGGCGCGGGAATACGTCACTGTGGCAGAAATTCCTCGGTTATGCATGGGAGGAAGAGGAGGAGAGGAAGAGGAGGAAAGGGGAGGAGGAGGAGGAGAGGGAGGAGGAGGAGGAGGAAGAGGAAGAGGAGAGGAGGAAGAGGAAGAGAGGAAGAGGAGGAGGAAGAGGAGAGGAGGTGGGGGAAAGGAGGAGGAGGAGGAGGAGGAAGGAGGAGGAGGAGGAGAGGAAGAGGAGGAGGAAGAAGAGGAGGGAGGAGGAAGAGGAGGGAGGAGAGGGAAGGAGGAAGAGAGGAGGAAAGGAAGAAGAGAAAGAGGAGGAAAAAGAGGAAGAGGAGAAGGAAGGAAGAGGAGGAGGAGGAGAAGGAAGAAGAAGAGAAAGAGGAAAAGGAAGAAGAGGAGAGGAGGTGGAGGAGGAGAACGAAGAGGAGGAAAAATGAGATGGAGGAAGAGAAGGAAGAGAGGAGGAAGAGGAGTTGGAGGAGGAGGAAGAAGAGGAGGAGGAAGAGAGGAGGAGGAAGAAGAGTTGGAGGAAAGAGAAGAAAAGAAGAAGAAAAGAAGAAAGAGAGAGGAGGAGGAGGAGGAGGAGGAGAGGAGTTGGAGGAAGAGGAGGAGGAGAGAAGGAAGAAGAAGGAAGAGGAGGAAGGAAGAGGAAGAGAAGGAAAAAGAGAGGAAGAGGAAAAGGGAGAGAGGAGAAGAATGAGGAAGAAAAGGAGGAGGAGGAAGAGAAGGAAGAAGAGGAGGAGGAAGAGAGGAGGAGACGGAGGAAGAGGAGAAGGAAGAAGTGGAGCAGGAAGAAGAGGAGGAGGAGGAAGAGGAGTTGGAGGATGAGGAGGAAGAAGATGAGTTGGAGGAGGAGGAGGAGGAGGAGGGATTTGGTGATGAGGATGGTGGTGAGAGTGATATTGGTGATGCTCATGGTGATGGTGGTGGTTATGATACTGGTGATGATGGTGTGAATGAGGATGACAGTGGTGGTGATAATGGTGAAGCTGATGGTGTCACTGCTGATACTGATGATGACTGTGGTGGTGATGAATAATGGTGATGTTCACAGGAATGCTGATGGTGAATGGTGATGATAATGATGACGTTGCTAATGATGACATTACTCACGGTTATGATGCCGATGGTGATGACAATGAAAATGGCGGATATGATAGTGATTATGGGACGATGAAACCGCCCTGGATTCGAGCGTGTACACGGGGAAGGTTTTGCTCAAAGGACGTCTCTTCCGCCCTCTATGCTACGTATGACATCTCTCCCCCGTGCCTCGTGTGACCCCCCGTCCCCCCCCCATGCTCGTGTGACATCCCCCCCCGTGCCCTCGTGTGACATAACCCCCGCGTGCCTCGTGTGACATCCCCCCCCGTGCCTCGTGTGACATCCCCCCGTGCTATGTTGATATCTTCCCACCCCCGCGTGACTCGTGTGACATTACCCCCTCCCCCTGTGCCTCATGTGACACGCCCCCTGTGCTCGTGTGACATCCCCCCTGTGACATCCCCCCCGTGCCTCGTGTGATCCCCCCCCCTCCGTGCCTCGTGTGACATCAATCCCCCCTCCCGTGCCTCGTGTGACATCCCCCCCCCTCCGTGCCTCGTGTGTAACATCCCCCCGTGCTATGTGTGATATCCCCCCACCCCGCGTGCCTCGTGTGACATCCTCCCCCCTGCGCCTCATGTGACACGCCCCCTGTGCCTCGTGTGATATCCCCCCCGTGTCTCGTGTGACACCCCCCCGTGCCTCTGTGACCCCCCCCCTCCGTGCCTCGTGTGACATCCCCCCCCCGTGCCTCGTGTGACATCCGCCTCGTGACACCCCCGTGCCTCGTGTGACATCCCTCCGTGCCTCGTGTGACAGTGTCGTGTGACACCCCCCCTGTGTGACATCCCCCCGCGTGCCTCATGTGACACGCCCCCTGTGCCTCGTGTGATATCCCCCCCCCCCCCCCGTGCCTCGTGTGACACCCCCCCTCCATGCCTAGTGTGACATCCCCCCCCCGTGCCTCGTGTGACGTGCTCGTGTGACACCCCCCACCCCCGTGCCTCGTGTGACACCCCCCCCCCTGTGCCTCGTGTGACCCCCCCCCCCCTCGTGTCGCGTGCCCTTAAGTTTCAGCCAAGGCCAGTCTCCCATGAAAAGTCCCGCGAGGCACGAGCTGCATATCCTCGTGTCATATTTGTCATATGCCAAGGATTCCGTTCCCCCAGTGCCACGCGCCGCCTCCCAGGGACACCGCCTTCGCATGACACAGCTAGGAAAAGGAATGGGAAATGGGTGTGTTGTAGGTACGCGGGAGGGGAAGGAAAGGGAAGGGAGGGAGAGGGAGAGAGGGGGAGGGAAGGGAAGAGGAGAGGAGGGAGGGGGAGAGGGAGGGAGGGGAGAAGAGGGATTTGGTAGAGTAGTTGAAAAGTAGGGAAGAGGGATGAGAGGGGAGAGGAGGAGAGGAGAGAGGGAGAGGAATGGAAGGGAAGAGAAGGGAAGGAGGGAGGAGGGAGGGAGAGGACTGCAATCAGAAACTCTTGTGTTTGCGAGCTCTTTTCTTCCTGTAGCTCCGCACCTGCACAGAGCGACCACTGTTCCCATTCTTTGTGTTGCAATTGCATCGCGTCAGTTGCAAAATCCCAACCTCGCTTCACAAACCGCCCTCCTTGCAAACCTATAACTCTATTAGGCTCCCCCTCCCCCCCCCATATCCCCTGCCATCTCCATCTCCTTCCCTCCTCTCTTCCTGTCTTCCCTCCTTCCGCCTCTCCTCTCTGCCCCTCCGCCTTCCTACCCTGCCCTGCCCCCCCCCCGCCATTCCCCTTCCGCCCTCTGCCTCTCCCCCACCCCCCATCCCCCCTTCCCCTCCGCCCCCTCGCGCGCGTCAGAGTCAGCTGTCGGGCGCGTGTCGGTGACAAGTCGGGATTGAGCCAAATATTGATTCTGCGGTGAGTCTCTCGAGGCCGTTGTAATAACTCAAACATAGACCTGCCGAATGTGACATGACCTGGCTCTGCCGTCGCGTAAGATCCCTAACGACTGCGTCAACTCCCTGCGAAATGACACCTCTAATCAATGACGTCATTGGCACGGGAGCCCATAACCTGGCCTCTCCCGACAGTCTTCATGGCCGTTTTAAAACCCGTCGAAGAGGTCCGTGATGGCACCTGCTGTTTTATGGCCGGACCTCCAGGCGTGTCACCTCCGCTCCCTTTAAGACCCGCTCCTGCGCCTAAAATTAGTGCCGCGCTTGTAGTGCCATCGCTGCGACGCCGTGCCGCAAGCCAGGCACCCTTCCGTAACCACTGCCTCACCAGCATCGCAAATTAACCATAGCATTATCACGTGCGAAGCTTTGCAGTCACTCTCATTTCAGTCGAGCAGGGCAGAACCGACGAATCACGGCTGAGCATGGCGAACAGCTGATAACTTACCCTGTGACACACAATTCACACACACAGACAAACACACAACTGATTCCGAACATCATCCTTTGTCAGAGTATCTCACCGCAACGTCACAAATACGTTGGCAACAGCACTCGTCCATCCTACCAATATCAGCTTTACAGACCATAAATACAACGTGTTATCCTACTAGCAAATCAGCGCTGAGCATACATAAGGCTCAGGTGGGGCTGATCTCCTGCAGATAAGTGTGACACCCTGCGAGCTGTTTACCCAGGCGTTCCATCATGCATTGCTCTGCTGCGGCGCCACGGTTTTCACGTCATTACTAGGCTCCCCGAGGAACGATTCACGCCAGGCTGTGTTCTTGCTATTTAGTCCGAGGTCCCTCTAGTTGGGAGATCCACACTCACGATCCCTGGAAAAGCTATACCGATAATCATTGCAAAAATTATTCTATATAAATGCACACACGCACACACACACACACATAAACACACACACACACAACACACACACAATTTAATATATAGATATCCCCAAAATTGTTTCATGTAAATACTATAGATAAAAGACGAACTCAAGTCAACGCTAGGATGCGCCATGTGACACCTGTTCTAAGAAGTAGTTCGTCGCCAAGTGATAATGCTGAACAGCCTGCAGAAGAGACAGTAAACATCTCATGAATTCAGCGGTCAATCTTTGTTATTTTGGTCGAGGGCAAAGGAGAGGAAATCATTCTTGCTAAGCGCGCTGAAAGAGACGCATTTACACATTGATGGCATGGAGACACACTCATACATGCTCGCACCCACAGGCGTAAACCACACAACACACACACACACACACACACACACACACACACACACACACACACACACACACACACACACACACAGAGAAGAGAGAGAGAGAGAGAGAGAAGAGGAGGAGAGAAGGAGAGAGAGAGAGAGAGAGAGAGAGAGAGAGAGAGAGAAGAGAGCAAGATAATGAGAAGAGAGCAAGAGAATGAGAAAGAGGAGAAAGAGAAGAGAAAGAGAGAGAAGAGAGAGAGCGAGAATGAGAGAGAGCGAAAGAGAGAGAGAGAGAGAGAGAGAGAGAGAGAGAGAGAGAGAGAGAGAGAGAGAGAGAGAGAGAGAGAGAGAGAGAGAGAGAGAAGAGAGAGAGTAAGAGTAAGAGTAATCTGAACCCACAGACGACCTAACAGCTCAGATCCACCCCCTCCCTTTCCAAGAATGCGGCAACACATTTAATTTCCAACGAAGCCTGAGCAACTGCCGCGTAAGAAACTCATCTTGAGTATCGACTTCTTAGATCCTGTTGACCTTCTTCACCTGAGAGATGCCCCGACTTGTTGACCCAGCGCATTCCAAGCACCGCAGTGTGAACAGCGCTTCCACCGCCACCTCCCTCCCCCCGGCGGTCCTGCACGGAGGGGAGCGGCGACCCCTGTCCGTGCAAACAGCGCCTGCATCTGTTCCCCCTTCGTCGAGCACAGCGTCGGCGTGCGGGGAAGCGCGGGGGACGAAGGGATAACAGTGGAAACAGATGATTAATGGGGTAATCAGTGTCTTAATCGGCAAAGCAATGCTGGTCTTAATCTTGCCATAATAATGCTTCATTTCGCCTTTTCTTTGGTCCTTTCAGCATTACTCTTACTGGAATGAATTCCGATGAATGAAAATATTTTCTTTGCCACTGACAAGGTCATAGGCTTTCAAAATGTATCAGTTGGAAGCTCGAATGAGGAAGATAAAATCACGCAGAGAAATTTCCTTCCCATCTTTGGCAAATCCCGACCTTTGACCTAAACTCATCAAAAAAAAAAAAAAAAAAAAAAAAAAAAAAAAAAAAAAAAAAAAAAAAAAAAATCGAAAAAATAAGGCGTGGAAGGATTTCAGGGACCAAAAGTCTACAGTAATTGTATTAACACATTAATAAGGAAAAAGACCGAAAGAAAAATAATTCACGAGTTGTGTATTATAGGTGAGGCAGCAAGGTTTCCGAAATGGAACCGGAGAAAGAGTCAAATTTAAGGAAACAAAAGGATTGTTCTTATCTGAAAACAAACAAACAATAATATGAGAGAACAATGCAGAGATAAATCGATAGACAGACAGACAGACAGAGATAGAATACAGAGAGAGAATGAGCAAAGCAGAGAGAGAGAGAGAGAGAGAGAGAGAGAGAGAGAGAGAGAGAGAGAGAGAGAGAGAGAGAGAGAGAGAGAGAGAGAGAGAGAGACAGAGACAGAGACAGAGACAGACAGACAGAGAGAGAGAGAGAGAGAGGGAGATAGAGAGCGCGAAGGGAAGATATGAATGAAATTAATTGAATTGGAAATGTCACTCGCGTTGGCGCGGAGAAGGAAAAGATTAATCGGACGAACATTGCCTAAAATTCCAGTAAAATTGAGACGCTCGAGGGAAGGCGAAGGGAAATCCACACGAGAATTTTGATTTATTGCAACACTTTTTCTTCTTCTACGATGATGACCGATGATGAAAGACTGCAACCTTGGCAAAAGACATTATAAAAATAAATATCCAAATAAAGAGCAAATATTTGGTAAAATGGCATTTGGAAAAGGAATTTTGATTTATTGCAACATTTTTTGTTTTTCTGCGATGATGACCGATAACGAAAGACTGCAACCTTGGCAAAAGACATTATAAAAAGCGGGAAAATAAATACCAAAATAAAGAGCAAATATTTGATAAAATGGTATTTGGGAAGACAAGGTGACCAAAGGAAGCTAACAAAAATCCTACGATCCGAGCGTCTTAGAACCAGCAGCCAGCTATCAACAAAAGCTATATTTTTCTATTCGTGAGAATTTGATCAACGCTTTTTTTTAAATTCAATTATTCAAAAAAAAAAAAAAAAAAAAAAAAATCCTGTGGCTCTTTAATATCAGAGTGAGACGGTGTGGTCAGGATTTAAGGTAACATTTAGTTAACGTAGAGAAAATAACACTGAAAAAGTAATTTAAGGGACACAGCTGTCCTTTTTTTAAAGATATCGTTGTCAGGAAAATACTCCCGCGATACTTGAACAAATTGAACCAGGTAAAGGTATTTGAGTATGGGAGTATATATATAAATAATCTTATAATAACGCAATAATCAGCTGAAATCAATTGAAGAGCACTATGAGAAAAGGCCAAGGAAATGCCACGGTTGTACGGTGCCATTTAATAGCAAAAGAGGTGAGCAAATGGAGGAACTACGAAATGGGTGCTAAACAGAGCTCTAAATAAAAACCTGCGATTGTCAGTAGAAAGGTAATGGATCGAGTATTAGGAGGTTCTCGCGTCAAAAAAATATTAGTGGATATATGCGTGTGTGTGTGTGTGTGTGTGTGTTGTGTGTGTGTGTGTGTGTGTGTGTGTGTGTGTGTGTGTGTGTGTGTGTGTGTGTGTGTGTGTGTGTGTGTGTGTGTGTGTGGCGCGCGCGCACGTGTGCGTGAGCTTGTGTGCATGTGTGTGTGAGGATGATCGATGCAGAGCAGCTGGTGAAGGGTCTGGGGCGCTCAAGTGTGCGTGTGTGCACATGTGGACCGCCATGTGCACATCTGCTCGTGTCTGTTCAAAATAGGATATTCTAGTATTCGTTTGCGAAGTTCCTCGCGACGAGTGTCGGCCGAAGGACGCCTCCGTCGAGGCCGAGGGTCGGGTGCCCTCGGGGGAGCGGGGGGTCCCGGGAAGTGGGGGGGGGGCTAATGGGGGGGGGGGGGGGGCCACGGGCGAGGGCGCGAAAGTAAACAGAAGGAGGAGATGGAAGGGAGGAGAAACGCGAAAAGAAGAGAGGAAGTGCCAAGGAGGAGCGATGGAGGAAGGAAGAGCGGGGAGCCATGCTAAGAGACGTCTCGGAAGGGGGGAGGGAGAGGAAGGGAAGGGGGGGAGAGGGAAGAGGGGAAGGGAGGGAAGGAGGGGGAGGGAGAGGGAAGAGAGGGGAGGGAGAGGGAAGGAGGGGGAGGGGGAGGAAGGAGGGAGGAGAGGGAGGAAGGAGGGGAAGGGAGAGGAAGGAGGGGAGGGAGAGGGAAGGAGGGGGAGGGGGGAGTGAGAGGTAGGAAAGAGGAGGAGGAGGAGGAGAGGAGGGAGGAGGGGAGGGGAGGAGGGAGGGGAGGGGAGAGGAGAGGGGAGAGGGGAGGAGAGAGGGAAAAAGGGGGGAGGGGATAAGAGAGGAAATAGGAAAATAAGGGGCTTTGTGAGTCCTTTCTTAAGTACGAATAGCTTGCGTGCGTGTGCGTGCGTGCGTGGAGATCCCGCCGTGCACGTCAATGGCGCTGCTTTTGTTTGGTTCCTCATTATCTGTCGCGCGACTTAACAAGTGTTTCCTCCCGGGATCGCACGCTGCAGGTGCGTCGGTGTGTGTGTTTGTGTGTGTGTGTGTGTGTGTGTGTGTTGTGTGTGTGTGTGTGTGTGTGTGTGTGTGTGTGTGTGTGTGTGTGTGTGTGTGTGTGTGTATAAATGTGTTTGTTTGTTTTTTGCGTGTGTGTGTAAATACGTGTGCGTGCGTGCGTGCGTGAGAGCGTGGCAGGTGGCGCGCCATGAGGAGGAGGGAGGGGGGGGGCGGGGGGGAGCGGGAGTGGCAGCAGGCGGCAGTTGAGACCAGCTGTGCCGCCGTTACAGCCACCCCCTCCCCCCTCCCCCTCCCGCCCGCACCAGCTGCACACCAACTTTTTTGACTTGTAAATACCCGCCACGTCGATCTGGCCTCCCCTCGGGGCTGCCGGCGAAGAGGAGAGGGAGAGGCCGAGAGGGAGAGGGAGAGAGAGGAGAGGGAGAGGGAGAGAGGAGAGGAGAGGGAGAGGGAGAGGGAGAGGGAGAGGGAGAGGGAGAGGGAGAGAGAGAGAGAGAGAGAGAGAGAGAGAGAGAGAGAGAGAGAGAGAGAGAGAGAGAGAGAGAGAGAGAGAGAGAATAGATA
>NW_020871947.1:149437-156937 GCF_003789085.1 Penaeus vannamei
AAGTGTTGGAACTTGTCCCGGCTGAGCTGCACGCTGTCGCTCGCCCGTGAAACTCCATTTATAGTTCGTAGTCTGTAGCGAGCGTCAGTTGGAGGAAATCGTCGGCCATGTTGCAGCAAAATCGGGAAAAGATAGAATGAAACTAATCTGTTCTGCATTGCGCGCGCCGACGGATGCGAGCGGGACGAATTTTCGGATAATACGCACAAAAAACGGCTGGTCGGTGGAACGCGTGGAAACGAATTTCGGAATCGATCGTCCGCCTCTGTCTGTCTGTCTGTCTGTCTGTCGGCCGCCGGACGCTCATCGACGGGGCATTAGTCCGCGATTTCCGCGCTGATCGGGATCGATATCACCTCCATCACGGCTGACCTCGCCCTCCGCGCCTCCCGCAGCGCTGCAGTTGCGACGCATTCCTCCGAGCTCTCTTTAGGCTCTACAAGCGCACTGGCGCACGCGGGGGGGGGGGGGGGTTCCATCTTACCTTCTCACTGTGAATAACTTATACAAAACTTGTGAGTTGCGAGAAGGCAGACGATTCGCTCCGAAGCATTGCTCTCAGAAATCCTGTGTTTAGCTCGACTTTTCAGCGCACACTCGTAAAGAGGTCAAAGGGCAAGCGAGACAGTGCCAGTAATAGTATCTGAGTGCCACGACCAGGGCCAAGGGCGACGCCTTGGAACAAAGACAGAGTAACAGGATAACACGCGCCTGAGTTGGCTGGGCTCCTCACCAAATAACGCTGACAGCTCGCTTAGGTTCTGCTTAAAAAACAAACAAAAAAACAAACAAACAAACGGGAGACTTCAAGGGAAAGGGGAAGGAGGCGGAGGGAGAGAAAGAGCTTCACATATGAATAACAATTTATAATCATTATCCTCATGACAGATAGAGCCGCTTATATAAGCATCTGAAATCTCATACCTCTCTATATCATATTTATTTTCCCCATCCTATTCATCATTTTCTCCATCATGACATTCCTGAAGTAGCCCAATCGCCACTAATCTAAAGGACTTCGCTCCCCAGACTCAGACCATGCATACTCAAGTCATGAGGATAAAACCGAGTCGCAGGAAGAGCAACGGCCATGGAAGACAACGAAACATATTCTCTCTCGTCACAACCGAACAACTTCTCTTTTCACGCGGACGCTTTCATATTAACCTTTTATTACATTCATTCTTGGCGAGACGCGCGGCCGCAACATTTTATAACTATTCGTCACAACACAAAACTAGACCGTTCCGTCCAGCATAGTCTGCAGTTGCATCTGTGGCGACCGGCCATCAGCGAATGGCCGGCTCTCTCGGCGATGAATCTGATAACAATGCTGCAATGGCCGAATGGAAAAATATGCATGGACTTCTCTTTGAATCTATATTGTATATGCATATATATATATATATATTATATATATATATATATATATATATATATATATATATATATATATATGTGTGTGTGTGTGTGTGTGTGTGTGTGTGTGTGTGTGTGTGTGTGTGTGTGTGTGTGTGTGTGTGTGTGTGTGTGTGTGGTGTGTTGTATATATATATATATATATATATATATATATATATATATATATATATATATATATATATATATATATATATATATATATATATATATATATATATATATATATATATATATAGCATAAACACACACACACACACACACACACACATATACATACACATAACACACACACACACACATATATACATATGCATAAAACACCACACACACACACATACATCCACACATAAAGCGACCCCCAACGCAGCCCCGCAGGACAAGCGCAGGTGGTTTATTTCGAGGAGCAACAGCGGAATACACGCGCTAATGTTGCGTCTGAAAGGCTATTTGCTTTGGAAACTAACTCCGAGGTAAACAGGGCCTGAGAGCGGCGGCGGCGGCGGCGGAGGGAACTCGGCGAAGGGCTGGATGAGGAGGAGGGGAAGGGTGGGGTGGAGGGGTGGGGGGGAGGAGTGCGGGGGGGAGGGTGGGTGGGGGGGGTGGGGGAGGGAGGGGGGGGGGGTGGGTGGGGGAGGGGAGGGGTGGAGGAGGGGAGGGGAGGGGGAGGGAGGTGGGAAGGGGAGGAGGAGATGGTGGGGGAGGGGTGGGGGTGGAGGGGGAGGGCGGGGGAAGGGGGGGGGAGGGGGGGAGGGGGAGGAAGTGGGGGAGGAAGGAGGGGGGGGGGAGGAGGGGGAGGAGGGTGGGGAGCCAGCCATTAGTAACCCAAAGCATCCGTGCATAACATTTGCATAATTATCATTCGTGCCATTGGTAGAGAGAGAGAGAGAGAGAGAGAGAAGAGAGAGAAAAAAAAAAAAATAAACACCAGAGTAAAAGCAAAATGAAGGGCGGCCAAGCTAACCGCACAGCCTGGCGAAAGAACAGCAATTCACTAATAATTTCTCCACGCCGCTTCGTCACACTTCATTAAACAATTTAAGGATTCCCTTTATACACTCTAAGGCTCGCGGGGAGGGGGGGGGAGATTCCCGCTGAATTTAGTAGTTCCTCTGGAATTCCAGATCAAGAACCTCAGCGTCGATCATGTCATCGACCCATCCTGTCACTTCATGTCTACATGTCAACAACGCAGTAAGACGCCAAGTACCAATTACTACTGCAGTACATCACCAACTGTTTAGGGATTATTACGTGTCATTTTTGTTTCATTTTCCTCATTTTCTAATCCCGGAGAACAGAAGTGAATTGTTCAGTCAGTCGCGGTTCTCCTCGCGCGACCACTGAGCCCGTCTTGATGTAGTCACGTGATTCATCTGCGCAACAGAAAGGCTCTGTTCAGTTTTATGTCTTTCCTTTGTTTGGCTTCAAAGCTAATGGGATTTTTTACGGCTGTGGAAGTTCCTTATTCATTTCATTATATCATTATGTGCAAAATACTTTGTACCACGCACCTGCGGCTGTTTATTATTGAAATGTTTACTACAACAAAAACAAAATGGATTAGAAACAATAATGTCATTAGACGTACTAGAATTAACATCATGACGAGTAGTAATTAGTATTTTCATTACTGATATCCTTGTTATCAACATTATCATTATCATCGATTTATCATTACTGTAAGCAGCGTTATCAATGTTGCCGTCGTCATCATGATTACTGTCATCGTAATTATTATCATGATTACTTTTATTCTTCATGATATTACTCTCATACTATCATTATCAACAGCATGATTATAATAACTAAAGACCACTTAGAGAGCAAAATTTTAATCGGGCCAAGACACCTCTGGTAGAAAAATCATAAAAATCTGTCCATGGCTTTTTGAGTTATCCTGCGAACCAACGAACAAACAAACCAACGCTACCAAAAGCATAACCTGCTTGGTGGACGTAATAATGAGTATGATCAGTATCATTACTATAGATATGGTTAATATTATCAATGATGATATTAATAATAAACATGGCCTGAGAGCGGCGGCGGAGGGAACTCGGCATCATTAATTATGTGCGTATCATTATCATGCTCATTATTATTGTCATTGTCATTAATATGATCATCATTATCATTATCATTATAGTAATAGTAATGATGATGATGATGATGATGATGATGATGATGATGATGATGATGATGATGATGATGATGATGATGATGATGATGATGATGATGATGATAATAATAATAATAATAATAATAATAATAATAATAATAATAATAATAATAATAATAATAATAATATAATATAATAATAATAATAATAATAATAATGATAATAATAATAATAATAATAATAACAAAAATAATGTCAATGATAATGATAATGACAATATCATAATAATAATTATCATTATCATTATTACTATTTTTCCTTCAATATCATCATCGTCATTATCATCATCATCATCGTTAATTCGCCTCAGAAGCCGATGTGTGATATTCTCTCTTTTGCAGTACATTCCTGACTTCCTTAAGACATGTTCTCAAGAAAGTAACTGGTGGTGATTTCGGCTCCACTGTCAAGAGGAAGGAACAGTGGTACAGGGATAGTAGAAGTAGTATCGTAGTATTATTACGAGTAGTAGGAGTAGTCTCCGTAGTATAATAACAATAGTAGAAACAACGGTAATACTAATAGTAATATTATGTAGTAATATGAAGGAGTACTGCATAATGGAGGTCAGTTTAAACAACTATGAAGGGAGAATTGGGGTCTTTTGTTGTATAACCATTAACAAAAAGCAGAATGCGTAGCTATAACGGGGTCTTTGTCACGATGAACTAAACTAGCGCAATGAAAAAAAAAAAAAAAAAAACAGAAAAAAGGAAAGGAAAAAGAGAAAAGAAAGAAAAAAAAAAAAAAAAAGAGAGACCACTATAGAGCATTGTATTGTACTTCCAAGGCTCAGTGACGAAAGCTAAATTTATCCCTGGGAATTCAACAATGATAAAGTGTTGCCTGCAAGTCTGATCTTTTTTTTTTTTTACAGGCCAAGTATAATCAGCTCGGTCGTACGTGTAAGTATGCGTTATACAAAGGCACTTGGTTGTAAGCAGAGAGGGGTGAATTTGCCACGGAGGGCGCGTGTGCAGTGGGAGCGAAGTGTAGAGCGAATGAAAAGACAAAAGGATAATGAAATGAGGCAAAGGTGTTGCTCTGCCCAATGACAGCAGCCGCCCTGCCCTGCTACCTAAGCTACAGAAACGATGAAAGCAACGACACGACAGACTGCAAAGAGATTTCCAATGCCCCGCGCATGCCCACGACACGCCCTCCACTAAGCAGCGAGGGAGGGAGGCTTGGTAAGTCAACAGAGGCCAGAACTACGAGGTCACGGCGGGAGGGAAGGGGGTTGAGGGGGAGAAAAAGGCTTTACTGCGGCCATTTTTAGTTCCCAAGGCATTCGGTTCTGAAAGCACGCATAAACACTGCGATTGTTTACATATGCAAAAGCATGCGGACTCCCGTACATACATGAGCTGATATACAACGTCACATGCGCACTTTCGCTAACAACGGGGGTGCAATATACACAAAAATACGCTTGTTTGCAGCCATTAATAAGCGCTTGTACACACAAGACGCACAAGAACGCACAAGCACTTTCAAGCACACAAACGTTTACACGTTCACATTCAAACATAGCAGATACGAGCGACTGCGTGTTCCTGCGTCAACGGCTCTTGACGAAAAGCAAGTACTCGAAGACACGACGGAGCCGCAGCAGAGCGAACGAGCGAGGACGAACAGCCAGGAGGTTGCAGGTCCAGTGTCAGCGGTTTTATGACGTGCTGCCTACCAGCCTGTCTGCTTGCCTGTCCCGGCGCCGCACACCGCCTGCACGTGCAAGCAATTTATCACGTGATTCGGAAGTCAGCGCAGTCGGATATGAAACCTCGCCTGACCTCTTCCTCCACCGTGCCCGCACAGTACCTGCTCCTACAGGCTGTGACAGGCTCTTCGGATAGCGTTCCTCTCGGCCTCTTCGCCTCTCCTCTCCCTCGCGTCAGCTCGCCTTTCCTAATTCCTCTTCATTTTATACGAAACCTCCCCTTAGTGTCCTTAGCCCACTGCCTAATGGCCTTATGCTGTCCACTCGAAACCTTTTCTCGCTGAATTTAGTAGTTCCTCTTCTAACTATCGGAATGCAAAATATCCTACACAATATAGGACCACCACCCCATCTTTGAATAATTTAATTTGTCAAAGACGTGTTTTTTTACCTTAGAATTTTCTGCATTTTGCAAGTAATTAAGCACTCATCTTCCTGCCCCTTTGTCCACCTCGTCCCCCCTCCCTCCACCTTCCACTCTCTCCCTCGCCCTGAAAACCGAGGACAGTCAGATATCTTGTCTCCCTTGCATTCCTGGCACCCTCATCTTCCCACTAGTCTTTACCCTTCTTCTCCTTTTCCCTCTTCTCGAAGTTCTATTGTTCTGTTTGCTCACTCTTGCTCCCTGCCCATGCCACTGCCTTGCCGACATTCTCGCTCGCTCTATGCTGCTGTGACTTCCTCTCTGTCTCTCCGCTGATGACAAGATGCTCGTCTCGGCTGATGCATCTCGCGTCCCTATGCTTTCTTCCTGTGCTGTGCTTACACCCTCGCTCTTGCCTTCCTCCTCCTCCTCTTCATCTTACTCTTTCACCTCCTCTTCCTCCTTCTTCTCAGCCTCCACCATCATCTCCACCTCCCTTCCTCCTCACCATCTACACCTCCTCGTCCACCACCTACACCTTCTCCTCCTCCCCACCTCTCGTTCCTCTCTTTCTCCTTCCCTTCCCTTCCTTCTCCTCCCCTCTCCCCCCTCTACCTCCACCTCTCCCCCCTCATCTCTCCCACCTCCATTCTCCCCTCCCCCCCTGCATCCCCCACCCCGCCCTACCTCGCTCTTCACCGCTCTTCCGCCCGCGAGAACCAGGTCTAATTTCCACAAACCGCGCTGTCCTGTCACTCACATCATGCCCATATTCATTTCATAATTTGTCATTTCCTCTTTCCATTCCTGTTTTTTTCTCTCTTCGATCCGCCCTGTCTTTCTATCCTTTCATTTTCTTTCTTTTTTGTGGAATATTTGTCTTTCGCTGTTCTTTTCTCTCATTCGGTTCTTTCCTTCGTGAAGTTTCACTCGTTTCCTTTCTCTTTTCACTAATCGCCCTCCCCTCTCTACTCCTTTCCTCTCCTCCACATTTTCTTTCTTCCTCCTCTTTCCCTTTCCTCTCATCTCCTCCCTCTTTTTCCTCTCTCTCTCTCCTATCCCTTTTCCTCTCCTCCTCCATTTCCTCTCTTCATTCCCTCCCATTTTCTCTCTCCTCTTTCTCCTCTCCCTTTCTTCTGTCTCTCTCATTTTCCTCACCTCCCCCTTTCTCTCAATTTTCTCTCTCTCCTCCCTTTCTCTCACCTCCCCCCTCTCTCTTCCTCCCTCTCCCTCTCTCTCCTCTCCCTTTTCCTCTCTCCTCCCTCTTTCCTCTCTCTCTTTTCCTCTTCCTAACCTCCCCCTTTTCTCTCTCTCCCTCTTTTCTCTCTCTCCTCTCCCTTCCCCCCTCCCCCCTCCTCCCTTCCACCCGCGACCCCTGCTTCTGCTCTAAATTTAGGAGCGATTTACGTGTCCGCGGGAACGGTCCATGTATTATAGGTCCAAGTTTTCGGAGTTGACATGCGGGCCATGAGGGCGACGGAGGAAGGTCCGCGCTGATTGTTTCGCTTTCGGGGGAAAAAAAGGGAGGGAGAAAAACAATCACATGATACGGAGAAATCCATGAGGTATTTCATGTCCCTTCGCTTTAAAAAAAAAAGGAAAGAAGGAAAATAATTATTTTGGGTTGAATGTTTTTTTTTTTTTTTTTTTTTCACTTTTTTTCTTTCTCTCCTGCCGTGTCCCTAATTTCCAACTGCTTTATCACATTTCTAACGATCCGTTCTGCTTTAAAATGTCTGAGAATTTTGGGCTCTTCGGCGGGCGCAAAGAGGTAAATGTAGTGGGATTCTATTCAGCGAGGACGGCGTTGACGGC
>NW_020871947.1:176937-181937 GCF_003789085.1 Penaeus vannamei
GGCGCTAATATAATTCCGGCGTCAGCGGCAGCGATCCCGTGAAAGGGAGGCGCCGTGAAAATGGCTCGGCCGAGGAGCAGCCCGGCGAGGGAGCCCGGCTCCTCCCGCGCCCTCTGCGCCGCATCTCATTACCGTTGACAAAAGGCACAAAACTCCGGCCTCGCCGCCACAACAAAACTCGCATTACTCCAAAACACCCGCGGCTATTCACCCCCGCGCTCTTCACCCTCTTCAGCCAAAATTCCATCTGGGATGGAGAGGCTCCCGGCTGGCGCTGACGCCCCTCTTGCCCGGACGCGTCCGGCCCAGCTGACAGCAACGTTTTTGGGCGTCAGACGCACGCGGCAAAACCTGGGGAGGGCACGGGGAGGGGAGCGGAGGGCGCAGGGGGAGGGGAAATGGGAGGGCAGCAAGGGGAGGGGAAGTAGGAGGGAAATTGTGGAGGGAAGCAGGGAGAGGGGGAGTGGGAGAACAGCCGGGGAAGGGGAAGCAAGGAGAGGGGGGAAGGGGAAGAGGGAGGCCGGCAGCGGTGGGGCGAGAGGGAAGAGTGGTGAGGGGAAAGTGGGAGCGAGGGGAAGAGGGGAGGCGTCGGAGCCCTGGAGAGGATTGCAATGATAAATCCTCGAAATAACCGGACAACTTCGTCATGACCAAGTAGACAAAAAAAAAAAAAAAAAAAAAAAAATGGAGCGCGAGTGTCTTAGCCTGAAAATGTTCCTTCGCTGTTATGACGCCGAAACAAGTGACGGCGGCCGCGCGTCCAGCAGATGGTGTGACAGAGGAAGTTACAGAGACCGATTTGCCGATGGTGGTGACGCTGCCTCGGTCTAGGTGGATAATGACACTCGGAGAGGGAAGCGGCATGGGACATACGGGGAGGAGGGAAGGAGGGAGGGAGAGGGAGGGAGGAGGAGGGAGGGAAGGAGAGAGGAAGGGAAGGAAGGAAAGAAGGAAGGATGGAGGGAATAAGGAGGGAAAGGGGAATGAAGTGAGGGAGGCATGGAAGGAAGGGAGGAGGAGGGAGGGAGGTAAGAAGAGAGAGAAAGAGGAGAGAGAGAGAGAGAGAGAGAGAGAGAGAGAGAGAGAGAGAGAGAGAGAGAGAGAGAGAGAGAGAGAGAGAGAGAGAGAGAGAGAGAGAGAGAGCAGGAGTGGCGGAAGTGGAGCGTGGGGATGTGAAGAAAAGAGAAGAGAAAGGGGAAGAGGCAAATAGGGAACAGTAAAGGCTGCAAACAAAGACAGAATTCAACCAAAGCAAAACCTTGACTTAAGGAAATATTGAAATCAGAGAAAATGAAAACCCAATTTGCTTTATACTTGTTACAACATACACTGCCTAATATATCCAGTATCCTACACGAAGAGTAACAAAAATTTCGTAATAACACACAGAGCAGATCTAGACCGAAGAGACGAGGATGAAACAGGAAGAACGAAAAGAAGAAGAAAAAGAAGAAGAAGAAAAAAAAAAACAGCAGAAAATCCATAAGGACGTCGCGACTGAAGGATAATAAGTCCTGAAGTTCTGAAGTCCTGAAGGAATAAGTGGCACGGCGTCGGGAGCGGTGGCACTGCAGGGCGCGGCGGTGCCACACTTGCGGAAATGTTTCAGCACGTCCTCTACCCCCTCCCCTTCCCTCCCCTCCCCCCTTCCCTCCCAATCCTCGCCCCCGCCGAGAAATATATTGCTAGGATCAATAGCGAGCCCCATGATTAATGGGGGAGCGCGCTTTTCCTTCTTCAACCCAAAGTGCCAAATTCATGAGTTTCGGTTTTCTGCTGCTACCCCCCCGCCCTGCCCTCCTCACTCCTCTCTTTCTTCCTCACTCCTCTTCCCCTTCCTTCCTCACTCATCATTCCCTTCCTCTTCCTCATTCCCCTTCCCCTCTTCACGCTCCTCTCCCCCTCTTCTTCCTCACTCCCCTCTCTCCCCCTTCCTATTCCTCACTCCCCCCCCCTCCACCTTACTTGCCTCCCCTCCTTCTCCTCCTCCTCCTAATCACTCCCCTCCCTTCCTCCACCTCATCCCCTTCCCCCTCCTCTCCTCCCCCCTCAGCGAAGTCCATCGGAAGCACGTGACATCTCATTTCACGTCTGTCTGTGTGTCTGCTAATATGATGCCAAAACAGACCTCTGCTTGTTGATTAAAACTTCTAGGGAATTCATCGTCTGTCTTCCTGTTTTACGGTATTTTTGTTCTTTTTTTTTTAGTTTCGTCTTTCTTTAAATTGTTTTTTTTCGCTACTGATTCCAGTCCTTCTCTTATTATTATTATTATTTAATATATTTTCTGTTTTTTTCCTCAACTTTCTCCTCTGTGACGCATATTTCTCCTCGTTCCTTTTCCCTCTTTCTTTATGCTATTTTCCCTCGTCAAATTTACCTCTTCTCCCCCTTCTTGTTTTTTTCCCGAGTACGGTACAATTCCTACTCTCATCATCTCTATCTTCCTTTCCCATTTAATTCTGCCAAAGCCTCTACCCTTCCCTCTGCCTTCCTCCCTCTCCCCTCTCCTTCCCTTCCCTCTGCCCCCATCCTTCCCTATCCCCCTCGCTCCCCCTTCCCCACGCCCCCTCCTCTCTCCCCCTTCCCTCTCCCCTCTCCTTCCCTTCCCTCTGCCCCCGTCCTTCCCCTCCCCCTCGCTCTCCCCTTCCCACGGCCCCTCCCTTCCGCCCCCGACATCCGTGGACCTGACAGCCAACCATAAATCGCGGACCTTATTATCATGTTCTTCACTCGAGTATTTATTCAGCTATGTCATCTCCACCTTCCTCCGTCCACACAATGCCCGGAGAGAGGCTTAGGCGAGATCTCAGTGCTGGAGTCACGGGAATTCAGCCTCGGGAGGGCACCCTTGCGCTGGATCGGAGTCTGTCTGTGTCTGTAGAGCTGTATGATCTGCCTGTCTGTCTATGTATAGCTGTATG
The DNA here is from genome assembly GCF_003789085.1 of Penaeus vannamei. Lineage (NCBI taxonomy): Eukaryota > Metazoa > Arthropoda > Malacostraca > Decapoda > Penaeidae > Penaeus > Penaeus vannamei. The sequence goes on from NW_020871947.1 coordinate 179,862, forward strand.
TCTGTCTGCCTACCTCTCTGTATGTCTATGTATAGCTGTATGTCTGTCTGCCTACCTCTCTGTCTGTCTATGTATAGCTGTATGTCTGTCTGCCTACCTCTCTCTGTCTGTGTCTATGTATAGCTACCTCTCTGTCTGTCTATGTATGCTATATCTGTCTGTCTGACTACCTCTCTGTCTGTCTATGTATAGCTATATGTCTGTCTGCCTATCTGTCTGTCGTCTGTTTGTGTCGTGGCTTTAAACCGATGCTGGCGACTCGGTTGTGCGCCCTTTTATTTATTTTTTCGACGGTGAACTTGTGGTGTCAATAATAAACCTGCAGTTTTGTGTGTCATTTTTGGGCATTCGCACCAGCGGCCGCCCACTGGCACTCGCTAACACCCTCTTTCTAACAGGATATAACGCAACGGAAAGGATTGATATGAAAATAGAGTTTATTCATATATTTATAGGGGCGAGGTCTTTATTTCATATCAATGGAAGAGGGTTGTGGGCGTGAGGTAGGGGCGGCTGCATACGGAAATAGGACGAGGGAAAGACAGGAGATATGAGGTGAGATGGAGGCGAGAAGAGATGGGAAAGCGGTAATGATGACAATGATGGTGATGATGATCATTATCATTATGATGATGAAAGGGGTAGCGGCTGTGAAGATTGTGGTGATGGGTGTTGGTGGTGGAGGTGATTGTAGTAGTAATGGCAGTGGTAAATGATAGTGGTTGTGACAAACATTATGTTCATAAAAGTGATGAAGATTATGGTGATGACGCTAATGACGACAGCTGTAGCGGAGGGAAGCGCGAGTGTGGTCCGAGGCAGCCTCCCAGGCCACGTGAGAGGGGACAGCAGGGTGGACGGCGAGGGGAGAGGCTGGGGGAGCGAGAGTCATTCTGTACCTTCTTGACATTGTTGTTGTAGCTCAAGATAACAACTGGAGACGCGCGCTATCCCTCCTCTCCCCCCACTCCCTCTCATCCAAACTCCTCTTCTGCCTCCCTCCTTCACTCCCTCTCATCCATCCTCCTCTCCCGCCTCCCTCTGTCCCACTCCTCCCCTCCTATCACTCCATATCTCCGTCTCCCTCTTTTCCTCCCCCTCCTCCGTTCTCTTGCCTCCCTCCGTCCCATTCTTCCCTCCTTCTCCGTCCCCTGTGCTCTCTCCTTCTATCACCATCTCCCTCCCTCTCCGTCTCCAATGCCCTCTCCCTCTATCCCTCTCTCCCTCTGTTTCCCACTCCCTCCCTCCCTCTCCAGCGCGGGCTGTGTCTCGGAGGGACCGCGGCGCCTTTTACTGCTTTCCTGTGCAACAGTTGTAGGTAATGCATTATGACCCTTATGGCCGTGTCATTCGCCGAGATCCAGAGGGCAGCCTCCCCTCGCCCATGTCGCCGTTCACCCCTGCGTCCCCGCCCTCCGAGGACCGCTGAGAGCGTGGGCGTGGGCGCGAGAAAATTTCAGTAAACAACATGTACCTTGGCCTTTTTGTTCACGTCTGAGGCTGGTGCTTCTGCCTCGCCCTTCCCTTCCGCGTGGGCGTGCGGGCGCGGGCGTGAGACGAGCCAGGCGGTCGCGCGTGACAGGGTGCAGGCGGCGCCCCACATGCCTACAGACGGCGGCTGGGGAATCTCTCTGCCCGCTTGCCCCTTCACTGCCCTTCCGCGCGCAGTCCGCCCCGACCCCTTCGTGGCGCGCGCTCGCTCCTTCGCAACGACGTCACAAGGAACGGCCGTTTTCCATCACGCCCTTAAGGCCACGGACTGGTCGACCGGCGCGACGCGGGCGGTAGATTCGTGACGTTTAACCCTCCTTTTGTAACCTCCGCCCGCACCTCTTTGATACGTATCTATCTATGCTTTTCACGCCTACAGACACATTCGTCAATTCCGCCACCAAACTGCTCTCGGCATTGACAGGCGTGACGTCACAGTGACAAGGTTGGCGCCTCACCTTGTGCCGCCTCCCCCTCCCCCCGCCGGCCCTGACGATGACCAGACGCTCGCGGGCGCCCGGGCCTCCTGCACGCCCGCTCGCGCCCGCGCTGTATACCTGCTCCTCTGTTTGTCTGTCTGGCTAT
>NW_020871947.1:194437-204437 GCF_003789085.1 Penaeus vannamei
TGACATGCTGTCTGTTTTACTTTGCTTCTAAATCTCCCGCAGTGTGCAAGGAATGGCCGGGGTTACCATCCACTGGCAGCGCGGGGACCGAACGCAGGGCAGCAAGATTACAAGACAAGAACGCTAACCGTTGCAACACACAGCACAGACAAGATAAATTAAGTACAATGCACTATGAGACTGAGTCACGAACGCCGCCCGCAGTCTAACCCGCCCACGCCCACTGCCCGACTGTCAACCTGAGTCCTCTGCCCCTCCCTCCTCCTTCCCTATTGCCCCCCCCCCTTCCCCAAACCTCCCCCCTCCTTGGGCAACCCTCCCTCTCCCTCTAATACTCTCTCCCTCGTGTCTTCCTCTCCATTATCCTCCTCCCTCCGTGTCACCTTCTCTTTCCACCCTCTCTCCCTCGCCCTTTACGAATCCTTATCTTCCTTATCTTAGTGCTTCATCCTCCTCTGCCACTCTCCTATCCAGGGAACTATCCTCGTGACCCCTTAGATTCCTAGGGACGTGGCTGCCTGAGCGGAATCCCAGACGTCGGGCAAAAACACGTGGGCGTTCGGTTCTTAAACGGCGTGAATGGTCATTTGCGTTTCATCTGCGCCTAAAAACGTCGGGATAAGGAGGTGATAATGCGCTGTCTGTCACTCGCGCGCGTAAAAAGCTCTCTGACATTTCGTGGCTGAGATTACAGTAGAGCCCCCCGCCTCCCCTATCCCCTTCCCCCCCCCCCACCCTCGCCCTATCCCCGTCTCATTCCCACTTCCCTTCCCTCTGCTCCCATCCTCTGCCCTTTTCCACCCTCCGATTTTCTTCTCCTCCTCATTATTCCTCTTTCTCTCTCTCTCTCTCTCTTCCCTTCCCTTCTGCCCTTTCTACCCATCGACTGCTCCTCCTCTTCCCCGTCCCCTCCCTATGTCTACCTTTCCCCCTTTCCTCCCCATTTCCACCTTCCACATCCCCCTCCTTCCCTTTCTCTTCTCCCTCCCTCCAACCCGCCCTCTCCTTCCCTTCCTCCCTTTTATCCACACTCCCCTTTCCCTCCACCCCCTCCGCCTCTCCTTTCCCCTCTTTCCTCCTCCTCCCCTCCCTCCCCCTCCTCCTCCCCCTCATCTTCCGTGACGGGTCGACGGAGCAACGTCAAAGTTTTGAAATATTGTCGCTGGATGATGTTCCCCCGAAATTCCGAGGCACTGATCGATGGCATCTTCGCCCTAGGAATCTCGGGTCGCCTGCCGCTTATCTGCACGGGTGGGGGCTGGGGTGGGGTGGGCGGGGGCGGGGGGGGTGGGGTGAGGTGATAAGGAGAGGGGCGTCGCCGATAGAGCTAGGCTGAATTGGTAACTGTGGTGATGAGGAGAAGGATGATGGGGTGTTGGTAACACTGGTGAAAGGAAAAGTTATGATGATAAGGTGTTTTGGTTACAGTAACGATGATGAGAATGATGGTGGTAAGGTATTTGGTAACAGTGGTGATGAGTAGAATGAGAAGGCTAATAGAAGTGATGATGTTCATTGCAAGTGATGATGAGAATGGTAGGATAGAAGATGAATACGATTGTGTTGATGAAGATGGTGACTACAGTATACGGTGTTTCGGTTACAGTAACGATGATGAGAATGTACACCAAAAAATAACGACAATGAGAACGAACTCATATCAATGAGGATAGAAAAAAATATGATGCTAAAAAAGTGTCTCATATCTCCAGGTACTTGAAGATGACTTAAAAATGTATAATTTATTAAATCTGCTACACAGAAAAAACGGCAGGAGCTCGTCGTACAAACATTAATTATGAAAGTCACTGCCAGACGAACGACATGACAGTGACAGCGAAAGTGTTACTGTAATTCATTCTTACAACGAAGCTTAAGCCAGTATATATCCCTGGCATAAGGAATGTTGCATATCTATGAATGTGCTAGTGATTGCAGGAACCGCTGTCATGCTTTCAACACGATATTCATCAACCTGCAACTGCACCCTCTTCACCTCATCTTATAACATCTTTCACGTCAAATCCTTGCAGTGCAGGGCTTTGGCGTGGCAACCTGTTTTCGTGCCTCGTTTGCAATGAACCAGCATTCCTTCTGAAATATCTACACCATAGATACTCATACACTATCTGTATATACATATGATATTACAATCTACAGATCAAAGAAACACGTGAACGATTTTTTTTTCTGTTCCGTGTACTTATTCTACAGCATCAGTTGATCAATTCGCAGCCTTAATGATTGGCATTCAACATGATTGCCGGTGCAGACAGGCACGCATACCACGCGCGCATACAAGCCGTGCATTAAAACATCACCTAATATGATCCAGCAACATGAGGTGACGTGTTATTTCTTCCCACATACCACCGCTTATTACAACAATAACAAGGCAAGTGTGAAATTGACCTGAACTTCACGCAACAACCTATATTGGGGCGGCAGTTTGTGTAGACGAGATACTTAGGCAATTCATCAGTGATTCTGCAGCTGAGTTAATCCCTCGTTGCAGGTGTTGCATGCGTGGGTTTTTTTTTCTGGTCATGGTCAGCCTTGCCCTCCCATTTTTCCCCTATTTCCCCAGCCTTCCGTGTCTACTCCCCCGTTATTCTCCTTACTCACCCCCTTTTCTCCCGCGCACAACCCGTGTGTCTCCCCTAACCCCTCCCTATTCTCCCCTACGACCCTTTTTCTCCCCCATCCCTTCCCTGTTCTCCCCTACCTCCTCCCTATTCTCCTCTACGTCCCTTCCCTCCCCCTACACCCTCCCTATTCTCCCCTACACCCTCCCTTTTCTCCCGTACACCCACTTATCTCCCCTACACCCTCCCTATTCTCCCCTATTTTCCTCCCTACACCCTCCCTATTCTCCCTAACACCCTCCCTACTCTCCCCTATCCCCTCCCTATTCTCCCCTACACCCACTTTTCTCCCCTACACCCCCCCATGTCGCGAGTAAGCAGCACCGCCACACCACCGCAAGGATTACTAACACAGCGGTGAATGAACGCCGCGTCGGGACCCCCGCCCGCTCATCAGGCTGCCGTTCGCGAAATTATGAATAAGATTAATGGTTGTTTGCGGATGGCGGAACGAGAACGGCAATCAGCGATGACGTCATGTGGCCGGGGGAAAAGTTCTCTCTGATGCGAACATGCACTCATGCAAATGGTGTAATTTATATATATATATATATATATATATATATATATATATATATATATATATATATATATATATATTTATATATTTATATATATATATATATATATATATATATATATATATATATATATATATATATATATATATATATATATATATATATATATATATATATATATATATATATATATTCGTCTACTTATCTATCTATCTGTGTGCCTATATCCGTATGTACAAATAACACACACATACACACACACACACACCACACACACATATATATATATATATATTATATATATATATATGTGTGTGTGTGTGTGTGTGTGTGTGTGTGTGTGTGTGTGTGTGTGTGTGTGTGTGTGTGTGTGTGTGTATGAATATTCATATGTATATGTATATGTATATATATATATATATATGTGTGTGTGTGTGTGTGTGTGTGTGTGTGTGTGTGTGTGTGTGTGTGTGTGTGTGTGTGTGTGTGTGTGTGTGTGTGTGTGTGAATATATATACATATATATATATATATATATATATATATACACATACATATATATACATATATATACATATATGCATATATGCATACACACACAGTATATAAGAGAGAGAGAGAGAGAGAGAGAATACCCATTGCCTCTCCGCTCCATTGTCTCCCTCGCCCCTTCCTCTCCTTCCCTCTTCCCTCTCTCTCCATCATCACCCCTGCCCTTCATTACCCTTTTCGTCTCCGGAATCTGCGCCGTCCATCTCCGCCGCCCCTGCATGGTGTCACCCCCCCCCCATCCCACCCCCGTCCCCGTCCCATCACACTCCATCACACTCCCTCGACGCACTCCCGGCCTTGCCCTCGGGTCGGTGGGGTGGTGTGCTCCGGTTTGGGAAGAATTAAGGTGCGGTTCCCTATGGGCGGGCTTGGGCTGCGTGAGGGGAGGGGGGGGAGGAGGGTGTGTGAGTGCATCTCTCATTTTTTTTCTCTCTCCTCACTTTCTCTCTTTCTTTCTCTCTCTCTCTCTCACTTTCTCTTTCTCTTTCTCTCTCTCCCCCCCCTCTCTCTCTTTCTCTCTCCCTCTCTCTCTCTTTCTCTCTCTCTCTCTCTCTCTCTCTCTCTCTCTCTCTCTCTCTCTCTCTCTCTCTCTCTCTCTCTCTCTCTCTCTCTCTCTCTCTCTCTTCATTCATCCATATATTTATCTATCTACCTATCCATATCTATCTATCTCTATCTTGATCTCAATTCTCTGTAACCTAATCCTTTCGATTTACAGATTCGATTCCCTAACTTTCAGCGTGGATTCAGTCATACAACATCGACAGCAAAATTATGTCAAATAGTGGAATGGTTCATGTGATGGTTAAGTTATATTCATGTATCCTTTTATTTAGTTTTTTATTTATGTATCACTTTTTTCAGTATTTTATTTATGTATCTTTTTCAGTATTTCATCTATATGAAAAATCTGTATATTATCTATGTATAATTTTTCTATATTTTATTTATGTATAATTTTTTTTCTTCAGTATTTCATCTATATATAATTTTTCAGTATTTTATATATGTATAATTTCTTCCAGTATTTAATTTGTGTATTTTTTTCAGTATATTATTTTTGTTTCTGCCATGTCTGTTGTGGAGGCTTTTGTCTGCGTAGGTGGTATAGGCCTATTGCCATTGTAGTGGAAGACCATTCATAAGGACTTTTTTCAATAAATATGTGTTTTGTTGCGTGAGTGTAAATGTGTGCGTGTGTGTGAGTATGAGTATGAGTATGAGTGTGTGTGGTGTGTGTTTAGTATGAGTATGAGTGTGGTGTTGTGAGAGTATGAGTATGAGTGTGTGTGAGTGCATGTGTGTGTAAGTGCGCGCGCATCCATGTTTGCGCGCGTGATGGCAGACACGTCCCAGACATACACAAGGCGAGGCAGGTAGTTGGGCTCAGGTAAACACGCTGATCCCGGAAGTGTCTGCCAGCGCACCCCCCCCCCCCTCGGTCTCCATTGCGACTCCCCCCCCCCTGCCCATCGCCTCCTTGGGCCTTGAGCGAAAGAAAAGATAAATAAGGAAAAGGAATCCTCTGCCGCGTCTCTCTGGCGATCCTGCCGCTCGCCCCCCCCCCCCCAACCAAGACGACAGATTCATTCATTGCTTCGGCCGCGGAAGGAGGGAGGGAAGAGGGAGGGAGGAGGGAGGGGGGCGGGACCTTCAGGCCTGCCGTTGCATGGCCAGGACGCTGAGGCCGATCTCTCCCTCTCTCTCTCCTTCCCTTCTCTCCCTTTCTCCCTCTCCCTCTCTCTCTCTCTCTTTCACTCACTCTCTTTCCCTCGCCCTCTTCCTATCCCTCACTCTCACTCTCATTCTCACCCTCTTCCTTCCTCCCTAACCCGCACAAACCCTCACTTCACGAAATCTCGAAACACTTTCCGATCCGCGTCAAGGAACAAACGCTCTGCTACCGAGTACTCGCACCCAACATTTCCAGCACGCTTATGGGTCTGCCACGCTCGTACATATAAGGACACTAGTGACTATAGGTCTTCAGGACGAGAAGGAACCAGGGGTTTACAGAGGAAAGGGGAAGAAAGGCAGAGAAAGAGGGAGACGAAAATGAATGAAAGAGACAGACCGATTGAGTAAAGGAGTGTTGAGTGAGGGCCTCCTTGCGTATCCCGTGTTTTCTTCGCCCGCCACCTCGGGGTCCGGGACGAGGCTGCGACGGGGAGAACGAAACGAGAAAAAGGGGAAAAGGAGACAACCGTTGGAATGTTCCGCCATGAAGGGAAGAACAAACAAGCAGGATGGGACGGGGGCGTGTAAACGACAATTAGGATGTTGGCGCTAATGAGGCGGCAATAATTTACAAGTGATTAATTCGGCGACACCTGCGGCCGCTTGCTGCGCTCGGCCGCCCCTGCGCGCCGCCCCTGGCTCGACCTCTCGCCGCCCGGAGGAATCCCCCGCTTTATGGGCTGCTGTTCATTGCCAACCCTTTCGTATGTTCATTTGTTGATATTACATGAACACTTTGACTCCTCAGCTGGTTCAGATCAGACATATATATCTCTTATATGTGTGGTTTGTCCTTCAATCCCAGGCCATGAAAAAACCTTTACCAAATACAAACACAAGCAAGGCTCATACGTACACCTACATACAGACACTCTCTCTCTCTCCTTCTCCCTCTCCCTTTTCCCTTTCCCTTTCTATCTATCTATCTATTTCACAGACACGCATATATATATATATATATATATATATATATATATATATATATATATATATATATATATATATATATATATGTATGTATGTATGTATGTATGTATACACACTCACAAACACACACTCTCCTCCAGACTATCATCTCTTTCTCCCTCCCTCTATCCTCGCCTTTTCTAATTATCTTACACACACACACACATGCGCGCGCGTGCGTATACATATACATATACTCTTTTTCTCTCTAACACACAACACGTACTTACACACTCACACACAGATACTTTCTCTCCCTCTTCCTCTTCTCTCTCCATTCTCTTTCTCTCTGTCACACACACGTACAAACACACACGTGGACACACACACACGCACACACACACACACACACACACTCGCACACACAGAGTACCATAACATCTGCACTGAAGTACCCCCGTTAGGCGCAGCTGGCGTTCGTTTTATCTGTCGCAGAACTAAGTAAATATTAAATTTTCTAATAACGCAGCGGCCGTGTAAGCGCACCTGCTGAGACATAAAACAAAAACTTCGGCTTCTGCATGATCTTCAGAAATATAATGGAACTTTTGGGACCGTAAAGAAGGAAGAGCGATGTCCTGTCATTGACATTTGCTGACACGACGGGTCGGGCGCCTGACAGCGTGACTGTCAGGATATAGGCTTGGGGCGAAAGTGGGCTCCGTCTGCGAGGAAGGAGGTTTCCCGAACGTTTTTCTCGTCCAATCGCGACGCAGCGATGATTTCCCTTGTTTGTTTGGGGTCAGATCTTTTATCACATCCCTTTATTCTTTTATCATATTATCGTTATCATTATTATCCTATCAAAAGGCTCTTTCGCGGAGATCCGAAGGAGAGGACGAGGGCGCTGGGACGAGGAGGGGCGCCTCTTCGATTTCCAAATGTTCTAGAACTTCCCGGCCAACTCAAGGGTCTCGCGAGCAGGTGCGTTGTCTGGAGGCAAAAATTTACCGAATCTGTGTAAAATGCGGCTTCCCTTGTTAGCTCGCTCGCCGACGCCCTCCGCGGGGCCCTCGTCGGCGGCTCCTACGCGACGTAAACATAAACATTCTATCTTTAAATCTCCGGGGAGTGCACAGGCGCTGGAAGAGGCTGCTTGAAAAAACACCCGCGCCAGATGTGCAGAACGGCCTGTGAACGGACTCGCGAACGGCTTTAGAAGGTTCCCCCAACGCCTGTACACTTCACATAGATTTACATACATACACATGTACGTATACGTATGCACATATAGATACATCTATTTGCACACACACACATACACCAGTATATGATAACAGCATACACACATTCCCCACACGCACACAAACACACGCGCACACACATACCCAGCCATGAAGGATGCATTCGGGACGTGTAAACGACAATTAGGATGTTGGCGCTAATGAGGCGGCAATAATTTACAAGTGATTAATTCGGCGACACCTGCGGCCGCTTGCTGCGCTCGGCCGCCCCTGCGCGCCGCCCCTGGCTCGACCTCTCGCCGCCCGGAGGAATCCCCCGCTTTATGGGCTGCTGTTCATTTCATCTTTATCATAGTATATCCCCCATAAGTATGTAAAGCATATTTCCCATATACACGTGTCTGAGATAAATACACTCACACACAAACACAAACACACACACACACACATACCCCACACAATTACCCCTCTCCCAGACCCACACCCATACCCCCCTCCTACCCCCCCACTCCCACGCCCATTCGGAGTTACGTACGAGGCGCCGCCCGCGCGGCCTGGCTGCTGACATCCGCTGTAAATACACACGAGGCATAAGTTGCGCAGGGCGGCTCCTCCAGCGTTTACACTCACTGTGGACGGCCCGAGGGCGCGCTGCCGAGCCGAGCTGGCTTTGCTTGTTCAGAAGTTTTAATCACTACGGCGCGGCGATGGAATAATTTACTTTATTCTAACGACCCAAGTACTCGGGAACAACACACGTTAAATTTGCGTCGATATGAGCAACTGCGGCCGCCGGGAAGGCGTCCAGTTCAGCCGGTACAGAACCCAGTTTGGAACAGGCTGCGGGGAAGATAGTCAAATCGTAGTCAAACAAACTAATACGTAACTACACGCAGGAGAGGAATAGGGAACACATCGCTGAGTAAAAGAACATAAACACAAAGTACTATAAACACGATGAATATAATTAAAACTCTTATGATCCACGACGATGAAATAACGCAAATTCCTCCCTAAGACAACGAGAATCCTAACAAGAAACACGCCATAACACAAAGTCAAAATGGGGATCAAATTAACCCAAACAGAAGAAAGAAAGAAAGAAAAAATCAAATGAATGCATTTCAGTCTTTCTTGTAGTACCGTATATCGCGCGGACTGTCTCTGCCAAAGCCTCCACCACCAAGAGGAGAGGCAAGGGAGGAGGAGAAAGGAGGGATGAAGCGAGGCCAAACAAGGACGGGGAGGAACAGGAGAAAGGAGTAAAGCGAAGACCAGGGTCGGGAGAGGAAGAGAAAGGGAGAAGCGACTGGAAGAAAGGCTGAGCCTCTGACACCGGGGAAGGTTGGATGAAGCAGGCGAGAGAGAGCGAGGGAGAGGCGAGGAGAGCGCAGAGGGGAAGGAGGATGAGTGAGCGAGAGCGAAAGGGAACAGGCAGTGGAAGAAGAGAGGAAGGGAGGGACAAGAGAGGGAGGGAGGAGGGCCGGAGGGAGGCAGGACACATGCGTGAGGCCGAACAGAAGCCGTGATGGCAGGCGATAAAGTCGACGCCATGACATCTACGTATTATGTGGTAAACGTGCAACTTTGGACACCGGCTGGCGACCCTCGGCGTCAGCTGCTGCCGCGGGGGAGGGGGGGGGGGAGAGGAAGGGGAGGGAAAGTAGGAGAGGGGAGGGGAAGGGAGGGAAGGGAAGGGGGAGGGGGGGGGGGCTGGAATATGGTCAGCGGGAGGACGGCAGAAGGAGAGAGGTCAGAAAAAGGAAGGAAAGGGCAGAGAGAAGAAAACGCTTTTAGACTGAGGCGAGTGCAGAGGGAAAAGAGGAGAGGGGACGCAAGAAGCGGAGCGGGAGGGAGCCAAGGGGAAACAGGGAGGGGAAGAGGTGGAGGAGGAGAAGGAGCAAGAGGGAAAAGGAGGGTCAGTGACACGGGGAAGAAAGACCTCACAGAGAGCCATAACGCGGGGGGAAAAGCCCAAATGAAAAGGTATTTAACAAAAGGTGAAATCACATCGACCTTCATGTCATTAGGAAAGCAACAAAGCGAAGAAAAACAAAGCAAGGGAGACGAAAGCGAACTGACACGAGGCAGCAGGGGGCGACGCAGCGGGAGGACGGCAAAACGGTCCTGTAGGAGGGCCGCCAACCCCGCAGGAAGGGCACGAGTGAGACGAAGGATGCCGCGGGAACACGTCGTTAGGAAAGCAAGGAGATACACAACGCGGACAGGACAGGTTGAGCCATAAGAATGGCCGCCGGGGAGGAACATAAGGGCGGTGCACAGTGCACGAGGAGAGAAGAGACGGATGGTACAAGGTACACTAGGAGAGGAGAGAAAGGTGCTACACAGTGTCCTGAGAGAGGAGACAGGAGCGATACACAGTCCACCGGCAGAG
>NW_020871947.1:214437-224437 GCF_003789085.1 Penaeus vannamei
TTTTCGCCCCCCTCCACTTCATAAGAAAAAAGAGAAAAAAGAAAAAAACAAACATAGCACATATCCCTTTTGCTCAGATAATAAGGATAATAATAATAAAATAAAACAGAAAAAGGAAAACAAATCCATATATACATCTCATTAACCAGCAAAAGAGTCAACAAAACAATAAACAACTGAAGCCCCTTCCCTCCGCGGATTCGAAAAGGGCGCCAATGGCAGCGGGAGAGCAGCGCCATCTGCGATCTCCGACATCCGGGACTCTCTCGAGCAGCAGATTGGAGCGGCCCTCTCGGGACCAACCCTAATTCATTAGCAGAGTAAGAAACACCTGGTCAGCTTCAAAATCAAAACAAAAAAAGCCGCGGAGGCAAAAAGGAGCAATCTCCAGAACGAGCACCTCGAAGCATAATGACCCGAGTTCATTACACAACGCAACAATAAAAGGAACCCGACCGCGCTCTTCGCATTCGCTTGCGGCTCCCGGTGGCGGCGGCGGCGGCGGCGGCGGCGGCAGTGCCAAAGGGACGGAGCGGCAAAGCGGTAAAGTGGGACACTGGCAAAGCGGATGTGAAGCAATGGAAAAAATGGAACAGTGGTAAAGTAGCACAGTGGCAGTGACACGGTGGCACAGTGGCATGGGGCGAGTTTTCTTAGTGGCAAAACCAGCATATTGGCAAACTGACATCGTGGAAAAGTGGCAAAGTGTCCGGCACAACGCGAACGACTTAATACAACAACATCTCGCTAATTGTGCTTCGTGGGCCCGGGCTCCCCCCTCCCCCACCCCTTCCCCTCTAGGCTAGTGGGGGGGGGGAGGGGGGGGGGGAACAGCAGCAGGCGCTCGCAATTTATCGTCGCAGAATATTTACACGCGGACATACTTTTTTCACGTATTAGATTTTCCGGCGAATTTTTCATCTGGAGCAGCAACGCGGGCGGCGGCGGCGGGCGGTGGGCGTGCGGGCGGGAAAACTTGGAGACGGAGGCGACGCGGAGGGAGGGCGGCGGAGGTAGGGGAGGGGGGGGGGGCGTTGATGGCTCATGAGATAGGAAGGGAGGGAGGGAGGGAGGGAGGGTGAGGGAGGGAGGGAAGGATGAAGGGAGGAAAGAAAAAGGAAGGGGAAGGAGGGAGGGACTGAGAAGGAGGGTGAGGGAGGGCGAAGGAGGTAAGGAGGGAGGGAAGACGAGAGAGAGACAGACAAACAGATAGATAAATGGATAGATAGACAGACTGATAGATAAAGACTGAGAGTGAAAGTACGCCTGAAGATGAGAGTGAGAGAGAGAGAGTGAGAGAGTAAGAGTCTGGGTAAGAGCGGGAGCGAGAAAGAGAGTGAGTGAGAGTGACAATGAGAGCGAGACACAAACGGATAAACAGATATTTACACCTTGAAGAAAACCAAACCAAACAAACAAACATGAAGCTAGAGAAGGAGAGGGGAAGAACACAAACAAAAACAAAGAAAGAAAAAAAGAGAGCAAAAAAACACAACAAACACACGAACACACATACACACTTTACCCCCCAAATACACTTCCACCTCTCCCCTCTTTTCTCCCTCCCCCACCCCCTCCTCCTCCTCGCCCCCCCCCCCAAATGATTAAGGAAATACCAAGTAATCAATAAAATTCCGTGAAAAACACAAACTTATCTGCAGGTGTCACAGGTGTGCCCAGAGCGTAATGAACCGAGCATCTGCGGCCGGTGTCATAGAAGCGGGATGATGGTTCAGCGAGGTACCAGCACCTGGGGCCTCGGCGCCGGCGAGAGCGAGGCGGAGGGGAGGGGGGGGAGGAGGGGAGGAGAGGAGTGAGGTGAGAGGGGAGTGGGTAGGAGGGGAGGAAGGAGGGGGGAGAGGAGAGAGGCGGAGAGAGGGAGGAGGGGGGAGGGGATGAGGTGAGAGGGAGTGGGTAGGAGGGGGAGGGGGGCGGGAGGGTAGGAAGGGTGGGGGAAGAGGAGTGAGGCGAGGAGGGAGGAGGGGAGGAGGGGGAGGGGAATGGGTAGGAGGAGGGGGAGGGGGAGAGGAGTGAGGTGAGAGGGAGTGGGTAGGAGGAGGGGAGAAAGGGGAGGAGAGGAGGGGGAGTAAGAGAGGAGTGGGTTGAGGGGGAATGGGTAGGAGGAGGGAGAGGGCAGGATGAGGGGATGAGGAGAGAGGGGAGAGACAGTAAGAGAGGTGTGGGTGAAAGTGGGAGGAGGAGAGAGGGAGAGAGGTGAAGAGGGAGGAGGAGAGAGGCCAAGGAGGGAGTGGGGAGGAGAGGGTTGAGAGTGGAGTGGGAGGAGGGGGAAAGTGGGCAAGAGGGGAGAGGGAGTAAGAGAGGAGTGGGGTGTTGTAGGGATGAGTGGGAGGAGGGAGGAGGAGAGGAAGAGGGGATGGTGGGAGTGGGATGAGGAGAGAGAGGAGAGAAGGAAGTGAGAGGGAAGAGGGGAGTGGGGAGAGGGTGAAAGGAGGAAAGGGAGAAGGAATAAGAGGAGAGTAGCAGAGGGAGAGGAAGGAGTGGGAGGGGATGAGAGGGCAAGGGTAAAGGAGGAGTGGAGAAGAGGAGGGAAGGAGGAAAGAGGAAGAGGAGGAATATGAGAAGAGGAGGAAGAGAAGAGAAGAGGAAGAAGAAGAAGAAGAGGAAGGAGAGGAAGAAGAGGGGAAGAGAAGAAGAGAAGAGAAGAGAAGTAAGAACAAAGCAATCGGAAAGTGGGACGAAGAGAAGGAGGAAGAGAAGGAGGGAAAGAAAAAGAAAGATAACCGGGATGGCAGGCAAAGGAACGACACAAGAAGAAAAGAAGGAGAAAGGATAAAACAAGAAAGCAGAAAAAAAAAACAGAAGAACTACAGAGAGTAAAGGAAAGGAGAGAGAAACAGTAGAAATGCAAACGACCGAGGAAGGACGTAGGGAAACGCGCGATAAATTCTGGAAATTTGAAGGATTAAGTGAGAAGTAGGGGGCGGGGGAGGGGGTCCAGGGGGTAGAGGGGACGGGGAGAGGGGAGTGAATGGCATAGGAGGGAGGGGAAGGGAGGGGGAGGGAGGGAGTGAATGGGCTATAGGAGGGGAGGGGAGGGAGGGGAGGGGAAGGGAAAAGAGACACGGATATGGGAGGCGGAAAGAGGGAGGATAACGGGAGAGATATGGGAATGGGGAAGAGAGGAGGAAAGAGAGAGGGGAAAGAATGGAAACGAGGCGAGAGGAAGGGAAATATCAGGATAGGGGAAGGGGAGGAGAGGGAAAAGGGGGAGGATAGGGGAGAGGGAGGAGATGAGAGGGAAGGGATAGGGAGGGGGGGAGGGAGGGAGGGAGAGGGGAGGGAAGGGAAGGAAAGGGGAAGGATAGGGGGAGGGATAAGATTGATGGGGGAATGGGGGGGGGGGGAGGAGAGAAGCAGGAGAAAGGGGAGAGAAAGGAGGGAGAGGGAAGAGGAGAGGGAATGAAAGAGAAATGGAGAAAGGCGATATCAGAGGAGTGAGGCGGAAGAGAAAAGAGGAAATGGGAAAGAGAGAAGATGGAGGGGAGGAAGGAAAGGCTAAGGAAGGGATTGGGAGTGGAAGGTATGGAAGTAGAGATGAGGGGAGAGGAGAGGAGGAGGGGAGGAGAGAGGAAGGAAGGGAGAGGAAGGGAGGGAAGGGAGGAGGGGAGGGGAAGGGAGGAAGGGGGAGGAGAGGGAGGGAGGGAGGAGGGGGAGGGAGGGGAGGGGAGGGAGGGGGAAGGGGGGAGGAGAGGGGAGGGAGGGGAGGGAGGGGAGTGAGCGGAGAGGAAGGCGAGTATACGAGCGGAGAGTGGGCGTTTGGGGAAGTGAGTGATAAATACAGAAATGAATTCGAGAGAACGAAAGATCTTGACAGTGGAATGTACAAAAGGAGAAAAAATAAAGATATAAATAGATGATCACATAGTGAGATTCTTTTTAGGTAAATGACGAAAGAATGGAGAAGTAGAAGAGAAGGGAACGAAGAGGAAGGGGAAGATGGAGAGAAAGGGAAGGAAAAGCTCTTACAGCAAGATGGTCCACACCCTTTCCCTTTCCCTTCTCTCTCTCTCTCTCTCTCTCTCTCTCTCTCTCTCTCTCTCTCTCTCTCTCTCTCTCTTGCACCTAAATCTCCATCCCTCGCCTCTTCTTTCCCTCTCGTCATCATTCTCTCCTCTCTCTCCCCTTTCCCATTCCAGTCTCCTTATCTTCCGCTCGCTCTCTCCTCCCTTTCTGTCGCTTCCCCAAATCCTTGGTTTTTCCTCTCCCTCTTTTTCCTCTTCGGCCGTTTAAACTTCCTCCCTCTCTCTCTCCGTTCTTCGGCCCCCTTGCTGCACATCTGGCTCCTCCCTACATTAGCACAGGTGTGGCGCCCTTGCTCACGGGCACACACATGTTACACTCGCTCCGTCAACACCTGACGCTATAAAGTGTAAGTTGCCCAGCTGTGCAGCCTGCGCGCCGCCACCTGCATTTCTATGGTTTGAATTAAGAATCGCTTTAAAACCGAAATTTCCCTCGGCGATAAACGGCCCCGCATAAACACGAACAATGCGCGCCGGACCAACCCTGCGGAGCCTCCCGCCATTCCGGGCTGTGGACGCAACTGTTTACTTTCCGAAAATTGTCGACGCGGATAGAGCTGGTAATGAAGGGGATTAAATCCGCGTCATGATCGGGTTGGATTGAGAAAATCTACTTTAATCGCCTGTAAGCCTACCTTTGCTCCGGGTGCTATGCGAGTCCTGATTGGCCAGCCCCTGGACCAATGACGACGTCCGGGATTCATTGGCCGCTTCCTGATTGGCCAGATCGTCCTTGCCGCTATCCCGCTCTTGCTTGATGCTCTTGGGCTCCATCGCTGAAACAAAAGGCAAGCGATTATTTATCAAATCACTCCCAATAACTCATCTCTAAAGCGCACTAATATAAATCAATGAAAGAAACCGACGTCTATGAATAGCCTCTGAACCGAGCTCGCAAGAACGGCAGGCGGGAATTAGCGCCTGAGGATCCTACTTGCATTTTAGCCGATAGAGTCAGGCATGGCTAATTAGTTTTCCGGATTATTACATTATAAACCTATGACAAACGTCCCATAACATCGCTTGAGCTGGGCGCGCCTGGACGTCCAACATTAATTAGACTCGGAGCATTATCGTTAAGGGAATAATGAATACATTTACGCTGAACCTAACTTAACAGCCCCTAATGTTTGTATTACAGGCAATTATAATATACAGTCATTGGAAACTTATTGTGGATTAAGCAAGGATTGGAAATATACAATACAATATGATTTGGCATTTCCGAAAAACAAGAGAATAGCATTAATACACGCGTTGACTCAGCGAGGAAGGTGCGCTAATGTCTGAGGAATTATCAAACTCACATTAGTCTACCCTCGTCGCCAATCGATTCCCATTTTCGATGGTGTGCCACTCACACCAGCCCGTAACAAATATAAGTAAATGAATGAATAAAAGAAATGATTAAAGTAAACATAGTGATATTTCACTAAGCGACCTGCTTTTAATCTGTATTTCAAATATTCCAAATGTTTATCAAGTAATGAATGAGAGACATTCCTTGATTAAAACACCTGTATTTCAACGAGACTTAAATTATTGACGTTATTTACACATTAACACATGTGTTCGAAAACGAGCGCAAGAGCATGGGAAGTGAAAGAAAAAACTATATCTAGCTAAATGAACACTTGAAACACATGACAGAGAAGGGACAAAGAGAGAGGGGGGAGGCAGTGACAGAGAAAGAGAAGGAAGGAGAGAGGCAGAGGGATATACATAAATAGATAGACAAATAGAGAGAAAGGAGGAAGTGAGAGAGAGAGAGAGAGAGAGAGAGAGAGAGAGAGAGAGAGAGAGAGAGAGAGGGGGGGGGGGGTAAGCAAGGTGGCATGGAGAGAGGGGGGGGGAGGAGGAAGGAGATAGGAGAGGAAGAGGTGGAAGTGAAGGGAGGAGGAGAAAGTAAAAAAAAAGTGGAAGAAGAGGAGGAGGGGGGAGAAGAAAGAGAGAAAGAGAGAATCCTTCACTGTAGGAGACAGGGGAATCTCTGTGGCAACAAAATAATCAATTGCAACCTCTGCTACCAATTGAACTGATAACAATTACCGCAAGTTTAAGAAATTAACAAAGAAAAATCTTTCTTAAGGAGAAAAGTCAATCCTACTACACGTAAAACAAGTTCACTTATGATCACCTGCCCTATTTTAGCTCTCTCTTGCCTCTTCTGCCTTTGCTCTTTTCTTTTTTTTTTTTCCCTCTCTTCACCACCACACGCACCACTCACACATCATGCATGCCACTTCTCTAAACACACAACCTGTTAACAATTTTGAAGATCTGTCCATATCAAATCAGATTTATCCAAACGAGCCTTGGAATACCATAAAATAACTCTCCAGATAAACAATTAACAAACAACCGACTTGCAAAAACTGAAGAGGTGCAACAACTCACCCTGTGGTACGCCTCTAGATAATCAAGATCTTTTAGAGTTGCGAAAAAAAAAGTTCAAATCACGGAGGAAAAAGCAAAGGTGAGAGTTCTGTCATGACACAAGACAACGTGGATTAAGTAAAAAGACTAATCATAGTTACTCAGAAGCATAGTTACAAAATAATCACAAACCATCATGTTATTCTTTCTCCTAACAGTTTCATCTTCCAATATGAAGTGTATTGTGCTGTAGGTCCATGGCCTATTTCCAGCAACCATTACTATCATCAACATCCCATTACCCTCGTGCAACAACGATACTGAAGCCAAGGAAACGATACACACAAGATCATCAGTGCCATTATTCGAGAAGACGAAACAAATGCCTCACATATAATTTCGTTATCCTAGACGAAATCGGTGTTATTCACTAGTTGAGTCAAACGAAACAACTACAGATTATAGACAAATGGACGATTTCTCTCGCATACATCGTCCAGACAGAATACAGGGCAACTTTAGAGGGATTGTCATATGCTTCCGCTAAGGACTCCGTCTACACTCACCCAAGATTAGCACTTTTCTCATCCTGAAATGTTTCTTAAGATCAAGCACTGAGCTCAGTGGCAGGGGAATGAACCACTGCAGTACTTAAGGCAGAAACATATTACAAGACAGTTCATAACAAACATTGTTACAATAGTTAGTAAACCCAAACAGCTTGTGGCTACGATATTTAACGACCTATTAATCATGTATGCACTCGAAAACAATGCTAATCTCCAACCCATGCTTCTGAATACTCCTCTGAAAACTCTCCAGTGTACATCATCAGAGAGGGAGACGGAAGGAGAGAGGGAGAGGAACGGAGAGGGAAAGAGAGAGGAGAGAAGGAAAGGAAAGGATAAAGGGGGAGGGGACATGGAGAGGGAGAGGGAGGAAGAGAGGGAAGGAGGGGAAGAGGAAGAGAGGAAGAGGAAGAGGGAGGGAAGAGGAAGAGAGAGAGGAGGAAGAAGAGAGAGAATGAGTGAGAGTGAGAGAATATGAAAGAGAGAGGGAGAAAGAAAGACAGGCAGACAGAAGAGAAGAGAGAGAGAGAGAGAGAAGGAGAAGAGGGAGAGAGACAGATAAATAGAGAGGGAGAAAGAGAGAAAGAGAGAGAGAGAGCAGGAGAAAGAGAGCGAGCAATAAGCATCATTAAGAGCAAAGCACCCCGGCCTGACAGGAACAAAATGTGAGTGTACAGCGCAAGTGGGCGCCGTAAAAATCCTTCATCGGCGCGCGAGGACCCAACAACCAATCCAGTCTTCAATTGATAATAACGACGGCGCTGCACGACTGTAACGGCCGCGTCCACCATCGCAGGAACGACGCCCGGAATGAGCTCGGCGAGAGAATTCCCATGCAGACGAGGCGAAGACATGCGGGCCCTGTGTCTACCGCCGCTGCCCCGACGCTCTCATTATGACTCGGGATTTTACAAACTTCCTGCCTCTCCTGTGGGCGTTATGGAAGCGTCCCAATAGAAAACCGAAAGTGAAATTACGGCATAAACATTACTGATTTTTTTATTGTATGAGTTGGCAAAGTCCGCCGGCCGTAAATGTGTCCCTAAACTGGGCTCTCTAAAAGTGCGGGCGCCCTCACGCCTCCGCCGCATCCCTGCCGCCACGTCAGCTCGTCCACTTGCGTCCCCCTGCTCCTATTTTCCGACTCCTCCCTCCCCGTCCCCTTTATCCTTCCTTACAAGATCTTCGCTATTTAATTCTTTTCCTTAATACTCAAACGGCGGTTGGCGTAATATTACGTCCAAAACATAAATGAAACTTTGTCCGCGTGAGATTTGCTTGGCTACTCGATGTCCGCTATTTACGTGTTAAATACAACCTGCTTTATGTCGCCCTGTGGTCAAGATAAGATATCACGAGCATTATATACCATTGTTTTTTCTCTCTCTCTCTGCTCTACGCCCTTCATTTAGAAGTTAAACAACCTGCTTATGTTGCCCTACCCCATTTTTAATGGGTGATGTACCATTAGGATCCACATACACTGTTACTTAAACCACATGCTGGTTGTCCACCATGTAGCCGTCCCCTCTTCCCAAGCTCCCGTGAAGTGGATGTCGTTATGGGTATTGTACTGCCCCTACTTCGCCACATAAAACCCTAAACTCCTACCGCCCACAGCAGCCATGTAAAAAAAAGAAAGAAAGAAAGAAAAAAAAAAACAGAAAAGAAAGGAGATAAAGAGAAATGAGAGAGAAAAAAAGAAAAATACTTCATTGTAACACACTGACTTCTCATTAACCTTTCCACTGCATTGAATCTGGTAAGGAGAGACATCTATACGTAGTTATGTGGTGTAGTGTTTTTATTACAATCATTCTTATAGGTATGTGTTGAAAATGGTTCTCGTTTCTCTAAGACATGCGTCTAGTGATAGTAATGATGTTATGATATTGTGTTCAGTAGTGCAAGGATAGTAACAGTTGTTATATTTGTAATTAAAAAGGATAACGGTGTGAGAATGATGTTGATAATAATAATAAAAATAATATCAATAATGATCCTGATAGTAATCATGATAATGACAAGATAATAAGATAAATCATAATGATTACAGAAAAAATAGAATGGAGCTGATGATGATGATGATGATGATGGTGATGATGATGATTGTGATGGTGGTGATGATGGTAATGATGTTGATGATCATTGGTGATATGATGGTGGTGATGATGATAATGATGACAATAATGATGATAATATTGGCAATGACAATAATGATGGAGATTATGAAGATGGTGATTATGATGATGGTAATGGTGATGATGACGTGGATGATGATGGTTATGATGACGATGACGATAATGATGATAATAATATTGGCAATGACAATAATAATAATGATAATAATACAGCAACAATAACAATAATAATAATGAAAATTATTAAGATTAAAATAATGATGATATAACAAAACGACGACTGTAATAACGACAATGATATTAATGATAATGAAAACAACTTCAATAATAAAAAATGACAATGATAATGAAAATGATGATGGTGATTATCATATCACTGATAATGATAATAATAATATAATAATGACAACGATAATAATATAATTGATAAAGCTAATGATAATATTAATAATAATAGCCATGGTAATGGTGCCAATAATGAAAATGATAATGATAAAGGTATTAATAATAATTGTAAGTAATAATGATAATGATAAATAACACGAAAAAACAACTATGTCAATAACAATAACCATATCCAGTACTAGTAGTAAATAATGAATGCAAAAATATTGATAAGGAAAGTGATGACGGCGGCGACACAAAAATAATTAAAGAAAAATTGGAAGAGTAATACCAATTTATACAAATAATTAAGTATCTAGCTATATCTGATATCTCGCGGCGCACTTTCATTGGCTAAACGTGGTGACGTCATTAGCTCCGCCCCCTTTCTTGACCAAATAATTTGTCATATTTCATGGCAAGTGTTATTTAATGCATTTTCTTTGAATGTGGTTCAATAATAACAATGGTAAACAATTATCGAAAA